>OX419338.1:13750571-13809224 GCA_948470475.1 Galaxea fascicularis
CAGAGGTGTTAGACCAGACTGAAGAGCAAGCACATTTATGATGATCACTAATCGGTCAGAGTTAAATGCATGCTTTGCCCGACTGATCTGAGGTAATTTGCTCGTGCAAGATGAAACTGTCAGTAAGACGTGTTTGTTAAATGACAAATTAGGGTCAAACGTTACCCCAATGTCCTTGATGGACTCTGACTGCATGAGTTGCGTTCCGAGCAACGAAAGCTTAAAATCAGGTAATCTATGATTCATCATGTGGCTACCAAAGAGCATGAGCTTTGTGTTTTCAGGGTTGAGCAGAAGACACTTATCAAAACACCCATTTCAGATTAGATGTAAATCATTATGGATAATGTCCTTTGCTTTGTCAGCATCCTCAATCCTGAAAGACAAAAGAAGTTTAGTATCATGAACATAGCAGTTGGGTGAGCATGTCTGACTGACTGCAGGTAAGTCATTTACATAGATACCAAACAACAAAGCTGCGAGTACGCTGCCTTGAGTGTTTGACAGCGCTGAGTTTATGCAAACTACCTGAGATCTCTGGGATAGGTAGCTAGAGAAGCATGTTAACGCGGATGAGGAGAGACCGATGTTCTTGAATTTATTTAATAGGATTTCATGTTTGATACTGTCAAAGGCCTTGCTCATATACAAATACACTACTGCAGTAACTTTGGTCTTATCAAGCGCTCATAAGATGACATCTGTAGAGGACACCAATGAAGTTTCAGTTGAATGCCACGTTTTATTTCCACTTTGATTGAATGCAAGTTTTTGCTTTTCTGTCAAGTATGATGTGAGTTGGTCGAGGGCAACTTTTTCACACACCTTTGACAGAATGTGCAATAGGGAAATTGGTCTGTTATTACTCACTTCTTCATGATCGCCCTCTTTTGGAATTGGACACACCTCAGCTATTTTCCAGACACCTGGAAAAACACCACTATTAAATGAGCAATCAAAGACACCTCCCAAAGCAGACGATCTTTCCTCTTGCAGATCCGAGATAGCAAAGGCAGGCAATCCAATTTACTGCTCTTAACCTCCAAATGCCATAGGCAGCAAATATTGTTTACAGGATAAAGATCTGATGAAATTCCTGGTGATCCTGGCAAAAAATGAAGCCTTGTTCTGGCCTGGCTTGAAGCTGCGATCCAATTGAAAACCAGTACCTGGTTGGCAGGCAACTTCAAAAAAACAGCTGACCTTGATCAGCTCATAACTTGAGCCCACAACATGGTCATGTGACACTGGTCAGCAGATTTGTTGTTTTGACAGGTGTCAATTGACCATAACATGGATGTCCAGTATCAAAGATGGTTGCCATGTTGAATTATCATTATTATTAGGATATTATTAATTATTGGGTGAGGTCGTTGTCCTCGTTGCTTGCACCCACTGGCAATACTGCTAGCCAAGATTACCATGAGAAAAGCAGTTGACGGGTTTCTATAACTATGGGTCTCCACTTGGCTGCCCTTTGGGCTGTGAGAGCTCCGCCTATAATGTTTTCATCCCAGGTGCACCTTTTTAGTTTTCATTTTTTTCTGGTTTTGCATTGTGAGAGGATGAGATGTGTTGAGTACGCTTTGGGATAGGGTCTGATTTTTTGCCTTTCTTTTGTGCCAAAAACGCTTTAAGAAGACTTCTTTTCTTGCTACTAGTGTCCTCTTCAGCTGATTTAGTAGAGGCAGTGCAAAAACCCCTGAGACTCAATCTGTCATTCATACAGTCATCATCAGCATTTAAAATTGCAGAAACATCTATGTGAAAATCGGAGTTGAAAGATTAAATTTCATCATTATAATCCCATAGGTGGTTTGCAGCCAATCTCTAGAGACAGATAATGGTGAAACGAACAATTGCCGGTGGACAAACAAAATGAGTGAATGAGGGATCTAATGTTTATGTCCACCAACATGGCAATAATGACTTTAGGAGATACATATTTTCTCAAGAAACTATTAGGAGCGTCTGTCTGTAAAAATCAGACAAATTCCAAATTTTGCGGCAAGGGTGAAAGATTCGATTTCTTCCATATTTTAATGTTCGATAGGCTAGGGTATGACTAAAATCACTGTATAGTTTTTTCGGTGAAATATCTTTTCATTTTAAAGAAATATGTAAATAACGAAATTCCTTTAAAATTGTCATTTAAGGCGCTTAATTATTACTCAGCTTTGAGAGCCTCGCGCGCAAAAACAAATCACTCTACCGTCATTAGAACACTTAAATCTTGTTTTGCAATCTCTAAATATCTGTTGGAATGATTTTACGGAATGCTGCGTTGATCTTTGCATACGAAATAATTGAATTTCGAAGGCATAAAATTCAATGCTGTAAAAGTATTTCATGAATAAAATTAATTTTCACCATGTGCGAAATCTTCAAATCGATTAAGCTTCTGGTTGTAGAATGTTAGAAGGATGGTCTATAGATTCCGGTGAAAATTTCTTTGGGCAAATGATTAAGAGCGACGCGAGAGCATTTCAAAGTACGTAAAAAAAATGCAAATATTTGACCTTCGGCGGTAAACTTTGAAGTTGCGAGACTTTAATTTTAGTTCGTGCCCATGTCTTACTTAACGGATATAAGGTCAAAAAATAAACACACAAACATTTCTAAATGTTCTAACCTCATAACATGTTGTAAAAGACAGGTCCAAAAGCCATTTAATCGACATTTAAGCACGATTCTGTGGTTGTTCGTCGCATAAGTATGAGCTCGGTTTGTAACGTCCGATGTACATCGCGCAAAGACCGTTAACTGCCAAAGTTATTCCACTATCCAAAACCAATCTTTGATCAACATCACGACTGCATCTTTTTCGACGGCTTAGTCATTTGCTAAGTATTGCTTGGTTTGTAGGGCACGAAAATATTACATCAGCCGTTAGTTTGTCACGCAATGCAATGTCATGGACATTTTAGCGGGGTTGAGGAGGGTGGAAATGCGAAAATGCTTGATTGAACAAGTACATACTCAAGGCAACACCAACAACAGCAGCAGGAATTAAAATAGTGATAGTTTAAGTGCGTTCTTTTTCCATTGCTAAACTCCAAATAATAATTATTCGCGAATTCAATTGTGCACGTGGGGTGGGTTGTTAGGAGCGTTGGCAGTAGTGGTGGTGGTGGGGGTGGGGGGGTGGGGGAGTGCTATATTTTACAAAACTTATTGATGAAGATCACCTCATCTTTTACATAGTGTTATCCATTTTTTTATCTAGTGTTATCCTTTTTTTTAAATACAATAAATCCTAGTTTGAAACCACAAACGATGAGAAATGACATATCTAGTTTTATTTTACTTTATTTCATTTATTCATTTATTTATTCCTTTGAACGCATATGACCCGCATTTCCGATTTAAATGGTTGATAGATAGCAAGAAAACAACGCCCCCCTACGAAAAATATTGCCTTTCTTTTGCTTCCTGAGGGAGCGTAATCCTAAGAGAACACTGGATCACCCAGGAGCCTACCTTAAGTCTGGGTGACCTGTGGTTTCGGGTGGTTATTCATCTGCGTGTTACAAAGTACTTTTTTGGGGTGCAGTTTTTTAGATACCATCAAATTTATGATTACTAAAATTAAACAATAACTAATTTAAAGTTCTTACTTCCCATTACGTGTCTGGATGGTACCGGAAGGAAAAGATGGTGTTACCTGCCGCGCGTGGGCCACAACATCCTTCTCGAGAGTACCCCTCCTGTCAGAGGCCCCATCAGGGAAAGAATTTTTTTAACAGAAACACCAGTTATTATTTATCAACTGAAAGAGATTATGGGGGAAGGGGAGGCTACCGGGGGAGGGGGGGCAGGAGATAGTGTGCTTATTTGTTTTCAAAATTAGATAAATCATAGGGGTGCGTAAAAAAATTTGATGCTGAAACCAATTGTTTCTAGTATGTGGTATGATGATTGGTTTATTTATTAATTATTTTTTAACACAGTTTTATTTACAAGACAAACACTTACACTACTTACAGCACTTATCCTTACTTTACGTATATACTTACACTATGCTTACATTACTTTTTCTTTTGCTACTTACAACACAATAACGCTAATTAAATAACAGTCAGTGTACTTGTAATGCTCTTTCTATGATGATTGGTTTATGAGTTAGGCAAGAAAGGTACGGGCTGGTTTCTGACACCAATCTCCTCCCACGTGCGTCCCCACCCCACTCATTCCCCGGTCCATAAATAGTAACATTTTACCAGTGCCTAACGTGTCACCAGTCATGTTGGAAACAGAGTACTCTTTCACATTTCAGACTGCATTCATTAGTTAACAGGAGCTGATTCTGCTCCTCCCTTTAGTTACGTCTGTATGAACAGAGCACCATATCCTGTTATAAGTCCCATCCATCCGTCAAGAACAGCACTTTTACTTGCAGTGATAAGTTATGACCAGTTGATTAACCTACGACTGACGTGTTGTTATAATCAGGTATAACTTTTTTCGAGTTTTTGTAGACAGGTTCGCATAGATAACACTAATTAAGAAAAATAAAGACTCAAAAAGCTGTTGTAACTAAGGGAGCGTTTAATTGACCCTATTCTTTTCGGAAATAGAACTGATACACACAGTGAAGAGAAGAAATCCCTCCTGAGAGCTCGAGGCTTTTGGAGTTTCTGGAGTCGAAAAAAAGGCTTTTAAATTATTATGTGTCAGCGAAAATTTGTAGAAATGTCTTCCCAAATTTACTTAAAAAGAAGACTGTTCACTTATTCTCAGATGCTGGAGTACGGTCAGTCGAATGCAACCTAAGAATAGGGCGAGCCTTTAACCAATGGTAAATGCATACTATAGCGTTTAGCAAAGATGAAGATTTTAGGCCATCCCCCTTTTGTTTTGTTTATTGTCGAATGCGTTTTCTGATTTTGGATCGGTCGGTCTAAAAAGAAAAAAAATAAAATAAAATTGGAAAAGGAGTC
The DNA here is from genome assembly GCA_948470475.1 of Galaxea fascicularis. NCBI lineage: Eukaryota > Metazoa > Cnidaria > Anthozoa > Scleractinia > Euphylliidae > Galaxea > Galaxea fascicularis. The sequence continues at coordinate 13,755,512 of OX419338.1, forward strand.
TGGAGCTAGGAGGCCCGGTACCTCAGCATAATATCCATGGAGCCTGGCAAAAACAAGATGTGGTTACAAAGTCAACATGGCGGCAATTGACGAAGGAAAAGTCAATGTCGTTGTTAAAATGAAACGTGAACAGGGAAAAAAGGATGAACCACCAAAACTGCAGTTGAAGTATCAAGTAAAAACTAAAAATCTGTCAGGCAAAAAACTGCTTATGTTTCAGATTAAAGTGACAATTGTTTGAAATTGCCTTCAATGCCTTTTGCGCAACTTTTCGTTGTTTTGAAAACGCGAAAATCTGGGTCGGTCGACAACACTAAACGGAGAAAAAAAAGGGGATGGCCTTAGTATGTACTCTTTCAAGCATCTTAGCCCTAGCGGTAGCCCTCCCCTCTAAAATGCCCGTGACAGTATTGCATGACGAACAAACGGCTGCCTGTAATGCAGTATAGACTGTTAACGCCGACATTTTTGCCATTCTAGCAGCGATCAGATGTATTATTTTCGTGTACTATAAACTACGCAATAAGGAAGATGCAGTTGTGATAAAATGCGCCTAAAATTGATCAAAGGTTGGTATTCCACCATTGAATACGTTGACATGTTGCGCGGTGTACATCGGCCGTTACCAACAGCGGGCAGCAGGGATCAAAGAAAGAGCGACAAACGACCAAAGAATCGTGCTTCAGTGGCCCTTGGACCAGTCTCTTACAGAATATTATAAGGTTAGAACATTTTGAAATATTTTCTCAGTGCCTATTTTAACCTAATATGGACACGGACCAAAATTTATGTTTGACCAGCAACTTCAAAGTTCACCCCCGAAGGTCAAATATTTGCATTTTTTTACGAACTTTGAAACGCTCTCGCGTCGCTCTTAATCATTTGCCCAAATAAATTTTCACCGGAATCTATAGATCATCCTTCTAAAATTCAACCACCAGAAGCTTAGTCGATTTGAAGGTTTCGCACATGGTGAAAATTAATTTTATCCACAAAGTACTTTTACTGTAGTGAATTGTATGCCTTTGAAATTAAATTATTTCGTATGCAAAGAACAACGCCACATTCCCTAAAATCATTCCAACAGATATTTAGAGATTTTAAAAAAGGATTTGAGTGTTTTAAAGGCGGTAGAATGATTTCTTTTTGCACGCTAGGCTCTCAAACTCGTGCAATAATTTAGAGCTTCAAATGACGATTTTAACGAATTTTCGTTATTTGCATTTTTTTTTTAAACTAAAGGATATTTCACCGAAAAAACTATACAGTGACTTTAGTTGTATCCTAGCCTATCGAACATTAAAATATGAAAGAAATCGAATTTTACACCCTTCCCGCGATATGTTTGATTTTTACGGACAGGCACTCTTAACTTATGCTACATGTATTTTGGACAGATCACATCTCAATTGAACTGTAAGCTGCTACAAAATTATGGCCTTTGCATTGAATTGAGATTGAAAGAGAGTTAAGGCCAAAAAACATTGCAACTCTACATGCCATGACTGAGGACCTTGGAACATTTCCAAGGTCTTTGGCAATCTGAAATTTTATAAAATGAAAGAATTAATGGTTGCATAGAAACTTATAGTGGAGCATTATGTAGAGAAACAAGGTAGAGAGCTGAGTTAAGAGCTTTTTAATTGTAACATCCAATTTGAGAGAGGATAAGTAAGCAAAGAATCAGCACTCGTTATTTAATCACCTCATGTTTACTATTGGAAACACATGACAATTAACTTTTCATGTTGAAATTTTGCAATTACTTCATCTGAAAGTCTTGTAGCTCTCAAGAAGTTACAAACCTGCAAATTTGGGTAAGTTTTAGAACTTGAGCTTACTAAACTGACTTATTAACAGCTTCATAAATGTAGTGCATCACTTATGGTGAGTAACCTGTGGCATAACAGACAAAACAAAGAGAGCATGATCACTCATGCACTCAATCAATTAAATACTTTGTTTGACCATCCAACTGGTCTTTATTATCATTACAACACTACTTAGTGTTACACAATATTTATACAGATTATAAAAACAATATGTATTTGTTGTGATTAGATAGAAATTACTCAGAATGTTGAATTTTCACTTGAAATATTCAAGTCTATTCATCATATAAAGATGTACCTATCTCTGTAATATAAAATATATGTCTACTGTAGTAGTAACCTGCCAAAATTAAAGGCAAATTTCCTTGAAAATTTTTGTGGATGTTAACATAATCTCTCCTTCAGTGTCAACAATAGGAGATTATACACATTTTAACATTTCCATTATGGATGAAAAGGTGAGGTATATTTTTGCTGTTAATCAAAAGAATATTTCATGAAGGGGTAAAGTTTGAGTGAACATAAGGGAAATGCCTTTATTCATTGCAAAATTATAACAAAACACTGAACAGCAAAGAACAGAAGTTTTATTAACAGACATTGGGTGAAATAATAGAACTAGTGATCACAGTTCCAGAAAGTGGCATGCAACCACAGTAATTTGTACATGTAGGGCGCCCTACTAGCCAAATAAACCAAAAGCTGTAGAAAGGCATTTTTACTAAAAGAATTTCATCTTTTTGGATTCCCTACAACTGTAGCTGAAATTTTGTGGCCGAAAATGTTTAGGAACAAAATCTTCCTGGGAGAAAATACTGGCTCAAATAAACTGTCCACAAACGTTCTTAGGAACTATTTTCTTTCCAAAAAATCTTAGCTGATGTTTTTGACTACCAAAAACAACAATTACGACTTTTCCAAAGAGATAAGGAACTAATCTGACAGAACCTGAGAAGATTACAACCATTTCACACTGCTCCTGGTAGCATGCACCCCTCATTTCCAGCAGTTTCCAACCATCCTTTCAAAAAGGTGGATTTTAAACTGCATGTATGGTTAAGTAAGATTGAATGGTCGACTTAAGGTATTCCTGGAGGCTATTTTACGCATCTTTGTTTGAAATTGTTTGGAGCAATTTTCTAAGATATATTAAGCCAAAGTCTGTCATATTAACACCACTTAACAATCATTTCAAGTACTTTCTGTCAAAAATATTTTTTCTCAGAAAGAATTTAATGTATTTCTAGAATTTGACGCGTACGTGGGCGTGGTCGTAACCATGTCACATCACCCTTTCTTTAAAATCTTGAGTAAAATTTATCCATTGGGCATAACCTTTGGCCAAATGGTTCACATCAATATTCTCTACATGGCTTTGGCAGTGCGTCAGAATTAAGAAAAAACAGGATGTTTTAAGCTGCACAAACTGATTTCTTTCGTCCGTGAATTTCGTGGAGCCACCACCTGTCGTATATTTATGAAGAACTGACGCGCTGCCAAAGAACTATTCGTATATATGTTTACTTGATATCCTCCAAGTTTGAAGTCTTTCTGTTAAAACCACACAAAGAAGTTACAACTAGTACAACTCTCCTCAAAATCTGTAGGCCATTTACGTCCGAAAATCATCCGCAAATTGAAAAGAAATCAATTGAGAGACCAAATACTGAGCTGTGTTTGATGGCAGCCATCTTGTTTGAGTCTTCAATAATCATTTGCAGCGGTAAATCGTACAATAGAGCTCTAAATATGGCATTTATGCCCTTTACGTGACCCCTATTTTTCCCGCGAAACCAATCAGATACGGCGATGGTAAACATTGACACCGTACCGTAGCAACGGCACCTCGAATGTCAGTGTTGACAGCTCGAAACCACATGTGGCGAGTGCGAAGAACATATCGGGTAAAGGAGGACAAAATACTGTGAATATACTGAAATGCCTAAAACGAAAGCGTCTAAAAGCAGGAAAAAAGCATCAGAAAAGGCTCACGAAGCCCGAGGTTATGGCTCGAAAGCGAGAATCCGTTTAGATTTTGAGAAGTTGAGAAACGAAGGATGGACAATTGAAGAACGGCAATCGACATCTGGCTCAGCAGTTCACTTCACCTACCGAAACCCCGATGGTAAAACTATGAAAAGTGCTAGAGAAGTTGAGCGTCAGTTAGAAGCTGAAGGAACTCTCCCCAGTTTCATTGTGGATGAAAGTAAAGGCAAAACGATGGAGACTCCTCGACAAGCAGATGACTCGTTATCATCCGAGGACTCCGATTATGAGCCTCCTGAAAAACAAGCGCTAAAAGAAATGAGGGCCAGTAAATGGTAAGATATTACATGTATAAGTTCAATGTATAAAGTTGTAAGATAAGATCGGTAGCAAATGTTTAGCCCTTTATCAAGATTTCACATGTTGGGATCTGTGTGAGAGTAAACGTGACAAAATATTGAACGAAGACAAGATTTGTGCGTTCATGCGGTAAACATTGTGGAATCCTTGAGCAATAGGATTCAGTGTAGAAATTGGTCGTATTTTTATGTCAGTTTCACTGACGATCTTTAACTTTGCTTTGTCTTCTTGCAGTTTTATTTATAATCAGTAACGCATGTTGCATATTACAACCGAAAAAAAACTAAAACTGAATTCTTTGTGTGGAATTTACATGGAATACACTCAAGCTAGTGTGAAGAAAATATTCTTGAAGTAACATCCTGCTTTGATAATTTTTTACAGTGTCAGTGTTCCAGAAGGGTTATTTGTTGCAACCACCTCTAGCATCGTCAATTTCGTCGATGAGATAAACAATTATTTCAAGTGTTCCTCAAACAATGGAAAATGTAGAGGTGAGATATAATCTGGAATTTAGTATGATGACAAAAGCAAGTTACATTTTGTAATTGTCGCAGTGATTATTATTATAAAGCCAAAGACATAGCCTTTTTCAATGGCTTTTTTTATTCTATTTTTCCACTTGATCAAGTGATAGACAAATTTTATGTACTATGTAGTGAGTCAGGCCTTTATAATGTACCCTAATTGATGGGAGGGAATTGATGCCTGAAAAATATAACCAAAAGCCAATGAGTACCTGTCTGTAAAGTTGTGACCTTGCATTTTTATTTTGTTCATCTGTAAAAAAAATGGTCAATCAGGGATTGGCTTACAAAAGTAAAAAAGATTAGACTTGACTTGCATGAAAACCTTGTCCTTTTCACTGGTTTGCCAGAAATGTTGGTTTTTTTCTAGTTGAAAACCTTGTGGGATTTCACTCAGAATCCCTTCTTTTTATATTAATTTTTCTGCTTATACCTTTGAAACTCTTGTGCGGTGGTGTAATGCGTACATCTTTGGTTATTGTCCATGGTTGCTGGGGACCATGCCAAGAGAATATTGGCTGGTGGTCTTCCATGGTAAGACCAGAAATCTTTGTTGGGCCAGTATGTGTAACCTCGTTTTTTGCTAAATTTGTGTTACAGGCAAACTTGTACTCGCAGAGTATAGCAAGAAGGGTTGTGGAGGTGCAATGATGTTCACATTCAAGTGCCATGGTTGCTGGACTGTCACAATTGATTATAAGAGTAGCCATCTTGCCCAAGAATCTAGACGGCAACTTGTGTCCTTGGCCCTTTCCCTAGCCTTTTTTATTAGTGGGCATGGGTATGCCGGGTTTAGGAAGACCTTGGGAAGAGGGTTGGGGTTGGGAATAGTTTCAGAAAAGCCATATCTCGAAGTTGTAGATCTAGCCCTCCCCCACATTAAATTAATGCTGGACGAGATGTGCGATGAAGCAAAGGAGCACATGAAAGAAATTGCACCTGATCAAATAGGCAGCTGGTCAAGAGCAGTGACGTGCTGTGATGGGTGTTGGCTGATTAGAGGGCACTTTAGTCAAAATTGTACATTTGTGATTAAGAATTATATTACAGGTGCCCTTCTCTACTATGGTCATCTGTGTATGAGAGGAGCAGAAACTATCTGTGACGAGGAGCTGTGGCAAGGGACAGCTAAGGCAGCTGAGGGCCACCTCAGTCAAGTTCTTTGGGCCAAAGCTAAGGAGGAGGGGCTAAATGTTGAGGTCAATTGGCAGGATGCTGACTCATCCTCAGCCAAGGGGTTTCGCCAGTCTTACTCTAATGAGCAAGAGAGTAAAGTTATGTTGTGTGGAGGTTATGTTGGGAGGGCTCATGGTAAGAAGCTGGAGGAACTCAAGACTAAGTCTTCTTTTTCCTCTGCATTTATTGCCTTGCACAAGGAACAGTTTCCCAGCATTGTCTCAGCAAAATGTTGTTGTGCTGGGAAAAATCACACCTTTGTGGCAACCCGAAACAAACCCGTTTGTGGATGTATTGGACCAGGGTTTATACAAAATGCAAAACGCAACCATTACTGTGCCCTTGTCCATGCGGGGAATAGCCCTGATAAGTATGGTGAAACTATGTTGACCCTGGGAAGATATCACAGTAAAGATATTCATGAATGGGAAGGGGGTTCCTGTACCTTTCACCCATTGCTTAAGTGTAGCTGCAAGAATTGTGAAGCTGATGTTGATGGGTTTTACTCAGAGTTGAAATGTTCTGGTGAGGACTATCACTCGGCTCATGTCCTGACATGCGAATTTCATGCTCTTGCCTACGAGATAGAGTGTACTCATAGGGCAAAGGATGCTGAGAAAGTCATTGACCCAGAGTTGGGAAAAGGTCATTCTAATCTCCCTGAGTCCACATTTAGTGTTCTCACCAAATTTCGGGCCAAGGACACAAATTTGCACATGAAGCACTACCATGCTGCAACAAATCTGGGGTTACTTCAGGCTAACATGACTTGGTGCCACAAAACTAAAGGACCAGAGTACCACTGGATCCCAGAGCTGTACTCCCGAATGGGTCTACCTGTCCTTGATGGGATTCAGGAAATGGTATGTATTTTCTTAATATGTAGTTTGTTGAATGGCTTTCTGTAATGAGGTATCTAAGGCAAGTTACACTCACCTTTCTTGGCAAGCTTATATGGGTTTTTGATGTCACCTGATCATTACAATGAATGATTATATTAATTTATTACATTATAGTTGTCATTAATGATACAATTATTTTACTATTACAGTGTACAATCAATCATGTTACTGCATTATAACTATTGGTATTGCTGTTGTTGTTGTTGTTCATTGGTTGATACAAGTCTATACTGAAAAAACTAATAGGGAAAAATAATTAATTATTAACACTAATATTTTTCATTTTATTGCCTTAACATTACAGTGTCAACATGACAACGAAACAAGGTACAAGAGGCTACAGCGCTACAAAACAGTAGATGCAAAGAGAAAAAGAGTTCAGAGGAAGGTCAACCGTGCTGAGGAGCAGAAGCTAAGGTAAGTTAAATTCAAGTTCACAAAGTCTTTATCAAGAAATATCAATAGCTTACAATGTTTATCTCTGTTTTCTACTTAGGAAGAGATATGTCAAAAATTGCCGGATCCAGCATACATACGGAGAGGATGTTGAGGATGATCTGGTTGAAGAAGAAGCAGTACTTCTTACTGAGTCTGCAATAAATGATGGAACTGCAACTGGTCTTGTCATACCTGACACAATTACACCAGCCCCTAATGGAGCAGTTGTTGAAGTTGGAGGGAAGAAGTGTAAATGGTGTGGAAGCAGTACCCACTCCCGTAAGAGCCACAAAGACTGCCCTTACAATAATTCGAGAGTTTAAGTTTTTCCCCCAGACTTGGGGATCTTTCGTTGTCATAAAACTAAAGGGATAAAACCCTTGTTATTGAAATAAGTGTATTTCACTGTTACATCACTTTTATCTGTTCTCATTGCACCAAAGGTCTTGAGATGCATAGGGCCTGAACATCCCTTTCAACAAGTTTATTTTTTTTTATAAATGAAGAGTTTTGTATTTGATGTATACTATAGTAGAATGAAATGCCTTAGCCACATATATCCATTTAAGGGCACATTTTCTTGATAGGATATTTTTACTTATCGTTTCAATTCTTGCCTTGCAAAAATCACTTTCTTTGAAAGACCATCAGTGATATTCAGAGTCAAGCATCAACATAGGTTGTATACATTTTCAGTCGTCTCTACGCTTGAGACAGTTTACATTGATAGCTTGTAATATTTACATTTGACATGTTCTGATTGGTATTGTGATTAGTTGGGATAGGTTCCATGACATTCTATCAAAAATGTTCTACACTGGAATCCAATATTTTAACCTCCAAGGGAAACGAAAACTGGTTCCAAAAATTGGAAGGGTACAATTGCAGTGTTTGACTGAGACTGGGAGAGATTGGATTCCAATGTATTGTGATAAAATAAGAGTAGAGTAGACGTGTTTACACTTTGAAACATATTTATTTGAGTCAACTTTGAAAAATAAATAATATAAATAATATCCACCATTATATTTTGATGTCTCTGTTTATACAATTACAAATTTTCATATAAAGTAAAAATGATGAATTGTTACACTCATTCCTATATGCTCTTCAAAACATAAAAAAATAAATAAATACACATTTATTGTAACTGTAACATATGAAGGTTGCATTCTATTACTTGAATGAACTTATTTGTCTCCTGGCCATTTGGCTTCATGTAAGTCTGACAGTGTGACTTTGTAGACCTGAAAATCAAAATAGATTCCACAAGATTATATAATACAGACCAGAAGAAGTGGTAGTAATAGGTTTTAGGATTCAAGGATGGGCTTCCAAACACTCTTATAATGTGATATCAAACAATGGGAAAGGATATAAATATAAAGAACCAGTGACTTGGGTGTCTTTAGAAAACCAATAATCATAAGTTTTATGACTACTTGAAACATGAATGGATGCAAAAAATTATTGAAAAGGAATCGTCTCTTGGGAAAAATGAGGCAGGGGCTTGGACTATTCAGATTGCGAAAAAATTCTTACCGATACAGTTTCAGGATTGGGATAATCCCGTACATCCCCATTTAGTATTTCCCTGATTGCCGCCTTGAGACAATCGGGGTACACATAGGTGGGAAGTGTCTTCCCTCGGAACTGACCAGCCCCAACTTTGTTTCCATACTGTTAAAAAGAAGTAAAAAGAAATATCAAAATAGACCTTTCCACGGTTTCTGACGCCATGTTCACTGGGGGGCAAACACGATCAAAATTACAGGAAATGTATGGGACTTTGACAGACTTTGTACCGCCGTAATGCCGTCACCGAAAGTGGCGGATTTCCACAATAAAAATACTGCGATTATTTTCATGAAGTATAAGGAACAGATTCAGGCTACAACGGCCGTAAACGAAAGGGCTTTACATTGGGTACATCAGAATTTTCTGCACAGCAAAGGAAAGAAAATAATCGAAACGAACGAAAGCTATTTGCCAGGACTACGTGGTATGTTATGAGCGTATTCCACGTGGAAGAGCAGAAAATAGCACAAGCAATATACGGTCTCAACAGTGGAAGGAAAACAAAGAAATATTTATCGAGAGACTGACAGGTAAAGTCTAAATCACTGATAAATTGAACTCTCTAATAGAACTTACCCATAAAATGCCAAAAATGCGGCGAAAAAATCGCCTTCTAGCCTGTTCATCGCTTTCCCCATTCTGCTGCTTGAAACCGCGAACAAGCCGCGCAAGTCCTGAAGGACTTCCCTGAAAACTAATTACCAAACATATTTAGTTAACCAAACCAGGTAAAAGGAAATCACAGAAAACCAATCAAATATATTTACCCGTTCTCCCTGAAAGCGACATTTAGCTCTTGCACTGCACGTTCTGCCGCCATGATCAAAGAGGATGTTGCGTGTCGGATGGCAAGGTTTTATTGCAACGAGCTGTCAACAAGACCATCCTTAGGGAGTTCCAAATCAAGATAATGATGTTTTGGACGCTGCATGGTGTCTTATTTTTCCCGCGAAATCAGCCCTAGAAGCAAAAGTTTCCTCGCCTATATCTTAGCGACTTTTTCTCCTCTCGACCCGAAAATGCGTGCGAGGTCCTGTCGACATTACCTTTTGAGCTGTGAAAAATTATGACAATCCAAAATAGTCACTCTAGCCTCCAGGAATACCTTAATATTGCCTCTTTCATTTCACAAGTTCGAGGAGAATGAAATTGGCCAAACAATCTCTGGAATGTGAGGACTTTCGGGTGGATTGTACAGTTTTTTCTTTAAGGTGGGATCAAAAAGTTTGTAAGCCTTACCACAGCATGGAAGGTTCAGATAAATTAATGTCAAAGGATAGTCACTTCCCTTTTGCAAAAGTGCTTCTGCAATAGGCTTGAGGATACCTTCATAAAAATTATACTACAGTGTCTTGTCCCTCTCTCAACTCTTTTCCATAGAAGATGTTAGTTCGGCCAAGATTACCAATGACCTGCTTAGGACTCAACATGCACAGTGTTTGGACATTTTGGAAAAGACACCAAGTCTCCCATAACCAGGCCTGAAATCTGGTCCCCTGTAACACATTAATTTGAAACATATATTTTTGTAGATGCTACTCCCCTTTGGAATCAAGCTCTGAACTTTGTTGCAGGAGGTTGTGTGTCCAAATCTCAGCTTGACTAACACTCGGGGTCTTAAAACAGATATTTGGACAAGAAAGTGTTAAAAAAATGGTTAGACCTTCTAGTTTTCTCGGATAAGAATGATAAACTGTAGGTCTTGTCTAAAGAACCCACACCTTGTTTTTTTGCAAGAAGGGAATGCAATTCCCATTTTATGGTCTATTTGTGGCAGTAGTATGTGGTTGGCCTGGCTGGATTAGCTTGAAAAGCATGTGCGCAAATGAGATCCCAGCTGTGTAAAACAGTCACGAGGTTGTAGACTCTTTACTTAAATAGCAAAGGAGTATGTGTTAATCAGTGAATCAAAATTATTGTCATTTAATGAAAGGAAGATCTAATAAAAAACTTTTAGAGTATAGACTGATAATTTGAAGCAGTACTGATGTTTATATCAAGATTGCACTGAACATTCATGATCTTATTAAGGGTTGAAGGGAAATCAATAGATATAGTTTATTCTGATCAAAATCACAGCTAAAGGCTTAATTAGATTAATCGGTACAATAATAAAATCTGATAAAAAAGTAAGAGAAATGTAAGAAAATATACCCATATACTTATATACACCTATACATATAGTTCAAAATTTAATCACAATTACTATATGTGAATGTGTTCATAAGTATCTTCGTCTAAGCCAGAGAGACATTAAAATTTCTCTTTCGTCTTAAATTGAATCCACAAATGTTATGAAGGGTTTGTATGGAATTTTGTAAGCATAACTGGGCTACGATCTCAGAGACAGTTTGTCCCCAAATGCTCATTTTTGGCAAGCAGGCCTCTTGGACATTGTTCTTTCAGAATATCCTGACAAATCCCATAATTTCAGAAATTTCATATTTATGATGTCATCACTTTAGTACTCTATTGTTTTGGAGATGAGATCTGCATTTTCCTTTAGCAACCATGCTGTAATACCGTTGGGTCTGGACGCTTTCCTAGGGTTAAGCGAAGCTAGCTGAAGGTAAACAACATGCGTGGTAATGGCAAATGGCTGGGCAGTGGAATGGTCTTGTGGCTGCTGGAAAGTTTCAGCAGATAATGGTGTAAAGTCTTGCACTGGGGAGAGAAAAGTCATTGATCGGATTGGCCAAATCTGAGGCACTGAGTGACTCCTCGCTTATGTGCTGTAATGATCTCATTAGCTCGTCTGAGTCCCTGACGGCTGATGACATGTCGCTCAGTTTCTTAACTTCATTCCACCAAGCAGACAGTTTGCCACTCCTTAAGCTGGCTAACTTTGGAGTCGTAGTACCGTTTCCTGCAAATCTTATGCTCACCATTCACTCGGTTCAGCAGGAAACGAAACATTGGCTGATTATTTTCCGCGAGTGCCCTTTGCCGCTGTCTGATTACATCTTTCAAGGCTGAGTCTCTAGAGTGGATCGTTTTAGATCGCAGGGGCAGTACACTGTCCAGACCATATCGGATTATAGACTGAGGCCCAGTTCAAACGTCGAACTTTTCATGAGCCAAACTTAATACCTGTTTGGGTCAACCAAAATGATTACCGGTAGGTTCGACGGGTGCTTCAGACGTGGAACTTAATTAGTCATACTTAATTTACGAGCTCTAGAATAGCCAGCGGTCAGTCAGCGGTTAAATACCCAAACAAACATGGCGGAGGTTCCAGAAGGTTGTGATTTGCGAGGTGATTTGCGAAGAGCTTTTATTTTTCGTGCCATCCGGGAGGGAAGGAAACGGTGAAAAATGCTACAAAGTTTCTTGCATGCTGTCATCACAAGAAGCCAATTTATGATAAATATGTGTTATTGGTCTGCTGTTAAGTGTGCCACGAAAAAGTGCAACACCAGTCTACAATCGTTCGTGTAGGAGGTTCCCGAGAAATATGTGACCTCTCACGCAAAAACGTTCCTTACGGTATCCGTTCGAACAGCTGAACGCACGGCAAGTGAACGGATAAGAAACGGGTCTACAAACCGTTCAAAACGGATACATGGAACGGCTGAACGGCTCAAGAAAATTTTTGAATGGATGAGGTCAAATGGCTGAACGGATAAGGTCGAACGACTGAACGGATGATGAAAAATTTTGAACGGATGAGGTCGAACGGCTGAACGGCTGAGGAAAATTTTTGAACGGATGAGGTCCAACATCTGAACGGATGATGAAACATTTTGAACGGATGAGGAAAATTTGTGAACGGCCAAGGTCGAATGGCTGAACGGCTTTAGTTTGTTTTCGAACGGCTGAATAACAGCATACGATATTTTAATTAGTTAACAATGAATAACAGCAAGGTCAAGTTATGGTTATTATCTGAGAACTGATTGAATCAAAAACCTCGAATTAAACTAATACTGTGTTGAATGTCTAAGCTTTTTTAAGAGAAAAGCAAATTCGTTTTCGCCGGACAAAAATCAAAATCCGCGTTTACTCGCAAAATAAAGTTATGCAAACATCTTGACAATGCGTATTTACATTTAGCGTAACGCAATGACTCCCGGAATGACTTGATAAACTCGCTCGTCTAAACACCACAAAGCGCCAATAATTCTCAATGCCTTGATTTTGAGCAAAATATTTTTTTTCATTTGAGTAAACAAAGAAGCGGGCGCTTAGTTGTCGACCGCGTTGATTTTGCTACAACGCACATAAAGTTAAATGAACCCAGGACTGAAACATCAAAAACCTCGAATTAAACTAATACTGTGTTGAATGTCTAAGCTTTTTAAGAGAAAAGCAAATTCGTTTTCGCCGGACAAAAACCAAAATCCGCGTTTACTCGCAAAATAAAGTTATGCAAACATCTTGACAATGCATATTTACATTTAGCGTAACGCAATGACTCCCGGAATGACTTGATAAACTCGCTCGTCTAAACACCACAAAGCGCCAATAATTCTCGATGCCTTGATTTTGAGCAAAATATTTTTTTTCATTTGAGTAAACAAAGAAGCGGGCGCTTAGTTGACGACCGCGTTGATTTTGCTACAACGCACATAAAGTTAAATGAACCCAGGACTGAAACATCAAAATATTCAGCCACTGAAGGGACAGTTTCACCCATTCCTGGTGTTACTTTACAGTATTGTGCAAAAGTAATGCAAGCGAAATGCGCGAAATTCGTTCTTTGTTCCCGCGACTTTTCGACGAAAGTTCGAGTGAAATTTCACGGTGTATCGAGCGATAATTCGCTTAAACAAAAGACGATTTTTCTTCGAAGTTTCGTTAAGCTAAAGAAAATTCGTGAGCAAAAACGATAATTCGCAGGCAGTTCACGAAATTTCGCACCGCATTGAATGGCAGTTCCGGAGCGTTCAAGCAATTTTCTTTCAGCAGCTGATATGAACAAACTGTCTTGCAACTCACAAGAGATAAATTTGCAAATAGGTGCCGAGTTGTGTTTACGGTGAAATTCACAACTCGGATTTCTACTGTCAAAATCCGAGTTGTGAATTTGGCGGTAAACACAACTCCGATTTTTGGCGTAGAAATCCGAGTTGTAAATTTGGCAGTGAACACAACTCGCATATTTTGACAGTAGAAATCCGAGTTGCAAATTTCAGGGTAAACACAACTCGGATTTTGATGCAGAAATCCGAGTTGTACGTTTTGCTATTACAATATATGTAATGACGTCCTATATGAGCCACGGTAGATTCATTCATAAAAAGAAAGCACGAACTCGTCTTTTTGTATATTTTATGTCTGAATGAAACATAGGGGGCCCAGACATTGAATACGATGTGACATTAGGCTGTTGGCGATTGTGCTTCAATTTTAGCCGTACAGTTAAGACAATGTTTGGGAATGCTTTGAAAATTGTTCTAAATGCCACGTGTAGAAAATAATTTAAATAAAAGTACAACCAGGTGAGTTTCATAGCTAACATTTCATCGAGCTGTGATGCTATTTCGGCAGATTAATGGCTTCTTTCATGCTCAATAATTGGAAAGGTTATTTATATATTTCACTCGGTGAACTTTGTTTCGAAAACGCTCTTGGCCTATCGATTAACAATAGATCGAATTTTCGGGAGGAGCGAATTATCCTTCGAAAAATCGCAGCGACTTTTCGGCAGGAGCGAATTATCACTCGAAAATTTGCTGTGATTTATCGCGCAAACCGAATTATCGTTTGAAAAATCGCGCGGATCAAAACAATAGGTGTCACGAAAATGCGGGGAAATTTCGTTGAAATATCGTATCGAGCGAAATTTCTTCGAAAAGCCCCGAAAAGCCAGGAATTTCGTCGAAATTCGTTTGCATTACTTTTGCACAATACTGTAGCACTGAATTCAGGCTACACGGCATAAAGCAACCCTCCGAAAAGAGCCGTAAATGCATGTGATAATCCACACCATTCCGGTTGACTGATTCTGAAATGCATTGCCTTGGTTACTACTAGACAACTACTGTCATAATCTCATCAAATATTCTAAAATCACACAATCACAAAATGGAGGAATCAACGAGAGACGAAATCGATCTTAATCAAACTGAAAATAAGGAAAGTATCATCGCTAAAGTACAAAAGTTTATGCAAGATGGGTGCGGATGTCGTCGAGGATTAAAAAGTGGTCAGTGTTCTGATCAATTCACGGAGGAAACCATTCTAAATAATGTAGACAACTGCTTGGAACTGACTCATGCTGAACTGGACCTGGTTATTTTAGCGAACATTCAAGCTTTTACAGTGATTGAAGTTACCGGAGAAAAAAGAAAAAGAAGTCCACCTTACAGCTTTCTTCATCAGTCTCAGCCAATCTGTAAGGAGATGTTTCTCAACCTCTACGGAATCAGCAAATCACGGTTTCAGCGGCTTGTAGAACATTACCAAAGTCACGGTATTTCTCTGCGGATACACGGGAACAGCAAGAGACTACCGCATAACGTGCTACCACTTGCCGTTAACGAAGATGTCAAAAACTTTCTGAGCAACTATGCAGATGAAAATGCTGTACTGCTTCCAGGAAGGATCCCTGGCTTTAAAAACGAGGACATTCAGCTACTCTCATCGAGTGACAGTAAAACGCACGTGTGGAAGTCGTTTAACAAAGTCTGCAAAGAATCAAACAAGCAAGCTGTAAGTTACACGAAATTTACCGACTTGTGGAAGCGATTTCATCCAAACGTCGTCGTGGCCAAGCCGATGACAGACTTATGCTTCACGTGTCAGCAAAACACCTCAAAGTTACTTCGGGCAGCCAATCTTCCAGAGTCAGAAAAGTCTGAATGCGTTCAAGCACAACAACAGCATTTAAATTCAGTGCAGACAGAAAGAGAACTTTACAGAAAGGTTTGCGAAGAGGCTAAACGCAGCTTTGAAGCAGTGGAAGACCAAATAGACCTTGATAAGTGTCACAAATCGTGCTCGCTGACAACTACAATGCACTACTCATTTGACTTTGCTCAGCAAGTACATATCCCAAGCAACCCCATGCAACCCGGGCCAATTTACTTCAAAACTCCATGCAAATGTGCTATTTTTGGAGTTATGTGCGAGGCGATCCCTCGCCAGGTGAACTACCTGATCGATGAAGCCAGTGATGTCGGCAAAGGGGCAAACACAACTATAAGTTATATCCACCATTATTTCGAACATCACGGACTTGGTGAAACTTCTGTTCATCTTCATGCCGATAATTGTCGGGTCAAAACAAAAACAATTATTTTATATGGTACTTGGCCTGGAGGACAATACTTCAACTTCATCATTCTATTAAATATTCATTTCTCATTGCTGGACACACGAAGTTTGGACCGGATCGATGTTTTGGTATCATCAAGAGATCCTTCAAACTGAACTACATATCGTCAATATATGAATTTGCTAATATGGTGGAGTCGTCAAGCACTGGAGTTAACAAAGCACAGCTTGTTGGCACACACGATGGAACAGTTATCGTCCCGGTCTACGAATGGTCTTCATTTCTTGAACAATTCTTCAAAAGAGTACCAAATATCAAGAACTATCACCACTTTAGATTTTCAAAGGATGAGCCAGGTATAGTTTATTTTAAAGAGAGTGGCTCGTCTCAAGAACAGTCCATGATGCTGTTAAAACATCGCGGAATCCTTCCCCCAACCGCACGACTTCCAGCCAAACTGAATCCAGCAGGGTTGAGCCAAGAACGACAGCAGTACCTCTACCGTGAGATACGACAGTTTTGTAAGCCTGGGACAGAACATCTGGTTGCACCAGGTCCATGAATGCTCTCTTAGTACTCTTGCCTATAAGCAGTTTATTTTTAGAAACCTCAATTTTTCATCTTTTTACTTAGTTGTGACAGTTTTGTTCTTCCAGTTGTATTACAATGATTAATTATGAAAGCGACGCATCTATACCAAAGATAAAAGATGTAAATAAACTAGACAGTTAGCTCTCAGTTGAATTTGAAGTCTTTTGTTGTTTACCACGGTGAATTCGCCCTGATTTGGATGTCTTTTACCCCAAAAAAATACTTGTCATCGCACTAACTGTCCCACATTGCGAGATCATTTCAAAGTCAACAAACTCGGTCTGATTTTATTTCGATCTTTTTTCGATTTTATGCTTTCAGTGTGCGTGACACGAGATAAAGCAAAGGAAAGGCCGTCATTGTTACTAAATGTCCCACATATTTACAAAATCATTTCAAAGTCAACGCACTCGTTCAGTTTTTTTTTTCGTTTAAATGCTTTCAGTGCGCGCGACAAAATAAAGCAAAGGAAAGGCCTCCATTGTTACTAACTGTCCCACAATTGCGAGATCATTTCAAAGTCAACGCACTCGGTCAATTTTATGCTTACAGTGCGCGTGACACGAGGTAAAGCAAAGGAAACGCTGCCAATGTTACTAAGTGTCCTGAATTGCGAAATAATTTCAAAGTCAATGCACTCGTTCAAACTTTTTTTTTTTATTGCTTTCGCTTTAATGCTGTCAGTGTGCGCGGCACAAAATTAAGCAAAGGAAAGGCCTCCATTGTTACTAACTGTCCCACAATTGCGAGATCATTTCAAAGTCAACGCACTCGGTCAATTTTATGCTTACAGTGCGCGTGACACGAGGTAAAGCAAAGGAAACGCTGCCAATGTTACTAAGTGTCCCGAATTGCGAAATAATTTCAAAGTCAATGCACTCGTTCAAACTTTTTTTTTATTGCTTTCGCTTTAATGCTGTCAGTGTGCGCGGCACAAAATTAAGCAAAGGAAAAGCCGCCAAAATCATATCAAAGTCAACGCACTCTGTTAGTTTTTTTTTTGCGATTTTTTTTGCTGTTATGCTCACAGTGCGCGCGACACAAAATTAGCGAAGGAAAGGCCGCCATTGTTACTAAATGTGCTGTTATGCTTTCAGCGCGCGCAACACAAAATGAAGCAAAGGAAAGGCCACCATTGTTATTAACTGTCCCACATATTTACGAAATCATTTCAAAGTCAATGCACTCGTTCAGTTTTTTTTTTTCACTTAAATGCTTTCAGTGCGCGCGACACAAAATTAAAAAAAGGAAAGGCCACCATTGTTACTAACTGTCCCACATTGCGAGATCATTTCAAAGTTAACGCACTCGGTAAGAATTTATTTCGATCTTTTTCGCTTTCGTGCTTTTAGTGCGCGCGACACGAAGTTAAGCAAAGGAAAGGCCGCCATTGTTACTAACTGTCCAACATTGCAAAATCATATCAAAGTCAACGCACTCGATCAGACTCTTTTCCTTCTTTTTCGTTTTTCAGCTTTTAAAGTGCGTGCGACACAAAATCTTTCCAGGTCATTACAAGTTAGTCTTTTATATTTGATTACGGCGTATTTATTTCTTCCCCTAATTACATCATTTGACATTATGAAACTAAGTCTTGTACTGCAACGAACCCTAACTGAAACTAGAATACAATAACAACTAGACACTAAGAAGCAATATTCTTCGAGCTTAAACGTATACATGAAATTGATTACAATGAACGTGGGGGAGGTAAGTCTGACATTAAAATTTTACGAGTAGCACGACATTGGGAATTTATTTTCCCCTTGATAAACCTCCAGGCTTTGTCCTTCTCTTCGCTGTTGCTTATTGGAAATTTAGTGAAAACTAATATTTTTAGTGAATTTAATTTAGTACTGTCGAGGCATTTTTTATCATGACTGCCATCAGTGTTACTTTCTGCAAGTTCCTCCCTACTGAAAAAATGTGGCAGAAGCTTCAAGGCACACAAGTGTCGTTGCGTTTCTGGCTTTGATAGGGCGTGTTGAATGGTCTTCACTCTGGTCGGTGTAACACACGTGCCTATCAACTCCTCGCCGACTTCCTGGGTAGCGCCTCCTTGTTTCGTAACAGATTGCACCTCTGTAGACTGGCTCTCCTCGCGAAGTCCATCCAGGGTATCATAATTTATGGTGGTTAGGTGTTGACGGTTCTGTTTTGATGGTTCATTGTTGTCGTCTACAGGGGTTTCATCATCATAATCGGGAATGACTGTGGCATTAAGCTGGTAAAAAAAGAGAAAACAATTTGTTAAAGCCCTAGTATTGTGATGGTGGCTGTCTGTGACTATATACATCGTAAAGTTAGTGTGAATTCGATTTTCGATTTTCACACCAGTCAAACTCAATAAATGGAGCTCAGCAACCAAACTCCGACAATCGAACATAGGTCAATGGATTCCTTTACATGGTGTTTGGTGAATAAATTCGCATTAAGAAGCCTAGAAAAACTTGTTATTGATTTTCAACACCAGTTGTATGGTTGAAACTCCAGCCTCTAATTCGAAAGTCCAAACTCATCTGTTTACTGCATAACCAGTGAGCGTTAAAAGCAATTGACTTCTTTAGGTTAAACTGAGAATACATTTCTAGGGCGTCCGAAGGAACAACCTATCAAAATAACAATGAACTTCTTACCAAGTTACACTGATCATGATTTTCAGCGGCCTTTCCCTCAAGTGCGTCAAGGCGCCTTTCAAGGTTGGAAACTGCTGAAATTGTGGCCATGCTCTCTCTAATTCCTGACACAGAGTCTTGTATTCGCTCCAGCAGCTGCAACAGTAATGCAAGTGTGAATTAGAGAAAATATATTTCACCCCAGTATACTTGTGCGTGTGTTTTTTCAACTAGATGGAAGTTGCCAACAAAGAAATGTTTTCCGCTTTACTGTTCGCTTTTTGGGTGTCAAACCAATGATAAAGGAAATGAGTAAGCATTGTTAAGTAATCGTTTAGTGAAGTGAGCACGCGATCTATGAGCGAACACTTTATGAATTGTTAAGTAATATGACCGTAAGAAACATTACCTTAACAAAGTTTTCCTGCATTTCCATCTGGTTCCTCAGAATTCGAGCATTCGCGGCTTCGATACTCTCTAATTTGTTTCTCAGTTCACGGCACTCGTCTGCTTTAGTGGCAAGCTGCTGGCGCAGAAGAGTGACGGGATCCTCTGGACGACGGTCACGGTCAGCACTGCTGGCATCATTCTGCTTTACTGCTGGCGTAACTGACTTTACCTTGGCCCTCTTTGCTTCTCGTTCAGACTTCCACTCCGAATTCCGCTTCTTCTGTTCAGCTAAAAATTTCTCGTAGGGATCTGAGGGACGTTCGGCTTCAGCGGGCTGAGACAAAGAACACAATGTCATTAAAACATAAAACACTCTTTCTCTAAATATGGACTATTTCAGCGTTTGAATCATCCAATTGTGCCAAATAGAGCCAGAGATATCGAATACTTTTCGAAGCTCGCCGGCATGCCGTGAAATTTCAAAGACCTTTCTCAATTGTCTTGCCAGCGCGTGCCGAGAGCAAGCTTTTCCCTGTCAAAAATTAAATGAATGTTAACGCCGCAACGTAAGAACTTCAATAAAACACTCTTTCTCTAAATCTGGACCATTTCGGCATTTGAATCATTCAATTGTGCCAAATAGAGCCAGAGATATCGAATACTTTTCGAAGCTCGCCGGCATGCCGTGAAATTTGAAAGACCTTTCTCAATTGTCTTGCGAGCGCGCACCGAGAGGAAACTTTTCCCTGTCAAAAATTAAAATGAATGTTAACGGCGCATCGTAAGCATTTTGATGAAACACTCTTTCTCTAAATATGGACTATTTCAGCATTTGAATCATCCAATTGTGCCAAATAGAGCCAGAGATATCGAATACTTTTCGAAGCTCGCCGGCATGCCGTGAAATTTCAAAGACCTTTCTCAATTGTCTTGCCAGCGCGTGCCGAGAGCAAGCTTTTCCCTGTCAAAAATTAAATGAATGTTAACGGCACAACGTAAGAACTTCAATAAAACACTCTTTCTCTAAATCTGGACTATTTCAGCGTTTGAATCATCCAATTCTGCCAAATAGAACCAGAGATATCGAATACTTTTTTTTTAGTATTCGCGAATCCATATTCGTAATTTGCCGTGCGGAACTTATCTTTTGTTCGCAAAAGATTTGCAACGATATGATCTACGCACAAGTGTTTTCAAGTGTTTAATTTGCTTCAACACAAAACAAAGGCGACCTTCGCGAGAATAAGTGCTGCAGATAAAAACAAAATCATAGTCATACTTTTTCAGCAGACATTTTTAAACGTCTCTTGGATTTCGTGCTCGAATTACCTCACCAATCCCCGCTCGATTCTCAACGAAAGAGACAACTTGTTCGTTTCAACATTTTTATGGCCTCAGGACTAGTCACGTTTTCACAGCATCCACCTTTCCGAGTAAACTTCAGTTGTCTTTTCAAATTATATTGACAAGTGAAAGGATGAGATTTTTTGGCAAGACGGTAATCTCCTTTTACTTACTTCCTCTAATTCTGGGCGAAACCATTCTCGTTATGGACGAAACTCTCTATTCTGAACAGCAGCTTATAGGCGTGTGTATTCCTTCCAAGTTTAAATACAGTCCCGAAGAAAATTGAAGCCATAGGTAGGTACGGCTGGATTCATTTTGAAACAGCTTAGTTTCGTAAAGTTTTAGTTTCTCAAGTAGCAAACTCGAACAAAGTACTAGATTTGGATTTGTGGAATGCTATGATCACACAACGGAATGACTTGACTTAAGGCGATCTGGCCATGAAACGAAATGAACGTTCAAGCAATATCCTCTATGAAGCACTATTTTGTAAATTTGTGTCGAGACAGTATAGAATGTTAACACTTGCTTACATTTTTGGCGCGTGGCACTTTTTTTGGAGGCTCGATGGCAGGCTCAGCAACTGTAGCCACTTCTTCAGTGTTCTCCGACTCTGGGACCATAGCAGCAGGTAAATGTTGTTTTGACCACTCTAAATCTTTAGCGTTAAGAACGTTCACATTATCTACAAGGAAAACGTGTATGTCCTTTAGTGATGGTAATAAGTGAATCGAAACTGAAGAATAGTGCGAATAAATACAACATAAATTTAAAAATTGACCAATCCAGACTTACCATCGAGAGCTAGGATCTCCGCTGCAACTATTTCTCCATCCCAGTTGACAGTTACCACCATTTTCAGCGATTATACGAGTTGGTGCGATTCCGGTTTTTAACTCTTGCACGAAGTAAAACAATGCATTTGATGGACGCTTGCTCTGTTTACACAACTGTCTGATAGACATGATCTCTGATGGCAAGCAATGGCAAGTGATAAAGAGCGACGGTACGACTAGTGTGCAAATTGTTCGCTACTTTGAGCCATTTTATACAGTTTAATAGCATTGGGCGGATCGAAATTCCACAGTTTTAATTGGACAAATGTTTTCAAATTAGCATATGAATTGTTCACACGACTTTGTGTTTGCATCTGTAATGAGTGGATATAAAAGAGAAAATAATTTTCTTCGTTGAGCTTTTTCAAATTGTATAAAGATTAGCGGTTGTTCAAAGTTGGCTGTGTTAATAGTGGATCGTGAACACTTAAAAAACAACAACTAAAGTGCTGGTTATCACGAGACCAACAACAAAGCATTTTTGCGATATTTTGTAAATTGAGTTTTTTCACGCAGTTCATTCACGTGTGCGCAAGTTAGTGATAATGTAATGAATGCGCTTGTCCTTTTTCCACATGATCAATTATGATATCGACAGACTTTGAACTTGTGAGCTTTTTTCGGCACGACTCAAATCACGCTTAAATCAGTGCATAATTAAAGACAAACACCGCCTTACAATAACATAACTTGTGAGTGCCAAAGCGGATGTGCGAAACACACAACTTTGTTAAGCCGCCGTGAGGTTCGATTTCAAATCTCTGCCGTGTCAAAACAATTTTTTCCCGGGAAAAGAGAAACGGTGAATGAAGATGATGGCCGTAAAGACCTCTTCTGCACAGCCGGAAAAATGTCTGCGTTCGCACTGTATTTTTTCACATGCAGGCTACGAGCAAGCCGACAGCCTTTTCCCACGGGAGATTGTTTATTTAAACAGACGCCTTGAATACTGTGAGCGAGATCAGAACATGTACGGGAAACTTGTTGAAAAGGCTACTGTGCATCGATAATCGAATATTACAAAAGCAAAGATGAATATAAGCTAAGGAGCAGGGAAATAACCGTCACTATTCATGAGATGGTGAATGTAAACACCAAGTAATGCTTACAAACTCCGTGATGTTTAGCAAGTTGCTCGTTAGAACTGGACCAATTTTGTTGACAGATGACATTTTGTTATTCTAAACGGATAGCTCGAGCCGTTCAAACGGATGAATAAAAAAATTAAAGGTAACCTTTGTCGTCTGCCGTAAACGTCATGCTTTAACTCTCTATAAATGTTTTTTGAACGGATAGCTCGAGCCGTTCGAACGGATGACAATATTTTCTGAACGGATAGATCAAGCCGTTCAAACGGATGACAATATTTTTTGAACGGATAGCTCGGGCCGTTCGAACGGATGACAATATTTTCTGAACAGATAGCTCGAGCCGTTCGAACGGATGACAAAATTTTTTGAATGGATGGCTCGAGCCGTTCAAACGGTATCTCAGCCCGTTCGAACGGCTAATCGTTAGGAACGTTTTCGAGTGAGAGGTCACATATGGGATCGTTTAACCTAGTTCCGATGAAAGATTCAAGAAAACGTTTAGGATCTCACGTACAACATTCCAGTTTATACTGCAACGAATCAGACATGTTCTAGATAGAGATACTGTGACCGAAGAGCCAATATCCCCAGAATTCAGGTTGGCCATTGCTCTGTATCGTTCATCAAGGGGAGATTACTATCATACGATAGCAGAAATGACGGGACTGGGGGTGTCAACTGTGTGTACAATTGTCAATGAAGTCACACATGCAATTGTGGACAACATGTGGGATGAATGTGTTGGCCAGCAACTGCCAAAGAGTGAGGAACAATTTAAGGAGAAGATAGTTTATATGGAGGAACAGTGGCAATTTTGTTGTTGTTGGGCTGCAGTTGATGGATGCCATTTACCTATCAAATGCCCGCCTGGGAATTTTTCTTGTAAGGAATACCACAAGTTCAAAAACTTCTATTCAATAGTGTTAATGGCAATGGTGGACTCCAACTACAGATTTGTTTGGGGAACCTGTGGTTTTCCAGGCAATTCTCATGATGCTGTAATATTTCAATCATCAAAGCTGTACTCTGATACAAGAGAAGGCACCTTTATTCCTGAGATAAGTAAGGATGTCAAAGGAGTACAAGTACCTCCAGTTTTACTTGAAGATTCTGCTTTTCCTTTATCTTCTTGGCTTATGAAGCCATACACAAATGCAGTCCCAACACCAAAACAGTACAACTTTAATTGCAGACTGAGTCGGGCAAGGATGGTCACTGAAGAGGCCTTTGGGCAACTCAAAGGTAGATGGCGCATACTGCTGAGGAAATGTGAAAGTAGCACAAGTGAACTGAAAATAGCAGCCCTTGCATGTTTAGTACTTCACAACATTTGTATTGATCTTGGAGATACATTGCCAAGTAAATTGGACTTGACAATTGACCTGGTCACCAATCAGAGATGCAGTAGGGCGAAGGTAAGGGAACTGCTTCAAATGAGGGAATGTGAGAAGATCAGAGACACTTGCTATCAAGGTTTACTTGTTCGAGATCCTCTTGCTGAGAAATTTTGGTTAGAGAAAGAAACTGGTATCATCAAGTAAACAGACCTAAACTGGGTTTTAAGTTTATTCATCTATCATACAGTACTTATACAGTACTTCTACCAAAGTAGATGTAACAGTGATTACACTTCATGAAAGAAGTGTGTTGAGTTATGACATGTAGGAATCACAGAGGATGTAAGATGAGGCACAAGGATTGTCAAAAAATTTGTTTTATTATGTGTAAGGCATTAATTTTGATAGGTAGGAAGACTTGTTATCATGTGAAATGATATGGATGAAGAACTGGGTGGCAATCAAATTTCACTCCTAGCTGTCTAAACAACTGGTTGTAAGAAATAGTTCTTGAAAACTCCTCCTGTATCACAACCTTCATTTTTACCTTCTCAAACTCATTAATTATTCATGCACTGATGACCCAATCAGATAATAATAATAATAATAACAATATGGCAAGTCAATTTTTTTGGTTCATATGTTCCCGTGAAAGATATGTAAGTGAATGATACATATGAAAGAAATCATATGTGAACTGCGGATATGAAATAAAGTAAAGAATGATCGTCGCAGTTGTGATGGCAATTTTTACAATTGAGTAAAGAAGCTTGAAAAAAATTCAGGACTTCAACGGGACTTTAACCGGTGACCTTGCGATTCCGGTGCGATGCTCTACCAACTGAGCTATGAAGCCACTGACGTTGGGAGCAGGTCAATTTTTTTGGTTCAGATGTTCCCATGAATGATGCATATGAAGGAAATCATATGTGAACTGCGGTTATGAAATCAAGTAAAGAATGATCGTTGCAGTTGTGATAGGCGTCGAATGATCGTTGCGAGGTCACAGGTTCAAGTCCTGTTGAAGTCCTGAATTTTTTTCAGGCTTCTTTACTCAATTGTAAAAATTGCAATCACAAATTGGGTGGGGGTGAGTAGCACGCTTCCCAAAACCCTTACCCTATTTATGACAAAAGTCTGCGATTTCCCTACTCTCTTTATGATCTGACAAAAAAATTGGATCCCCAATTTATGACCATTGCTACTGGGACAGTTGAAGGGCTTTTGTTAATGGTCTTATCGATGGATCGATGGAGATGTAAAAGGAACTTTTTCGAAAAGAAAATACCCAGTTGAAAATCGATACCCTATTTATGATCAAAACTGCTGAAAAACCATACTCTTTGGGGCCGCACATGCCTATATAGGCCATATAAGGGAGTTATCTCCCAGTTCCAGGTATATGACAGGCTTTGTATCAACAGAATCACAGGGTAACGTCAGGGCTATGTTAATATCCGTTACCAGTCCACTCCAACCCCCTTTCCCCTCTTTTGGAATATCCTTCATTTTACTTTTTATTTTAGCTCTTCACATTTTCAAAGTAATAAGTTAAATTGCATCGTACAAACATCTATTTAACGAAATCAATAAACGTTCAAAAACACTACTCACCAACTTGTGGCCTCACGTTTGTCCTCTCCGTCGTTGTCCATTTTGTCTCCTCGTCCACTGCTTGTTTTCTCTCTTTGCCCACTGCTTCTTGTCTCTACTAGTCCACTTTTTGTTTTCATTCCTTGTCCGCTGTTTTGCTATCTCCTCTTGTCCGTTGTATGTACTGCCTCCTTCTTCCTTCTCACAAGAGATGCAATATCCCACTGCCTTTCCGGATACCCAGCCAGGGGTTCCCTCATTGTCTTTAAACACAGAGCAACGGTTACAAACAGAGTGACCACATTTTATGCAGGAATATTTTGTTGTGGCAAAACACAATAACACTTGTCTTCATCCGGCACGACCGTAAACTTTTTCCGCCAAGCCGCCATCTTTTTTCACCTTTGTTGCCTCTGATGCGCATGCTTCATGCAACAGAAGGGGGTTCTGGGATCAAAAAATGCATTATAATAATTTATGCATTAGGTTCGGTGCATGAAAAATTCGACATTTGAATCAGAGTCGCTGCGTAGTCGAACTGACTGACTGGCCATGTTTATTTTATGAGCCATTTAATTCATCACGATTTTGAGTATTTCTCTTTATGGTCATTTGTTGTTCCTGGCACCTGGGTCACACTAACAATCACTGTCATCACTAGCGACATGAGGTCGGACAAGACAGCAAATCGAATCAAATGTGTTTCTCAGAAGTAATCGATTTGGTTTACACACTTGAATGCCCTACAATGGAAGAGTAAACTCACATGTACTGTATAATGATCACTAAACTTTGTTAAGTCGTAACTTGAGGATTTCTTGACCTTTCGTGAAAAAGTACAGAGAAGATCAAAGATGTCAAGAACCGGGATCGAAGGTCATCGAAGAGCACGTGCGCTGTTACCTGCTATGATCTATGCTTTCGGTGATGTGACATGGCAGCCCGTGTGTGGGTTTCAAGGTCGTTGAATAAATAACACATTACGTCACCTTTTGTCGGTATATGACGGTGACAGACAACGTTTTTAATTTGTTTTCGAATCAATATCAAAGACAATTGACAGACATATGAGTCATATGAGAACATTGCCATCTGGAAATTTTAGAAATTTTTGTGCTGACGTGTATCCGCATTTGTGTGCCCGTGCACTGAAGAAAAAGAGGTGCATAAACAACCGGAAATTATTTCATGCATCACGTTTAATTCAGCTCTTCGTTCACGGCTCACATTGAAGTCAAAAATTGCGTTCACGCGCACGGGTTTAGGTTCCATAAAAACGACCTTCCTATTCTGGCAGAGGTTTTAGAGATCGCTGACCAGTTCATCTTGGAACAAAGAAGCGTTGTGTTTAAATTCAACCCTTCCGATCTTTGCAAGTTGAATGAAATAATCATAAACATTGGAACAATTCTTGTGGTAAAACCTCATGAACAAAGAGCTTTCTTCGAGGCATTTAGAAAGTACAATGTAGTTTAAGGTATTCCTGGAGGATGCGGTGACCTTTTGCAGTCGTGCTGTAATTCCCATATCTTAAAGATTATAACTAGAGAAATCTCCCTGCCAAGTTTTATGAATGAAGGACTTTCCGTTTGGAAGATAAAAGCAAGAGAAGTTTGGTTTCCAAGGAACAATTTCGCGGCAAAATCGAGGCATGATACCGCATTTAGAGGTGTTTGTGGCTGGTGTAGAGATTGTCACACCTACCTTGTTGACAGATCCATCAAGCAAAATCTCTGGACAGAGCAACATGAAACCATCTTCTCCATGGACTCTCGCCGTGAAAGTGTGCTTGATGTGCTCGACTCTGCTTTCGAAGAACACGGGTAAATAAGTATTTTTTCAGCTGAGTTCTCTTTTACATCACATTGAAAGGATAGCCGTACACAACTGATGCTGTTTTGCCTTGTAGTTTCCACTGTACGCCTCCCGGACTGAAAAGCCTGCTTCAGCAATTTGGGAAAAATCCGGGAGAAAGTGCGGAAAGGGCTCAAAAGCGCTTCTACAGACGTTTATTTGGAATCCTGTGGGTAAGAATCTGCCTTTGGTTGTTTGTTTTGATAGATAAACTTCAGTGCTGTCCTTTTATTCATTGTTCCAGCCCATCCCAATTGCGTTTGTGAGATTCCCCACTACCATGCGGTATGAAGTTTAGAAAAGGTGGCACAAGGCCGATAGTCTATTTCTATTGTTGCTTTCTCAAAAATGCACTGCAGAATAGTGGAGTTTCATCGAAATGATGGAAGAAAAAGAAACTTTTGTGACATAATTGAAACGTCAAATGATATCTGGAAAAAAATTGAGTTTTCCATCACCAATTTGAACTCATGGTGTCAATTTGTCTATTTTTTCTCAACAGTTTGGAAACCACGTGGGAAGGGGCAGGTTTCGGGGGAAAAGTCTCCCCACTTACGTCTACCCTGAGTGTGTGAAAACCGTAATCCAGGAGATTCTCGAAGATAACGTGAGGGATTACCAGGATCCGCATGGGCAAATGGTAGGTGTGACCTATCACGTAACTAGTTGAGTTACAATCACAGGGGCCAGTTATTCCGGTTCAAATTCAAATCCCTAGTTTAAAATGTTATCCCCACCACTCCATTTGATAGTTATAAAGAGGAAGAATATACAGTTATCCAAAGTGGACTCACAGTAATAACTAGACGATATATGTTAGTGCAATTTTTGGGCAGTGATTCCAACCACTCAGAGGAAACAAGCGAGTCTTACTTGTGGCCAGATATACACATTGCAACTTGATAAATATCTGCCCTGTGCTTCAGTCTGGAGGGATAGACTTCTAAAAGGGATGAAACTATAGTGAGAATGTGTTTTGTGACATCATGCAAATGTGGGTGTACATTTTTCATTTCAAAGCTGACATCACTTTGCACTTGCAAAGCAATCATTTTTTGATTATGCTTATTTCTTTCTCCCAAGGTTTATCAAGTGACAGTCAGAGACCTTGCTGAAGCAAAGTGGCCAGCCACGCATTGAAAGTTTAATTTCTTGTTAGTGAGTGAGAGAATGTTGTGATAGCCAAACAAATAATTAAAATAATGCCTGTCATTTCAATCAAAAACTCCCTTGTGCAAAGTAGAAAAGAGTAATATTTAATTAAACAAACACATAAAAGTCCAGGTGTCATTTTTAGTTCGATGACTGGAAACAATTACCTATATATTTATATCTCTTACTATATAACAATGAGGTGTAATAATTCAGCCAGTTCTAGTAATGCAAGATGTAAGTAATAAATTATATAAGAAATAAATTGACTTTGAAGTGTAAACATGACTATTTTCTTGTTTTTGAATTTTAGTTGCATTGCTACAACTTGTATGGAAATAGTTTCAATATTTTGAGAAAAGGCTATTTCTCTACCGGACTGTTACTGTCAGAAATCTAGTAAGCTACTGTTTGCAGTAACTAAAAAACAGTACAGTTTAACACATAACCTGCCATTTTCTGTGTCACAAATATTTACAGATCCAAAATACCCCAAGCTAGGAATCTTGCAAAAACCAAGACATGCAATATCAAAATGACCAAGCACAGCATCCATAACATCTTGCTTCAGAAAAGCCAAACAAATTACAATATTATTGCCAAAACTGTTCTGACATGACTGGCATAAAAATATTTTATGTGGAAGTGGTGACATTCCTTGGATTGTGGGGGCAGTCTTTGTGCGTTTTGCGGCTATGTGTGGAACTACCACACCATTTACATTTCTTGCCCCCTAGAGTCACAACAGCACTTTCTGGTGCACTGACAACATCACATGAAGAAGCTTCAGGTACATTGTTACTGGCCACTCCTTCGCAAACAGCATTGTTTGCCACTAAGACTGCCTCTTCTTCCAAAAGGTTTGAGTCGTCCTCTTCATCTCCATATGTGTGCCTTATCTGACAATTCCTTACATATTTCTTTCTAAGAGACAAAGAAATGTGTGTAACTATATTGTAATGGGTCATTTTCAAGTTCATGTCTGCCTCTTCTTCAAAAAGTTGTTCTTAAAGTTCTGAAGTTGTTGTTATGAAATTTAGTTTTCATTGATATGTACAGAACTGTAAAACAGACCTAAAATTTTCACACACTCGCTTTAATAAAGGTTGAAGTGAAATTGGAAAACCATCAATACAAGCATACATGTAAAAGATAAAGATGGACGTTGTCAGAGTAAAGATGAACCATGAAGAACTATGCAGAGGTCTTAGTCTCTCACAGCATTGTCTTACTTCTGTACCAAAAACCACTACACCTTATGGTTATTTACCTTAATTCTTGCTCCTCAGCTCGGTTTATTTTTCTCTGAACTCGCTTCCTTTTTCCTACATCGGTCTTGTAACGCTCCTGTCGTTTCATCCTTTCCTCATTGTCATGTTGGCACTAGATTTAAAAAAAAAAACAACAAATACATCCAACTATAGACCATCTCCATTTGTACAATGCTATTCTAGCCCTTTCCTTTGAAACGTGTAAGTCTTCCTTCTTTCCTTTTACACTAACAAATGTACATGTAATTCTACATAGTAAAGCGCAAAAAATAAGTAAAATTTATGAACACAGAAACAACTGATGACATTTGTCTTGTATTTTCCTGTATTTTTTCATGGTGTTGGAATGTTTTCAATGGCTGACACCAATTTCATATACATACCACCTGTCCAAAACAACCAAATACCTTTCTCTTATAAATTGACAAAAATTTTTTTTACATACGATCTCCTGAATTCCACTCAATACTGGAAGGCCCATCCTTGAATACAGGTCAATGATCCAGTGGTACTCTGGTCCTCGTACTTTAAATAGCCATGTCATATTTGCCTGAATGAGCCCCAGATTGGTAGAGGCTTGGTAATGCTTTTGATGCAGGTTTGTATCCTTGGCCCTGAATTTTGTTAGAACACTAAAGGTGGACTCTGGCAAATTGGAGTGCTCCTTACCCATTTCTGGGTCAATCACACTCTCTGCATTTTTTGCCCTCTCAGCACACTCTATCTCATAAGCAAGCCCATGAAGCTCACATTTCAAGGGGTGAGCAGAGTGATATGGCTGTCCCTGGCACTTCATGTCTGGGTAAAACCCATTTTCATTGGCATCACACTCCTTGCATGAACACTTTTGCAGGGGATGAAAAGAACAGCAGCCTCCTTCCCATTCATGAATGTCCCTGCTGTGGTATTTGCCCAGTGTCAGCATAGTCTCTCTGTACTTATAAGGACTATTGCCAGCCTGAACTAGTGCACAATAGTGGTTCCGCTTGGCATTTTGGATAAATCCAGGCCCAATACAACCACATACAGGTTTGTTCCTTGTAGCAACAAAAGTATGCTTTTTGCCAGCACAACAGCATTTCACTGATTCAATAGCAGGAAATTTTGACTTGTGCAAGGAAATAAATGCTGATGTAAATGATGACATTCCCTTTAACTCCTCTAGCTTTTTCCCATGTGCCCTTCTTACATGCCCCCCACACAGCATAACCTTAGATTCCTGTTCATTGGAAAATGAATATCTAAACCCTTTAGCTGATGAAGAGTCTGCACCCTGCCAATTGATTGCAACATTTAGGCCTTCTTCTTTGCCTGAGCCCAAACCTTTTGACTAAGATGGCCTTCAGCTGACTTAGCAGTACCTTGCCATAAATCTTCATCGCAAATCCTGTCTGCACCTCGCTTTGACAGGTGCCCATAATAGAGAAGGGCACTTGTAATATAATTTTTAATAACAAAGGTGCAATTTTGACTAAAATGTCCCCTTATTAGCCAGCAACCATCACAGCATGTTACAGCTCTGGATCAGCTACCTATTTGATCAGACGAGAGCTGTTTCATTTGATTCTTGGCATCATCACACATTTCATCTAGCAGATCTTTGATGTGTGAAAGAGCAAGGTCAATCACTTCCAAGAAGGGTTTTTCTGAGGTAATGCCTAAGTCCAACCCCCTTCCCAGGGTTTTCCAATAACCTGCATAGCCATGCCCACTTGTAAAAAAAAGCAAGGGAAAAGGCCAAGGACACTATTTGCCTCCTTGAGTTTAGGGCAAGATCACTGCTTTTGTAATCAATCTCTGTTGTCCAACAGCCACAGCACTTAAAATTGAATTTCATGGCCCCTCCGTATCCCTTCTTTTCACACGCAGCAAGGACCAGCTTTCCTATAACGTAACAGTAACAATAAGAAGAGTACAATGACAGGGTTGAGGTGCATGAGGATTATTACTAGTCCCAATGAGATTTTTGATTTATGGAAAATTCACCATTACCAAAAAAAAAAGTTTCTTCCATTGGTTACAATTTTCAAGTATTTTTCATATTTTCACAGCATTCTCTCATGGTTATACGTGATGCATAGCTGTAGTATTGTCATTTATGAGCTTTGTAGCCATACCTTGAGTAGTTTCACTCATCTAGAAACATGCGTGGTCAAGTGTTCAACATGGAGTGAAAATATTACAATAACACCCACCAAAATTTAGTGAAAAATACTCATTTAAATCTGAATTACCTTTACATTTTCCACTATTTGAAGGACATTTGAAAAATCCATTGCAATCTTGCACAAACTGCACAGTGGGGGAGGTAGTTCCAACAAATAACCCTTCCAAAATGCTGATACTAAAGACCAGAAAACAATGAAAAACTGTGAACCTATGATTGAAAAATGGAGTCCATCAACAGCGATAAACTAGATACATACACAAACCAGAAGATGCACACTACTCTGAGTACAATATAGATAAAATAATACTAGAATGAACATAATAATGTGCATTTTGTATTTGTAAATGTCCAGTTTTGCATTGTCTTTGACAATGAGACGCTTCTGAGAGCAGACACAAACTTAGAAAAAGACGAACTGTATATCTTGGAAGCACATGAAAAAACTTCAAAACTCAAAGGTGTCTGAACTACATAACTTATTCAGTTTGATGACACCTTCCCAAAATCACCGACATGAGAAGCTAACAACTTTTTAACGTGTGAGCCTCAAAGAAAAGTATTTCAAGATAAGACTTACCCGGCCGATACAAATATAACCAACAAAGTTTTAGAAAGACAGCATTCACTGCAATATTATCCACTCACCCAGATTTGCGAAGATCCTCGCAAGCTTTTTGCTTCATCGGTGGTTCGTACTCCTCATCAGATTCCTTCCCGGCTGAGCATTTGCCACTTTCAACCAATTCAACATTGTCTTTACATTCTTTGAGAAAGTGGCACAAAGTTCCCTCAGCCTCTAGCCTTTGCTCTACATCTTTCGCACTGTTGAATTTCTGGCCCTCAGGCTCGATGAAGGAGAGATGGACTCTGTCACCAGATTTACGTGAAACGATCGTCCATCCAGCCCCCTCGAGTTTAGAAATATCCACCCTCATTCGCGAACCACTGCCAGAGCCTCGAGTTTCGTGAAGACTGTTTGACCAGCTGGCCGCCATAAATAAACCTCTCTCTTTTCAATAGATATAAATTTCTCTCTATTCAATAAATAAATACATCTTTCTCTTTGATAAATAAATCTCTCTGAATCTTTTTCGCTCTTACCACAATGTTCAACCACAGTATTTGCGCAACAGGCGTCGGATGTCGAGCGCCTGTCAACATACGCCGATAATGGGCAAGCGAGGTGTCGTTGCTAAGTGAGGCGTTAGCTTGCCTAATGATTGGTTTCGCGGGAAAAATAGGACATACAAATATGGTCAATTTAGCCATATTGGGAGGAATATTTTGCGTTTAACCGCTGATTTTGACTATTGTGGATACAGGAAATATGGCTGCCATCGAACTTCGATAACATTATGTTGTATGAGCAGATTTCTGATATTTATGGCCGATTTACAGACCAAAATAGCTAATAAAGTCCAAGATGGGGGCACATTTACGAATATTATTCTGTGGAGATTCATCGTTAACAATTGAAACTTGGCAGGGCTCAACTGCATGGGAAGACAAAACTTTGCACCGCAGTCCCCACTACAGAGTGGAATAGCTTGCAATTTGGGGGAAGTCAAACTTTTGAAGGTAAAATTTGTTACTTTTTGCCATTACAGAATAAGAAACCAAAACAGGAATTGGGACTGCAGTGAAAAGTTAGTTTTTTTCCATTTTAACTGTGTTCCAAATGTCAGAGCTAAGTTATAACTGTTTATTTAGTTATAATTTTTTTTTGTAAAATTGCTTGTAAATGAGCACACCCTAGAATTTTTCTAATTTTTTACATTCCTTAAATATTTCCAAAAGGATTTTATTTTTACCAGATTCCTTGAGAGTCATTTAATAAGTGGTGTTAAAATGAGTTCAGTATCTTAAATGTATCTTTAAAAAAAACCCTCCAATACAGCCCAAAAATGACCAAATTAGCCTCCAGGAATACCTTAAATAAAGAGTGTTAGCATTCAATATCAAACAGGAATCGAAAAGAAAAGCAAAACTACATGTATGTAAACCAATTTACTTCTGACGCTTTTCGAGGAACGGCATCTCTCATCGATACCTGTGGAAAAACGAAAACAGCGCACACATTTTACAGCAATTCTTAAGCAAACTGGCCTAAACGTATGATTTAAGGTTGGAAGAAGTTACTTTTCTCGATTTGAAGGCAAAAAATTGATTGAAATGTTTAAAAGACACTCACCAAAAACTCCTGTAGTCGGTACTACGTCAAAATACTCTGTTTGCCAAACTAGAGAAGCCCGCTACGGTGGCAACCCAACGAAGGCGACACTTGTGCATGTGCAAAAGTGTTTGACTTCATTTCCGGTTTCCGTAGCCGTCCACAAAACCGTTGGTGCTAAAAGTCCCTAATTGTTTCTGAGAAGACAGGCACAGTGAGAGTTGTCAATGAGTATTATTATTTACATACATGTCACTTATTCTATTGTTTCAAGTGCCTGACACATCAAAGTATAATAATCAAAGTATAATACTTGTGATGGTATTTAGAGCGTGAAAAGTAATCATCTGGTCCATTTGCATGTACACCTGTACTTACCGAGAACGTTAATAAAAAGTGAATGACTGTTAGAGTTAAATGCACGAGCAAAAGTATGCCTGTTTAGAAAAAACATAACTTAACAAATAACAGACCAAAATTACTGTAATCTACATGTAAAGCCAGACTTGAACAATCAATAATCCAAGTAGAGGCAGGAAAAAGTTGTTACCTTCACTTGTAGGGGCACTATTACTTGGTAGTAGCGGGGCTTGAGAAGAGTAATGTTCTGTAAGTGTAGACTACACATTATCAGCAGAAGCACTGTGGATGGCAGGCCTCATAGGCCTTTCTTGTGTTATAGTTTCCAGGTACTGTGCTATAGTTTCAGATTCCTCCTCTAAATTACAGTCAGTCTAAAACAGACAACATGTCCAAACTTTGTAAACAAAAGAAAGATGATCAGGAAAAACAATGCAGCCACATGTTTCATCACCCTGTGATGTGACAAGCCAAGCAAGAGAGACAGCCACTGATTTTTTCTTACACCCACCTCAGTAAACTCCCTGACATCCAGTTTGTTCATAAAGGCACAGACAGGACAGTTGGTATTCAGACATGCTGAAAGCGCGGTGTGAACCTCCCCTCCCTCCTCTGCAATCAAGTTATACGGCCAGTTTTAATCGTGTTGGCTGCCTTCACTACTGCCTCTTGTGGTGGGTTGGCCTAAACAAACACAGTTCTTTTTGCAAACTTCCCACAGCCATTGCATCTGCTCTTTTACACACGTCTGGCGGGCAGCTTCTTGTGCAGCCTGGTATACAAGACGGTCGTGCTGCTGGTGGTCTACTGCTTTGCGGCATTGCTGCCAAAAAAAAAAAAATTGAATATCTAACCATCAGAAAACCAATGTACCTCAGTCTGTAAAACTAACTAACCTGGAATAATTAACGTTCAGAATCAAAGTGGGGTGAGTAATCATTGTAACCCAAATTTCATTTTGAACTACAACATGCAAGTATCACGTACAAACTGGATTTGAAAGTAGATTAAAACTGCTTTTTCCTGTGACAGGACCAATACACTTAAGGTATATCAGAGAGACCGATGCTACCATTTCAATGGAACAGAATTCACTTGATATCAATTTAGCTAAGACAGCTAGTCACTTACCTAAGAAGGGAGGACAGGTTCGTTTTCAGCCTTATATTCCGTCAGTCTAGCCAGGGACTCAGGACTGGGAATTCGAGCAGGAACAATTCTGGGTAACGCCAGTAACAGTTGCTGTCAGAATCACCGCTTTCTAGACTCAAAATGTTGTCACGGAGCTGAGAGGTGGTCTCTTGTAGTGATTGCAATTGATCAGATGACAGAGGGGTGAAATACAAGAAATCTATGCCAAAACGGAACATCAACTTGACTAGTCGTGCGGGCTTCTCAGACTTGCCAGCATACCTTAGTGCAGTGGATCTAGCCAGCATGAGTTCAGATGTTGTAAGGCCAAGACCGCAAATCATCTCTTTGGAGAGGATGGCTTGGTTAGTTGTTCTTGCAGCTACGGTTAAATTCCCTTCCACCATGCCTCCATGAGAATCTGAGACCAGACGTCAGGGATAGCCGTGTGTATACTGAAGGCTGATGTCACTCCAGGATGGTGCAAAAAGTGCCATGACGTTCCCAAATTGATCTAGTCTGAGTTGCTGGAGATTTTTGTCAAAGGCTAGAAGGCTGGTGGTCATTTTTTTGCAAAGATGGTGGATTGTTCAAACTGAGGTCTTCTATCTGCCTGGCTTTCATCGGTGGCGGGTGGTTGATTCCCCTCGGCATGCCAGACAAAACGTTCGCAATATGTGTGGCAGGAAGCCAGGTCATCAAATTCAACAGGCCCCGTGTTGTCATGGTGAAAAAGCCCCTTTGGCAAGCAGAGCGTGTCAAAAAGGCACAGGCCTGAATTTAACACTGTGGGCTGGTCTTCACGAGTCCTATAGGGAAGAAAGGTTGAATTGTTTCATCAGGTATTTCAATCTTTGCTTTTCTTTCAAAGAGAAAACTGCCAGCCAAGGCTTTTAATTGAGTTAACTCCTTTCTCCCTTTTTGTTGTTTTTACGCTGCTTAGCGGAGAGGCAAATTCAAAATCAAGTCATGCTGAAGGTATCCATCCACTGCGTGCAATTTTTGTTCAGTTAAGTATGGGGATCCTATTATCATTTTCTAGCAGATGTTCATGTATATATCAGGGGCTCTCCATGTGGTTAGCCGTCAAATGGCCAAACATTTAACCTTCGACCGTCAAAATGGCTTGTTTTTAAACGTCAAAGCAACCCCCTGTTGAGACCCTCATGTCAGTTTGTGTAAAACAAATGTAATGGACAAACAAAAAATAGATACATCAATATTTACAATTTATTCTCTAGCAGGCTTTCAACCGCTCAATTTTCTCTTAAAAAGAAATAATATAAAAAAGGAGTTTTCAAAATGGACTGAACCAGAGGTTGAAGGCGTGAAAGTCAACTCGCAACATTTATATCCTACGGCATTCCATTCACCACACCCAGCAAATTACTGCAAATACCTTTAATGCACCGTATCACTTCACTGAGTATCACTGTATATAACTATGTATTAACGTATATCACTGCTCTTATGTTCTCAGAAAAATCAACTGATTTGCTTGCCAGAAAAATACCGAAAACTAGATCCACAACTGTTTTCTAAAGAAATTGCCCCTTGAAAACAACTAGTCAACAATGTTTCGTCAAGGCGATTTAACACGGCTATTATTTTTTCTACACAGTCAAAAACTCTTCTGCCATAAATTTTACTGTACCAGATTTTCTGAAAATGTATTGAATAGGCACCCCAGGGGAGACCTATCCAAACAGATCGATATGAATGTGACGAGAAAAACCGGAAAAACTGAGGAGGCTCGATGTGTCTCCTGAAACTCCCGTTTTATTCTGCAAATAATTAAAATTACTCGAATTACGCGAGCCGCTAGATAGGCGGTAAAAGAACCGAAAATAACAACAATGTAACTTATGAAGGCACAAATATTTGACAACATCGCTTACCAAGTATCGACGGTCAGTAAAAGGTCCAATACGGACAAAACAGGAGGAAATAGCTCCAAAAATACGAGTTCACTAACAAGGCACAGGATCGTCAGAAAACGTGTTGTTGTTTTTTGGCATTGAGAGATTGCCCGGATGTATGCACGATGAAACTGCTGACCTATACCTGGTGTTGAGAGCGAGCCTCAACATGTATTTTCAGTCCAACTCCAATTCAGTCACATGTTCAGGACTGCAGTTTCACTGTCAGAAACCGACACACTTTTATGTTCTCAAATAGTATGGCTAATATCCTGGCTTAGCTAGTCATTTGTTGCATTGTTTACCTCGGTCCCCAATTCTTTTTCACAGATTGTTCAGTTAAATCTCCCAGCCTGCAACAGACACATTTTGCTGTTCTAACCTACTGTCCATGACCTAAATGTTTTTGCTGTACAAACGGAGATTTATGTGGACAGCCAAAATTTAGCCGCACCAGCTGCGTTACACTTAAAACTCGAGTTCTTTCTTGATGTTAATAATTACATCCTTACTCAGAAGGACAGGAAAATATCCACATGAAATTCAGAATCTAGACAGCACATCTCAAAAATCAGGCGCGCTTGTAATTTCAAAGAAATTGGGCACGCGTGCAGGGTGTTCATTAGGCATCTGAGATCGGAGAATTTTCCGGTTAAATTTCCATGGCCTGTGGTAGCCTTGAAGGTAATTTTTTTCTATGAGTGGTCAGATTCTCCTGTTACTTTATACTATCCTCCTGCTACTTCAGTTCTTAATGAAAACCCTGCACGTGAACATAGCTAACAGACGTGAAAACAGACGACAGCTTGTAATCAATGTTCATTAAATTTCAGACTGCTCAACATTTTCACCTGCATCCCTTGTCAGTCCAAAGCAGCCAGGAAATACTGTGCGTAGGACAGTTTCCTCTTCTGTGGTGTCTTCAGTCTCCAAGTAATGATCCCAGTTGCTGTTGGGTGCACTGGATAAGCAAGTGTGGCACAGATACAAAAGAACGGCTAACTGGTTTTGTTCGCTGATCTGGTATCCGACTGCTATGCCAAATTTTGAGATGTTGTTCCAGAAATTACCCCAGCCCTTGATGAGCTGCAGGTGATGCAAGTTGGGGCAATGCTGTGTCAGATATCCAATGTTAGCAATGTTACGCAGAGGTGAGCTGCCACAACTTAGCAGTAAAGACAGGGCAGTGTGTACGGTTTTGCGTTCCTCCTCGGATGGGTCGGTTGCCCAATACTGAACAGCAATGTGATGTGACAAGCCAAGCAAGAGAGACAGCCACTGATTTTTTCTAACGCCCACCTCAGTAAACTCCCTGACATCCAGTTTGTTCATAAAGGCACAGACAGGACAGTTGGTATTCAGACATGCTGAACGCACGGTGTGAACCTCCCCTCCCTCCTCTGCAATCAAGTTATACGACCAGTTTTCATCGTGTTGGCTGCCCTAAACAAACACAGTTCTTTTTGCAAACTTCCCACAGCCATTGCATCTGCTCTTTTACACACGTCTGGCGGGCAGCTTCTTGTGCAGCCTGGTATACAAGACGGTCGTGCTGCTGGTGGTCTACTGCTTTGCGGCATTGCTGCCAAAAAAAAAAAAATTGAATATCTAACCATCAGAAAACCAATGTACCTCAGTCTGTAAAACTAACTAACCTGGAATAATTAACGTTGGGATACAAAGCAAGCTGAGAATCAAAGTGGGGTGAGTAATCATTGTAACCCAAATTTCATTTTGAACTACAACATGCAAGTATCACGTACAAACTGGATTTGAAAGTAGATTAAAACTGCTTTTTCCTGTGACAGGACCAATACACTTAAGGTATATCAGAGAGACCGATGCTACCATTTCAATGGAACAGAATTCACTTGATATCAATTTAGCTAAGACAGCTAGTCACTTACCTAAGAAGGGAGGACAGGTTCGTTTTCAGCCTTATATTCCGTCAGTCTAGCCAGGGACTCAGGACTGGGAATTCGAGCAGGAACAATTCTGGGTAACGCCAGTAACAGTTGCTGTCAGAATCACCGCTTTCTAGACTCAAAATGTTGTCACGGAGCTGAGAGGTGGTCTCTTGTAGTGATTGCAATTGATCAGATGACAGAGGGGTGAAATACAAGAAATCTATGCCAAAACGGAACATCAACTTGACTAGTCGTGCGGGCTTCTCAGACTTGCCAGCATACCTTAGTGCAGTGGATCTAGCCAGCATGAGTTCAGATGTTGTAAGGCCAAGACCGCAAATCATCTCTTTGGAGAGGATGGCTTGGTTAGTTGTTCTTGCAGCTACGGTTAAATTCCCTTCCACCATGCCTCCATGAGAATCTGAGACCAGACGTCAGGGATAGCCGTGTGTATACTGAAGGCTGATGTCACTCCAGGATGGTGCAAAAAGTGCCATGACGTTCCCAAATTGATCTAGTCTGAGTTGCTGGAGATTTTTGTCAAAGGCTAGAAGGCTGGTGGTCATTTTTTTGCAAAGATGGTGGATTGTTCAAACTGAGGTCTTCTATCTGCCTGGCTTTCATCGGTGGCGGGTGGTTGATTCCCCTCGGCATGCCAGACAAAACGTTCGCAATATGTGTGGCAGGAAGCCAGGTCATCAAATTCAACAGGCCCCGTGTTGTCATGGTGAAAAAGCCCCTTTGGCAAGCAGAGCGTGTCAAAAAGGCACAGGCCTGAATTTAACACTGTGGGCTGGTCTTCACGAGTCCTATAGGGAAGAAAGGTTGAATTGTTTCATCAGGTATTTCAATCTTTGCTTTTCTTTCAAAGAGAAAACTGCCAGCCAAGGCTTTTAATTGAGTTAACTCCTTTCTCCCTTTTTGTTGTTTTTACGCTGCTTAGCGGAGAGGCAAATTCAAAATCAAGTCATGCTGAAGGTATCCATCCACTGCGTGCAATTTTTGTTCAGTTAAGTATGGGGATCCTATTATCATTTTCTAGCAGATGTTCATGTATATATCAGGGGCTCTCCATGTGGTTAGCCGTCAAATGGCCAAACATTTAACCTTCGACCGTCAAAATGGCTTGTTTTTAAACGTCAAAGCAACCCCCTGTTGAGACCCTCATGTCAGTTTGTGTAAAACAAATGTAATGGACAAACAAAAAATAGATACATCAATATTTACAATTTATTCTCTAGCAGGCTTTCAACCGCTCAATTTTCTCTTAAAAAGAAATAATATAAAAAAGGAGTTTTCAAAATGGACTGAACCAGAGGTTGAAGGCGTGAAAGTCAACTCGCAACATTTATATCCTACGGCATTCCATTCACCACACCCAGCAAATTACTGCAAATACCTTTAATGCACCGTATCACTTCACTGAGTATCACTGTATATAACTATGTATTAACGTATATCACTGCTCTTATGTTCTCAGAAAAATCAACTGATTTGCTTGCCAGAAAAATACCGAAAACTAGATCCACAACTGTTTTCTAAAGAAATTGCCCCTTGAAAACAACTAGTCAACAATGTTTCGTCAAGGCGATTTAACACGGCTATTATTTTTTCTACACAGTCAAAAACTCTTCTGCCATAAATTTTACTGTACCAGATTTTCTGAAAATG
Organism: Galaxea fascicularis; assembly: GCA_948470475.1. NCBI lineage: Eukaryota > Metazoa > Cnidaria > Anthozoa > Scleractinia > Euphylliidae > Galaxea > Galaxea fascicularis. The sequence goes on from OX419338.1 coordinate 13,796,935, forward strand.
TATTGAATAGGCACCCCAGGGGAGACCTATCCAAACAGATCGATATGAATGTGACGAGAAAAACCGGAAAAACTGAGGAGGCTCGATGTGTCTCCTGAAACTCCCGTTTTATTCTGCAAATAATTAAAATTACTCGAATTACGCGAGCCGCTAGATAGGCGGTAAAAGAACCGAAAATAACAACAATGTAACTTATGAAGGCACAAATATTTGACAACATCGCTTACCAAGTATCGACGGTCAGTAAAAGGTCCAATACGGACAAAACAGGAGGAAATAGCTCCAAAAATACGAGTTCACTAACAAGGCACAGGATCGTCAGAAAACGTGTTGTTGTTTTTTGGCATTGAGAGATTGCCCGGATGTATGCACGATGAAACTGCTGACCTATACCTGGTGTTGAGAGCGAGCCTCAACATGTATTTTCAGTCCAACTCCAATTCAGTCACATGTTCAGGACTGCAGTTTCACTGTCAGAAACCGACACACTTTTATGTTCTCAAATAGTATGGCTAATATCCTGGCTTAGCTAGTCATTTGTTGCATTGTTTACCTCGGTCCCCAATTCTTTTTCACAGATTGTTCAGTTAAATCTCCCAGCCTGCAACAGACACATTTTGCTGTTCTAACCTACTGTCCATGACCTAAATGTTTTTGCTGTACAAACGGAGATTTATGTGGACAGCCAAAATTTAGCCGCACCAGCTGCGTTACACTTAAAACTCGAGTTCTTTCTTGATGTTAATAATTACATCCTTACTCAGAAGGACAGGAAAATATCCACATGAAATTCAGAATCTAGACAGCACATCTCAAAAATCAGGCGCGCTTGTAATTTCAAAGAAATTGGGCACGCGTGCAGGGTGTTCATTAGGCATCTGAGATCGGAGAATTTTCCGGTTAAATTTCCATGGCCTGTGGTAGCCTTGAAGGTAATTTTTTTCTATGAGTGGTCAGATTCTCCTGTTACTTTATACTATCCTCCTGCTACTTCAGTTCTTAATGAAAACCCTGCACGTGAACATAGCTAACAGACGTGAAAACAGACGACAGCTTGTAATCAATGTTCATTAAATTTCAGACTGCTCAACATTTTCACCTGCATCCCTTGTCAGTCCAAAGCAGCCAGGAAATACTGTGCGTAGGACAGTTTCCTCTTCTGTGGTGTCTTCAGTCTCCAAGTAATGATCCCAGTTGCTGTTGGGTGCACTGGATAAGCAAGTGTGGCACAGATACAAAAGAACGGCTAACTGGTTTTGTTCGCTGATCTGGTATCCGACTGCTATGCCAAATTTTGAGATGTTGTTCCAGAAATTACCCCAGCCCTTGATGAGCTGCAGGTGATGCAAGTTGGGGCAATGCTGTGTCAGATATCCAATGTTAGCAATGTTACGCAGAGGTGAGCTGCCACAACTTAGCAGTAAAGACAGGGCAGTGTGTACGGTTTTGCGTTCCTCCTCGGATGGGTCGGTTGCCCAATACTGAACAGCAATGTGATGTGACAAGCCAAGCAAGAGAGACAGCCACTGATTTTTTCTAACGCCCACCTCAGTAAACTCCCTGACATCCAGTTTGTTCATAAAGGCACAGACAGGACAGTTGGTATTCAGACATGCTGAACGCACGGTGTGAACCTCCCCTCCCTCCTCTGCAATCAAGTTATACGACCAGTTTTCATCGTGTTGGCTGCCCTAAACAAACACAGTTCTTTTTGCAAACTTCCCACAGCCATTGCATCTGCTCTTTTACACACGTCTGGCGGGCAGCTTCTTGTGCAGCCTGGTATACAAGACGGTCGTGCTGCTGGTGGTCTACTGCTTTGCGGCATTGCTGCCAAAAAAAAAAAAATTGAATATCTAACCATCAGAAAACCAATGTACCTCAGTCTGTAAAACTAACTAACCTGGAATAATTAACGTTGGGATACAAAGCAAGCTGAGAATCAAAGTGGGGTGAGTAATCATTGTAACCCAAATTTCATTTTGAACTACAACATGCAAGTATCACGTACAAACTGGATTTGAAAGTAGATTAAAACTGCTTTTTCCTGTGACAGGACCAATACACTTAAGGTATATCAGAGAGACCGATGCTACCATTTCAATGGAACAGAATTCACTTGATATCAATTTAGCTAAGACAGCTAGTCACTTACCTAAGAAGGGAGGACAGGTTCGTTTTCAGCCTTATATTCCGTCAGTCTAGCCAGGGACTCAGGACTGGGAATTCGAGCAGGAACAATTCTGGGTAACGCCAGTAACAGTTGCTGTCAGAATCACCGCTTTCTAGACTCAAAATGTTGTCACGGAGCTGAGAGGTGGTCTCTTGTAGTGATTGCAATTGATCAGATGACAGAGGGGTGAAATACAAGAAATCTATGCCAAAACGGAACATCAACTTGACTAGTCGTGCGGGCTTCTCAGACTTGCCAGCATACCTTAGTGCAGTGGATCTAGCCAGCATGAGTTCAGATGTTGTAAGGCCAAGACCGCAAATCATCTCTTTGGAGAGGATGGCTTGGTTAGTTGTTCTTGCAGCTACGGTTAAATTCCCTTCCACCATGCCTCCATGAGAATCTGAGACCAGACGTCAGGGATAGCCGTGTGTATACTGAAGGCTGATGTCACTCCAGGATGGTGCAAAAAGTGCCATGACGTTCCCAAATTGATCTAGTCTGAGTTGCTGGAGATTTTTGTCAAAGGCTAGAAGGCTGGTGGTCATTTTTTTGCAAAGATGGTGGATTGTTCAAACTGAGGTCTTCTATCTGCCTGGCTTTCATCGGTGGCGGGTGGTTGATTCCCCTCGGCATGCCAGACAAAACGTTCGCAATATGTGTGGCAGGAAGCCAGGTCATCAAATTCAACAGGCCCCGTGTTGTCATGGTGAAAAAGCCCCTTTGGCAAGCAGAGCGTGTCAAAAAGGCACAGGCCTGAATTTAACACTGTGGGCTGGTCTTCACGAGTCCTATAGGGAAGAAAGGTTGAATTGTTTCATCAGGTATTTCAATCTTTGCTTTTCTTTCAAAGAGAAAACTGCCAGCCAAGGCTTTTAATTGAGTTAACTCCTTTCTCCCTTTTTGTTGTTTTTACGCTGCTTAGCGGAGAGGCAAATTCAAAATCAAGTCATGCTGAAGGTATCCATCCACTGCGTGCAATTTTTGTTCAGTTAAGTATGGGGATCCTATTATCATTTTCTAGCAGATGTTCATGTATATATCAGGGGCTCTCCATGTGGTTAGCCGTCAAATGGCCAAACATTTAACCTTCGACCGTCAAAATGGCTTGTTTTTAAACGTCAAAGCAACCCCCTGTTGAGACCCTCATGTCAGTTTGTGTAAAACAAATGTAATGGACAAACAAAAAATAGATACATCAATATTTACAATTTATTCTCTAGCAGGCTTTCAACCGCTCAATTTTCTCTTAAAAAGAAATAATATAAAAAAGGAGTTTTCAAAATGGACTGAACCAGAGGTTGAAGGCGTGAAAGTCAACTCGCAACATTTATATCCTACGGCATTCCATTCACCACACCCAGCAAATTACTGCAAATACCTTTAATGCACCGTATCACTTCACTGAGTATCACTGTATATAACTATGTATTAACGTATATCACTGCTCTTATGTTCTCAGAAAAATCAACTGATTTGCTTGCCAGAAAAATACCGAAAACTAGATCCACAACTGTTTTCTAAAGAAATTGCCCCTTGAAAACAACTAGTCAACAATGTTTCGTCAAGGCGATTTAACACGGCTATTATTTTTTCTACACAGTCAAAAACTCTTCTGCCATAAATTTTACTGTACCAGATTTTCTGAAAATGTATTGAATAGGCACCCCAGGGGAGACCTATCCAAACAGATCGATATGAATGTGACGAGAAAAACCGGAAAAACTGAGGAGGCTCGATGTGTCTCCTGAAACTCCCGTTTTATTCTGCAAATAATTAAAATTACTCGAATTACGCGAGCCGCTAGATAGGCGGTAAAAGAACCGAAAATAACAACAATGTAACTTATGAAGGCACAAATATTTGACAACATCGCTTACCAAGTATCGACGGTCAGTAAAAGGTCCAATACGGACAAAACAGGAGGAAATAGCTCCAAAAATACGAGTTCACTAACAAGGCACAGGATCGTCAGAAAACGTGTTGTTGTTTTTTGGCATTGAGAGATTGCCCGGATGTATGCACGATGAAACTGCTGACCTATACCTGGTGTTGAGAGCGAGCCTCAACATGTATTTTCAGTCCAACTCCAATTCAGTCACATGTTCAGGACTGCAGTTTCACTGTCAGAAACCGACACACTTTTATGTTCTCAAATAGTATGGCTAATATCCTGGCTTAGCTAGTCATTTGTTGCATTGTTTACCTCGGTCCCCAATTCTTTTTCACAGATTGTTCAGTTAAATCTCCCAGCCTGCAACAGACACATTTTGCTGTTCTAACCTACTGTCCATGACCTAAATGTTTTTGCTGTACAAACGGAGATTTATGTGGACAGCCAAAATTTAGCCGCACCAGCTGCGTTACACTTAAAACTCGAGTTCTTTCTTGATGTTAATAATTACATCCTTACTCAGAAGGACAGGAAAATATCCACATGAAATTCAGAATCTAGACAGCACATCTCAAAAATCAGGCGCGCTTGTAATTTCAAAGAAATTGGGCACGCGTGCAGGGTGTTCATTAGGCATCTGAGATCGGAGAATTTTCCGGTTAAATTTCCATGGCCTGTGGTAGCCTTGAAGGTAATTTTTTTCTATGAGTGGTCAGATTCTCCTGTTACTTTATACTATCCTCCTGCTACTTCAGTTCTTAATGAAAACCCTGCACGTGAACATAGCTAACAGACGTGAAAACAGACGACAGCTTGTAATCAATGTTCATTAAATTTCAGACTGCTCAACATTTTCACCTGCATCCCTTGTCAGTCCAAAGCAGCCAGGAAATACTGTGCGTAGGACAGTTTCCTCTTCTGTGGTGTCTTCAGTCTCCAAGTAATGATCCCAGTTGCTGTTGGGTGCACTGGATAAGCAAGTGTGGCACAGATACAAAAGAACGGCTAACTGGTTTTGTTCGCTGATCTGGTATCCGACTGCTATGCCAAATTTTGAGATGTTGTTCCAGAAATTACCCCAGCCCTTGATGAGCTGCAGGTGATGCAAGTTGGGGCAATGCTGTGTCAGATATCCAATGTTAGCAATGTTACGCAGAGGTGAGCTGCCACAACTTAGCAGTAAAGACAGGGCAGTGTGTACGGTTTTGCGTTCCTCCTCGGATGGGTCGGTTGCCCAATACTGAACAGCAATGTGATGTGACAAGCCAAGCAAGAGAGACAGCCACTGATTTTTTCTAACGCCCACCTCAGTAAACTCCCTGACATCCAGTTTGTTCATAAAGGCACAGACAGGACAGTTGGTATTCAGACATGCTGAACGCACGGTGTGAACCTCCCCTCCCTCCTCTGCAATCAAGTTATACGACCAGTTTTCATCGTGTTGGCTGCCCTAAACAAACACAGTTCTTTTTGCAAACTTCCCACAGCCATTGCATCTGCTCTTTTACACACGTCTGGCGGGCAGCTTCTTGTGCAGCCTGGTATACAAGACGGTCGTGCTGCTGGTGGTCTACTGCTTTGCGGCATTGCTGCCAAAAAAAAAAAAATTGAATATCTAACCATCAGAAAACCAATGTACCTCAGTCTGTAAAACTAACTAACCTGGAATAATTAACGTTGGGATACAAAGCAAGCTGAGAATCAAAGTGGGGTGAGTAATCATTGTAACCCAAATTTCATTTTGAACTACAACATGCAAGTATCACGTACAAACTGGATTTGAAAGTAGATTAAAACTGCTTTTTCCTGTGACAGGACCAATACACTTAAGGTATATCAGAGAGACCGATGCTACCATTTCAATGGAACAGAATTCACTTGATATCAATTTAGCTAAGACAGCTAGTCACTTACCTAAGAAGGGAGGACAGGTTCGTTTTCAGCCTTATATTCCGTCAGTCTAGCCAGGGACTCAGGACTGGGAATTCGAGCAGGAACAATTCTGGGTAACGCCAGTAACAGTTGCTGTCAGAATCACCGCTTTCTAGACTCAAAATGTTGTCACGGAGCTGAGAGGTGGTCTCTTGTAGTGATTGCAATTGATCAGATGACAGAGGGGTGAAATACAAGAAATCTATGCCAAAACGGAACATCAACTTGACTAGTCGTGCGGGCTTCTCAGACTTGCCAGCATACCTTAGTGCAGTGGATCTAGCCAGCATGAGTTCAGATGTTGTAAGGCCAAGACCGCAAATCATCTCTTTGGAGAGGATGGCTTGGTTAGTTGTTCTTGCAGCTACGGTTAAATTCCCTTCCACCATGCCTCCATGAGAATCTGAGACCAGACGTCAGGGATAGCCGTGTGTATACTGAAGGCTGATGTCACTCCAGGATGGTGCAAAAAGTGCCATGACGTTCCCAAATTGATCTAGTCTGAGTTGCTGGAGATTTTTGTCAAAGGCTAGAAGGCTGGTGGTCATTTTTTTGCAAAGATGGTGGATTGTTCAAACTGAGGTCTTCTATCTGCCTGGCTTTCATCGGTGGCGGGTGGTTGATTCCCCTCGGCATGCCAGACAAAACGTTCGCAATATGTGTGGCAGGAAGCCAGGTCATCAAATTCAACAGGCCCCGTGTTGTCATGGTGAAAAAGCCCCTTTGGCAAGCAGAGCGTGTCAAAAAGGCACAGGCCTGAATTTAACACTGTGGGCTGGTCTTCACGAGTCCTATAGGGAAGAAAGGTTGAATTGTTTCATCAGGTATTTCAATCTTTGCTTTTCTTTCAAAGAGAAAACTGCCAGCCAAGGCTTTTAATTGAGTTAACTCCTTTCTCCCTTTTTGTTGTTTTTACGCTGCTTAGCGGAGAGGCAAATTCAAAATCAAGTCATGCTGAAGGTATCCATCCACTGCGTGCAATTTTTGTTCAGTTAAGTATGGGGATCCTATTATCATTTTCTAGCAGATGTTCATGTATATATCAGGGGCTCTCCATGTGGTTAGCCGTCAAATGGCCAAACATTTAACCTTCGACCGTCAAAATGGCTTGTTTTTAAACGTCAAAGCAACCCCCTGTTGAGACCCTCATGTCAGTTTGTGTAAAACAAATGTAATGGACAAACAAAAAATAGATACATCAATATTTACAATTTATTCTCTAGCAGGCTTTCAACCGCTCAATTTTCTCTTAAAAAGAAATAATATAAAAAAGGAGTTTTCAAAATGGACTGAACCAGAGGTTGAAGGCGTGAAAGTCAACTCGCAACATTTATATCCTACGGCATTCCATTCACCACACCCAGCAAATTACTGCAAATACCTTTAATGCACCGTATCACTTCACTGAGTATCACTGTATATAACTATGTATTAACGTATATCACTGCTCTTATGTTCTCAGAAAAATCAACTGATTTGCTTGCCAGAAAAATACCGAAAACTAGATCCACAACTGTTTTCTAAAGAAATTGCCCCTTGAAAACAACTAGTCAACAATGTTTCGTCAAGGCGATTTAACACGGCTATTATTTTTTCTACACAGTCAAAAACTCTTCTGCCATAAATTTTACTGTACCAGATTTTCTGAAAATGTATTGAATAGGCACCCCAGGGGAGACCTATCCAAACAGATCGATATGAATGTGACGAGAAAAACCGGAAAAACTGAGGAGGCTCGATGTGTCTCCTGAAACTCCCGTTTTATTCTGCAAATAATTAAAATTACTCGAATTACGCGAGCCGCTAGATAGGCGGTAAAAGAACCGAAAATAACAACAATGTAACTTATGAAGGCACAAATATTTGACAACATCGCTTACCAAGTATCGACGGTCAGTAAAAGGTCCAATACGGACAAAACAGGAGGAAATAGCTCCAAAAATACGAGTTCACTAACAAGGCACAGGATCGTCAGAAAACGTGTTGTTGTTTTTTGGCATTGAGAGATTGCCCGGATGTATGCACGATGAAACTGCTGACCTATACCTGGTGTTGAGAGCGAGCCTCAACATGTATTTTCAGTCCAACTCCAATTCAGTCACATGTTCAGGACTGCAGTTTCACTGTCAGAAACCGACACACTTTTATGTTCTCAAATAGTATGGCTAATATCCTGGCTTAGCTAGTCATTTGTTGCATTGTTTACCTCGGTCCCCAATTCTTTTTCACAGATTGTTCAGTTAAATCTCCCAGCCTGCAACAGACACATTTTGCTGTTCTAACCTACTGTCCATGACCTAAATGTTTTTGCTGTACAAACGGAGATTTATGTGGACAGCCAAAATTTAGCCGCACCAGCTGCGTTACACTTAAAACTCGAGTTCTTTCTTGATGTTAATAATTACATCCTTACTCAGAAGGACAGGAAAATATCCACATGAAATTCAGAATCTAGACAGCACATCTCAAAAATCAGGCGCGCTTGTAATTTCAAAGAAATTGGGCACGCGTGCAGGGTGTTCATTAGGCATCTGAGATCGGAGAATTTTCCGGTTAAATTTCCATGGCCTGTGGTAGCCTTGAAGGTAATTTTTTTCTATGAGTGGTCAGATTCTCCTGTTACTTTATACTATCCTCCTGCTACTTCAGTTCTTAATGAAAACCCTGCACGTGAACATAGCTAACAGACGTGAAAACAGACGACAGCTTGTAATCAATGTTCATTAAATTTCAGACTGCTCAACATTTTCACCTGCATCCCTTGTCAGTCCAAAGCAGCCAGGAAATACTGTGCGTAGGACAGTTTCCTCTTCTGTGGTGTCTTCAGTCTCCAAGTAATGATCCCAGTTGCTGTTGGGTGCACTGGATAAGCAAGTGTGGCACAGATACAAAAGAACGGCTAACTGGTTTTGTTCGCTGATCTGGTATCCGACTGCTATGCCAAATTTTGAGATGTTGTTCCAGAAATTACCCCAGCCCTTGATGAGCTGCAGGTGATGCAAGTTGGGGCAATGCTGTGTCAGATATCCAATGTTAGCAATGTTACGCAGAGGTGAGCTGCCACAACTTAGCAGTAAAGACAGGGCAGTGTGTACGGTTTTGCGTTCCTCCTCGGATGGGTCGGTTGCCCAATACTGAACAGCAATGTGATGTGACAAGCCAAGCAAGAGAGACAGCCACTGATTTTTTCTAACGCCCACCTCAGTAAACTCCCTGACATCCAGTTTGTTCATAAAGGCACAGACAGGACAGTTGGTATTCAGACATGCTGAACGCACGGTGTGAACCTCCCCTCCCTCCTCTGCAATCAAGTTATACGACCAGTTTTCATCGTGTTGGCTGCCCTAAACAAACACAGTTCTTTTTGCAAACTTCCCACAGCCATTGCATCTGCTCTTTTACACACGTCTGGCGGGCAGCTTCTTGTGCAGCCTGGTATACAAGACGGTCGTGCTGCTGGTGGTCTACTGCTTTGCGGCATTGCTGCCAAAAAAAAAAAAATTGAATATCTAACCATCAGAAAACCAATGTACCTCAGTCTGTAAAACTAACTAACCTGGAATAATTAACGTTGGGATACAAAGCAAGCTGAGAATCAAAGTGGGGTGAGTAATCATTGTAACCCAAATTTCATTTTGAACTACAACATGCAAGTATCACGTACAAACTGGATTTGAAAGTAGATTAAAACTGCTTTTTCCTGTGACAGGACCAATACACTTAAGGTATATCAGAGAGACCGATGCTACCATTTCAATGGAACAGAATTCACTTGATATCAATTTAGCTAAGACAGCTAGTCACTTACCTAAGAAGGGAGGACAGGTTCGTTTTCAGCCTTATATTCCGTCAGTCTAGCCAGGGACTCAGGACTGGGAATTCGAGCAGGAACAATTCTGGGTAACGCCAGTAACAGTTGCTGTCAGAATCACCGCTTTCTAGACTCAAAATGTTGTCACGGAGCTGAGAGGTGGTCTCTTGTAGTGATTGCAATTGATCAGATGACAGAGGGGTGAAATACAAGAAATCTATGCCAAAACGGAACATCAACTTGACTAGTCGTGCGGGCTTCTCAGACTTGCCAGCATACCTTAGTGCAGTGGATCTAGCCAGCATGAGTTCAGATGTTGTAAGGCCAAGACCGCAAATCATCTCTTTGGAGAGGATGGCTTGGTTAGTTGTTCTTGCAGCTACGGTTAAATTCCCTTCCACCATGCCTCCATGAGAATCTGAGACCAGACGTCAGGGATAGCCGTGTGTATACTGAAGGCTGATGTCACTCCAGGATGGTGCAAAAAGTGCCATGACGTTCCCAAATTGATCTAGTCTGAGTTGCTGGAGATTTTTGTCAAAGGCTAGAAGGCTGGTGGTCATTTTTTTGCAAAGATGGTGGATTGTTCAAACTGAGGTCTTCTATCTGCCTGGCTTTCATCGGTGGCGGGTGGTTGATTCCCCTCGGCATGCCAGACAAAACGTTCGCAATATGTGTGGCAGGAAGCCAGGTCATCAAATTCAACAGGCCCCGTGTTGTCATGGTGAAAAAGCCCCTTTGGCAAGCAGAGCGTGTCAAAAAGGCACAGGCCTGAATTTAACACTGTGGGCTGGTCTTCACGAGTCCTATAGGGAAGAAAGGTTGAATTGTTTCATCAGGTATTTCAATCTTTGCTTTTCTTTCAAAGAGAAAACTGCCAGCCAAGGCTTTTAATTGAGTTAACTCCTTTCTCCCTTTTTGTTGTTTTTACGCTGCTTAGCGGAGAGGCAAATTCAAAATCAAGTCATGCTGAAGGTATCCATCCACTGCGTGCAATTTTTGTTCAGTTAAGTATGGGGATCCTATTATCATTTTCTAGCAGATGTTCATGTATATATCAGGGGCTCTCCATGTGGTTAGCCGTCAAATGGCCAAACATTTAACCTTCGACCGTCAAAATGGCTTGTTTTTAAACGTCAAAGCAACCCCCTGTTGAGACCCTCATGTCAGTTTGTGTAAAACAAATGTAATGGACAAACAAAAAATAGATACATCAATATTTACAATTTATTCTCTAGCAGGCTTTCAACCGCTCAATTTTCTCTTAAAAAGAAATAATATAAAAAAGGAGTTTTCAAAATGGACTGAACCAGAGGTTGAAGGCGTGAAAGTCAACTCGCAACATTTATATCCTACGGCATTCCATTCACCACACCCAGCAAATTACTGCAAATACCTTTAATGCACCGTATCACTTCACTGAGTATCACTGTATATAACTATGTATTAACGTATATCACTGCTCTTATGTTCTCAGAAAAATCAACTGATTTGCTTGCCAGAAAAATACCGAAAACTAGATCCACAACTGTTTTCTAAAGAAATTGCCCCTTGAAAACAACTAGTCAACAATGTTTCGTCAAGGCGATTTAACACGGCTATTATTTTTTCTACACAGTCAAAAACTCTTCTGCCATAAATTTTACTGTACCAGATTTTCTGAAAATGTATTGAATAGGCACCCCAGGGGAGACCTATCCAAACAGATCGATATGAATGTGACGAGAAAAACCGGAAAAACTGAGGAGGCTCGATGTGTCTCCTGAAACTCCCGTTTTATTCTGCAAATAATTAAAATTACTCGAATTACGCGAGCCGCTAGATAGGCGGTAAAAGAACCGAAAATAACAACAATGTAACTTATGAAGGCACAAATATTTGACAACATCGCTTACCAAGTATCGACGGTCAGTAAAAGGTCCAATACGGACAAAACAGGAGGAAATAGCTCCAAAAATACGAGTTCACTAACAAGGCACAGGATCGTCAGAAAACGTGTTGTTGTTTTTTGGCATTGAGAGATTGCCCGGATGTATGCACGATGAAACTGCTGACCTATACCTGGTGTTGAGAGCGAGCCTCAACATGTATTTTCAGTCCAACTCCAATTCAGTCACATGTTCAGGACTGCAGTTTCACTGTCAGAAACCGACACACTTTTATGTTCTCAAATAGTATGGCTAATATCCTGGCTTAGCTAGTCATTTGTTGCATTGTTTACCTCGGTCCCCAATTCTTTTTCACAGATTGTTCAGTTAAATCTCCCAGCCTGCAACAGACACATTTTGCTGTTCTAACCTACTGTCCATGACCTAAATGTTTTTGCTGTACAAACGGAGATTTATGTGGACAGCCAAAATTTAGCCGCACCAGCTGCGTTACACTTAAAACTCGAGTTCTTTCTTGATGTTAATAATTACATCCTTACTCAGAAGGACAGGAAAATATCCACATGAAATTCAGAATCTAGACAGCACATC
>OX419338.1:13809424-13859424 GCA_948470475.1 Galaxea fascicularis
TTCAGAATGACAAGAATCGACTTACATATGTAAGGTTAAGTAATTTTTGATCATAGATATCGAAATATAATGTAATCTTAAGGAATATTTCATTGAGAGTGTATTTAGTTTAAGAAACAACAAAAACATTTTTTTTTATGTGGCAATTTTTATTTGCCACATAAAAGCTAACACATCAGCTTTTCAGCAAATGTATTTGTCACATAAAAATTGGCCAATTTCCCTCGTCTACACGAGCAAATAAAAATTGTCAGATAAAAATTGCTCGTATCGTGGTATATATGTCCATAAATAACACATGCTTCTTTGTTTGAAATAACATAAGGATTAAAGCTTAAAGCTGAATTACATTCAGTCTAAAAAAGACAACATGTCCAAACTTTGTAAACAAAAGAAAGATGATCAGGAAAAACAATGCAGCCACATGTTTCATCACCCTGTGATGTGACAAGCCAAGCAAGAGAGACAGCCACTGAGTTTTTTCTTACACCCACCTCAGTAAACTCCCTGACATCCAGTTTGTTCATAAAGGCACAGACAGGACAGTTGGTATTCAGACATGCTGAACGCGCGGTGTGAACCTCCCCTCCCTCCTCTGCAATCAAGTTATACGGCCAGTTTTCGTCGTGTTGGCTGCCTTGACTACTGCCTCTTGTGGTGGGTTGGCCTAAACAAACACAGTTCTTTTTGCAAACTTCCCACAGCCGTTGCATCTGCTCTTTTACACACGTCTGGCGGGCAGCTTCTTGTGCAGCCTGGTACACAAGACGGTCGTGCTGCTGGTGGTCTACTGCGTTGCGGCGTTGCTACCCAAAAAAAATTGAATATCTAACCATCAGAAAACCAATGTACCTCAGTCTGTAAAACTAACTAACCTGGAATAATTAACGTTGGGATACAAAGCAAGCTGAGAATCAAACTGGGGTGAGTAATCATTGTAACCCAAATTTCATTTTGAACTACAACATGCAAGTATCACGTACAAACTGGATTTGAAAGTAGATTAAAACTGCTTTTTCCTGTGACAGGACCAATACACTTAAGGTATATCAGAGAGACCGATGCTACCCTTTCAATGGAACAGAATTCACTTGATATCAATTTAGCTAAGACAGCTAGTCACTTACCTAAGAAGGGAGGACAGGTTCGTTTTCAGCCTTATATTCCGTCAGTCTAGCCAGGGACTCAGGACTGGGAATTCGAGCAGGAACAATTCTGGGTAACGCCAGTAACAGTTGCTGTCAGAATCACCGCTTTCTAGACTCAAAATGTTGTCACGGAGCTGAGAGGTGGTCTCTTGTAGTGATTGCAATTGATCAGTTGACAGAGGGGTGAAATACAAGAAATCTATACCAAAACGGAACATCAACTTGACTAGTCGTGCGGGCTTCTCAGACTTGCCAGCATACCCTAGTGCAGTGGATCTAGCCAGCATGAGTTCAGATGTTGTAAGGCCAAGACCGCAAATCATCTCTTTGGAGAGGATGGCTTGGTTAGTTGTTCTTGCAGCTACGGTTAAATTCCCTTGCACCATGCCTCCATGAGAATCTGAGACCAGACGTCAGGGATAGCCGTGTGTATACTGAAGGCTGATGTCACTCCAGGATGGTGCAAAAAGTGCCATGACGTTCCCAAATTGATCTAGTCTGAGTTGCTGGAGATTTGTGTCAAAGGCTAGAAGGCTGGTGGTCATTTTGTTGCCCAATGCTGTCCCCGTCTCGGCAAAGATGGTGGATTGTTCAAACTGAGGTCTTCTATCTGCCTGGCTTTCATCGGTGGCGGGTGGTTGATTCCCCTCGGCATGCCAGACAAAACGTTCGCAATATGTGTGGCAGGAAGCCAGGTCGTCAAATTCAACAGGCCCCGTGTTGTCATGGTGAAAAAGCCCCTTTGGCAAGCGGAGCGTGTCAAAAAGGCACAGGCCTAAATTTAACACTGTGGGCTGGTCTTCGCGAGTCCGATAGGGAAGAAAGGTTGAATTGTTTCATCAGGATTTGCAACTGCATTTGACCTGGCAGGCTCTGATCTTACTTGTTTCTGTTCCCCTTCTTGGCATGTTTGATCAGGAGTTAGAACTGCAGAGGACGTCCCAGGCTGTGAACGACGCTGCCCATCTCTCCACCGACGCTGTGCGTTTCTCCACATCTCGTCGTCGTCTTTTTGTTGTTCCTGTTCATGTGAGACGTTGTCAAGTGGCATATGGTCAGCCTCTGTGTGCTGAGACTGGTTCTCATCGGTCATGAAATCCCTAATACCAATAAGCCAAGGCAGAATTTTCAGTCCTAACAATTTTTCTAATAAGACTTCTATGGGAGCATTTTGCACAATTTAATCCGAGAAGAAATCAAATTAATCGGATCTTGACATACTAATAATTTCCGTTTTCCTCAAATGGTTTCTGCTGTTGTCCATGCTTCATCACAAAGTGAAATCATATCTTTTGAAAATTGTGACCTGGCTCATGTGGTTCTTATAATGAAACTACAAAACAATGTATATGACATATGGAATTTGATAGACCGATGGTGCCATTTCAGTGGAACAGAATTCACTTGATTTCAATTTAGCTTACTCAATCAGGCCTGCACTTTTCAATATATATAGCTAGTTCAATTTTGTAATGATTTGTGTCAAATAAATCACTTTTGTTGATATTTCACTTAGTTTATTGATCCAATGACAATTGGAAATAGTTGACACAACTTTCAAACAACTTACAAAAGGGATTGGGTGGGGGAGGGGTGGCAGTATCCAGATTATCTTCCACAACGTGATAATCTTGTCAGTCTTATGTTTAGCGGATATAACATCCAAAAAACTGCGTTCTTCAAAAAATTTCCACTTTGAAGCATAGACATCTTTTACACCAGAGCCAGTTCCCTCACTCTTCTTGATTTTACGCACCTCCTCACAGTAGAATGTTCGTAAGCGTTGTATTTTTGCTATAAAAATAAATAGGAGTAGACTTAAGTTGAGACTTGACAGTTATAAATATTGCTCTTCAGAATGACAAGAATCGACTTACATATGTAAGGTTAAGTAATTTTTGATCATAGATATCGAAATATAATGTAATCTTAAGGAATATTTCATTGAGAGTGTATTTAGTTTAAGAAACAACAAAAACATTTTTTTTTATGTGGCAATTTTTATTTGCCACATAAAAGCTAACACATCAGCTTTTCAGCAAATGTATTTGTCACATAAAAATTGGCCAATTTCCCTCGTCTACACGAGCAAATAAAAATTGTCAGATAAAAATTGCTCGTATCGTGGTATATATGTCCATAAATAACACATGCTTCTTTGTTTGAAATAACATAAGGATTAAAGCTTAAAGCTGAATTACATTCAGTCTAAAAAAGACAACATGTCCAAACTTTGTAAACAAAAGAAAGATGATCAGGAAAAACAATGCAGCCACATGTTTCATCACCCTGTGATGTGACAAGCCAAGCAAGAGAGACAGCCACTGAGTTTTTTCTTACACCCACCTCAGTAAACTCCCTGACATCCAGTTTGTTCATAAAGGCACAGACAGGACAGTTGGTATTCAGACATGCTGAACGCGCGGTGTGAACCTCCCCTCCCTCCTCTGCAATCAAGTTATACGGCCAGTTTTCGTCGTGTTGGCTGCCTTGACTACTGCCTCTTGTGGTGGGTTGGCCTAAACAAACACAGTTCTTTTTGCAAACTTCCCACAGCCGTTGCATCTGCTCTTTTACACACGTCTGGCGGGCAGCTTCTTGTGCAGCCTGGTACACAAGACGGTCGTGCTGCTGGTGGTCTACTGCGTTGCGGCGTTGCTACCCAAAAAAAATTGAATATCTAACCATCAGAAAACCAATGTACCTCAGTCTGTAAAACTAACTAACCTGGAATAATTAACGTTGGGATACAAAGCAAGCTGAGAATCAAACTGGGGTGAGTAATCATTGTAACCCAAATTTCATTTTGAACTACAACATGCAAGTATCACGTACAAACTGGATTTGAAAGTAGATTAAAACTGCTTTTTCCTGTGACAGGACCAATACACTTAAGGTATATCAGAGAGACCGATGCTACCCTTTCAATGGAACAGAATTCACTTGATATCAATTTAGCTAAGACAGCTAGTCACTTACCTAAGAAGGGAGGACAGGTTCGTTTTCAGCCTTATATTCCGTCAGTCTAGCCAGGGACTCAGGACTGGGAATTCGAGCAGGAACAATTCTGGGTAACGCCAGTAACAGTTGCTGTCAGAATCACCGCTTTCTAGACTCAAAATGTTGTCACGGAGCTGAGAGGTGGTCTCTTGTAGTGATTGCAATTGATCAGTTGACAGAGGGGTGAAATACAAGAAATCTATACCAAAACGGAACATCAACTTGACTAGTCGTGCGGGCTTCTCAGACTTGCCAGCATACCCTAGTGCAGTGGATCTAGCCAGCATGAGTTCAGATGTTGTAAGGCCAAGACCGCAAATCATCTCTTTGGAGAGGATGGCTTGGTTAGTTGTTCTTGCAGCTACGGTTAAATTCCCTTGCACCATGCCTCCATGAGAATCTGAGACCAGACGTCAGGGATAGCCGTGTGTATACTGAAGGCTGATGTCACTCCAGGATGGTGCAAAAAGTGCCATGACGTTCCCAAATTGATCTAGTCTGAGTTGCTGGAGATTTGTGTCAAAGGCTAGAAGGCTGGTGGTCATTTTGTTGCCCAATGCTGTCCCCGTCTCGGCAAAGATGGTGGATTGTTCAAACTGAGGTCTTCTATCTGCCTGGCTTTCATCGGTGGCGGGTGGTTGATTCCCCTCGGCATGCCAGACAAAACGTTCGCAATATGTGTGGCAGGAAGCCAGGTCGTCAAATTCAACAGGCCCCGTGTTGTCATGGTGAAAAAGCCCCTTTGGCAAGCGGAGCGTGTCAAAAAGGCACAGGCCTAAATTTAACACTGTGGGCTGGTCTTCGCGAGTCCGATAGGGAAGAAAGGTTGAATTGTTTCATCAGGATTTGCAACTGCATTTGACCTGGCAGGCTCTGATCTTACTTGTTTCTGTTCCCCTTCTTGGCATGTTTGATCAGGAGTTAGAACTGCAGAGGACGTCCCAGGCTGTGAACGACGCTGCCCATCTCTCCACCGACGCTGTGCGTTTCTCCACATCTCGTCGTCGTCTTTTTGTTGTTCCTGTTCATGTGAGACGTTGTCAAGTGGCATATGGTCAGCCTCTGTGTGCTGAGACTGGTTCTCATCGGTCATGAAATCCCTAATACCAATAAGCCAAGGCAGAATTTTCAGTCCTAACAATTTTTCTAATAAGACTTCTATGGGAGCATTTTGCACAATTTAATCCGAGAAGAAATCAAATTAATCGGATCTTGACATACTAATAATTTCCGTTTTCCTCAAATGGTTTCTGCTGTTGTCCATGCTTCATCACAAAGTGAAATCATATCTTTTGAAAATTGTGACCTGGCTCATGTGGTTCTTATAATGAAACTACAAAACAATGTATATGACATATGGAATTTGATAGACCGATGGTGCCATTTCAGTGGAACAGAATTCACTTGATTTCAATTTAGCTTACTCAATCAGGCCTGCACTTTTCAATATATATAGCTAGTTCAATTTTGTAATGATTTGTGTCAAATAAATCACTTTTGTTGATATTTCACTTAGTTTATTGATCCAATGACAATTGGAAATAGTTGACACAACTTTCAAACAACTTACAAAAGGGATTGGGTGGGGGAGGGGTGGCAGTATCCAGATTATCTTCCACAACGTGATAATCTTGTCAGTCTTATGTTTAGCGGATATAACATCCAAAAAACTGCGTTCTTCAAAAAATTTCCACTTTGAAGCATAGACATCTTTTACACCAGAGCCAGTTCCCTCACTCTTCTTGATTTTACGCACCTCCTCACAGTAGAATGTTCATAAGCGTTGTATTTTTGCTATAAAAATAAATAGGAGTAGACTTAAGTTGAGACTTGACAGTTATAAATATTGCTCTTCAGAATGACAAGAATCGACTTACATATGTAAGGTTAAGTAATTTTTGATCATAGATATCGAAATATAATGTAATCTTAAGGAATATTTCATTGAGAGTGTATTTAGTTTAAGAAACAACAAAAACATTTTTTTTTATGTGGCAATTTTTATTTGCCACATAAAAGCTAACACATCAGCTTTTCAGCAAATGTATTTGTCACATAAAAATTGGCCAATTTCCCTCGTCTACACGAGCAAATAAAAATTGTCAGATAAAAATTGCTCGTATCGTGGTATATATGTCCATAAATAACACATGCTTCTTTGTTTGAAATAACATAAGGATTAAAGCTTAAAGCTGAATTACATTCAGTCTAAAAAAGACAACATGTCCAAACTTTGTAAACAAAAGAAAGATGATCAGGAAAAACAATGCAGCCACATGTTTCATCACCCTGTGATGTGACAAGCCAAGCAAGAGAGACAGCCACTGAGTTTTTTCTTACACCCACCTCAGTAAACTCCCTGACATCCAGTTTGTTCATAAAGGCACAGACAGGACAGTTGGTATTCAGACATGCTGAACGCGCGGTGTGAACCTCCCCTCCCTCCTCTGCAATCAAGTTATACGGCCAGTTTTCGTCGTGTTGGCTGCCTTGACTACTGCCTCTTGTGGTGGGTTGGCCTAAACAAACACAGTTCTTTTTGCAAACTTCCCACAGCCGTTGCATCTGCTCTTTTACACACGTCTGGCGGGCAGCTTCTTGTGCAGCCTGGTACACAAGACGGTCGTGCTGCTGGTGGTCTACTGCGTTGCGGCGTTGCTACCCAAAAAAAATTGAATATCTAACCATCAGAAAACCAATGTACCTCAGTCTGTAAAACTAACTAACCTGGAATAATTAACGTTGGGATACAAAGCAAGCTGAGAATCAAACTGGGGTGAGTAATCATTGTAACCCAAATTTCATTTTGAACTACAACATGCAAGTATCACGTACAAACTGGATTTGAAAGTAGATTAAAACTGCTTTTTCCTGTGACAGGACCAATACACTTAAGGTATATCAGAGAGACCGATGCTACCCTTTCAATGGAACAGAATTCACTTGATATCAATTTAGCTAAGACAGCTAGTCACTTACCTAAGAAGGGAGGACAGGTTCGTTTTCAGCCTTATATTCCGTCAGTCTAGCCAGGGACTCAGGACTGGGAATTCGAGCAGGAACAATTCTGGGTAACGCCAGTAACAGTTGCTGTCAGAATCACCGCTTTCTAGACTCAAAATGTTGTCACGGAGCTGAGAGGTGGTCTCTTGTAGTGATTGCAATTGATCAGTTGACAGAGGGGTGAAATACAAGAAATCTATACCAAAACGGAACATCAACTTGACTAGTCGTGCGGGCTTCTCAGACTTGCCAGGATACCCTAGTGCAGTGGATCTAGCCAGCATGAGTTCAGATGTTGTAAGGCCAAGACCGCAAATCATCTCTTTGGAGAGGATGGCTTGGTTAGTTGTTCTTGCAGCTACGGTTAAATTCCCTTGCACCATGCCTCCATGAGAATCTGAGACCAGACGTCAGGGATAGCCGTGTGTATACTGAAGGCTGATGTCACTCCAGGATGGTGCAAAAAGTGCCATGACGTTCCCAAATTGATCTAGTCTGAGTTGCTGGAGATTTGTGTCAAAGGCTAGAAGGCTGGTGGTCATTTTGTTGCCCAATGCTGTCCCCGTCTCGGCAAAGATGGTGGATTGTTCAAACTGAGGTCTTCTATCTGCCTGGCTTTCATCGGTGGCGGGTGGTTGATTCCCCTCGGCATGCCAGACAAAACGTTCGCAATATGTGTGGCAGGAAGCCAGGTCGTCAAATTCAACAGGCCCCGTGTTGTCATGGTGAAAAAGCCCCTTTGGCAAGCGGAGCGTGTCAAAAAGGCACAGGCCTAAATTTAACACTGTGGGCTGGTCTTCGCGAGTCCGATAGGGAAGAAAGGTTGAATTGTTTCATCAGGATTTGCAACTGCATTTGACCTGGCAGGCTCTGATCTTACTTGTTTCTGTTCCCCTTCTTGGCATGTTTGATCAGGAGTTAGAACTGCAGAGGACGTCCCAGGCTGTGAACGACGCTGCCCATCTCTCCACCGACGCTGTGCGTTTCTCCACATCTCGTCGTCGTCTTTTTGTTGTTCCTGTTCATGTGAGACGTTGTCAAGTGGCATATGGTCAGCCTCTGTGTGCTGAGACTGGTTCTCATCGGTCATGAAATCCCTAATACCAATAAGCCAAGGCAGAATTTTCAGTCCTAACAATTTTTCTAATAAGACTTCTATGGGAGCATTTTGCACAATTTAATCCGAGAAGAAATCAAATTAATCGGATCTTGACATACTAATAATTTCCGTTTTCCTCAAATGGTTTCTGCTGTTGTCCATGCTTCATCACAAAGTGAAATCATATCTTTTGAAAATTGTGACCTGGCTCATGTGGTTCTTATAATGAAACTACAAAACAATGTATATGACATATGGAATTTGATAGACCGATGGTGCCATTTCAGTGGAACAGAATTCACTTGATTTCAATTTAGCTTACTCAATCAGGCCTGCACTTTTCAATATATATAGCTAGTTCAATTTTGTAATGATTTGTGTCAAATAAATCACTTTTGTTGATATTTCACTTAGTTTATTGATCCAATGACAATTGGAAATAGTTGACACAACTTTCAAACAACTTACAAAAGGGATTGGGTGGGGGAGGGGTGGCAGTATCCAGATTATCTTCCACAACGTGATAATCTTGTCAGTCTTATGTTTAGCGGATATAACATCCAAAAAACTGCGTTCTTCAAAAAATTTCCACTTTGAAGCATAGACATCTTTTACACCAGAGCCAGTTCCCTCACTCTTCTTGATTTTACGCACCTCCTCACAGTAGAATGTTCGTAAGCGTTGTATTTTTGCTATAAAAATAAATAGGAGTAGACTTAAGTTGAGACTTGACAGTTATAAATATTGCTCTTCAGAATGACAAGAATCGACTTACATATGTAAGGTTAAGTAATTTTTGATCATAGATATCGAAATATAATGTAATCTTAAGGAATATTTCATTGAGAGTGTATTTAGTTTAAGAAACAACAAAAACATTTTTTTTTATGTGGCAATTTTTATTTGCCACATAAAAGCTAACACATCAGCTTTTCAGCAAATGTATTTGTCACATAAAAATTGGCCAATTTCCCTCGTCTACACGAGCAAATAAAAATTGTCAGATAAAAATTGCTCGTATCGTGGTATATATGTCCATAAATAACACATGCTTCTTTGTTTGAAATAACATAAGGATTAAAGCTTAAAGCTGAATTACATTCAGTCTAAAAAAGACAACATGTCCAAACTTTGTAAACAAAAGAAAGATGATCAGGAAAAACAATGCAGCCACATGTTTCATCACCCTGTGATGTGACAAGCCAAGCAAGAGAGACAGCCACTGAGTTTTTTCTTACACCCACCTCAGTAAACTCCCTGACATCCAGTTTGTTCATAAAGGCACAGACAGGACAGTTGGTATTCAGACATGCTGAACGCGCGGTGTGAACCTCCCCTCCCTCCTCTGCAATCAAGTTATACGGCCAGTTTTCGTCGTGTTGGCTGCCTTGACTACTGCCTCTTGTGGTGGGTTGGCCTAAACAAACACAGTTCTTTTTGCAAACTTCCCACAGCCGTTGCATCTGCTCTTTTACACACGTCTGGCGGGCAGCTTCTTGTGCAGCCTGGTACACAAGACGGTCGTGCTGCTGGTGGTCTACTGCGTTGCGGCGTTGCTACCCAAAAAAAATTGAATATCTAACCATCAGAAAACCAATGTACCTCAGTCTGTAAAACTAACTAACCTGGAATAATTAACGTTGGGATACAAAGCAAGCTGA
Source organism: Galaxea fascicularis (assembly GCA_948470475.1). NCBI lineage: Eukaryota > Metazoa > Cnidaria > Anthozoa > Scleractinia > Euphylliidae > Galaxea > Galaxea fascicularis. The sequence continues at coordinate 13,819,336 of OX419338.1, forward strand.
GAATCAAACTGGGGTGAGTAATCATTGTAACCCAAATTTCATTTTGAACTACAACATGCAAGTATCACGTACAAACTGGATTTGAAAGTAGATTAAAACTGCTTTTTCCTGTGACAGGACCAATACACTTAAGGTATATCAGAGAGACCGATGCTACCCTTTCAATGGAACAGAATTCACTTGATATCAATTTAGCTAAGACAGCTAGTCACTTACCTAAGAAGGGAGGACAGGTTCGTTTTCAGCCTTATATTCCGTCAGTCTAGCCAGGGACTCAGGACTGGGAATTCGAGCAGGAACAATTCTGGGTAACGCCAGTAACAGTTGCTGTCAGAATCACCGCTTTCTAGACTCAAAATGTTGTCACGGAGCTGAGAGGTGGTCTCTTGTAGTGATTGCAATTGATCAGTTGACAGAGGGGTGAAATACAAGAAATCTATACCAAAACGGAACATCAACTTGACTAGTCGTGCGGGCTTCTCAGACTTGCCAGCATACCCTAGTGCAGTGGATCTAGCCAGCATGAGTTCAGATGTTGTAAGGCCAAGACCGCAAATCATCTCTTTGGAGAGGATGGCTTGGTTAGTTGTTCTTGCAGCTACGGTTAAATTCCCTTGCACCATGCCTCCATGAGAATCTGAGACCAGACGTCAGGGATAGCCGTGTGTATACTGAAGGCTGATGTCACTCCAGGATGGTGCAAAAAGTGCCATGACGTTCCCAAATTGATCTAGTCTGAGTTGCTGGAGATTTGTGTCAAAGGCTAGAAGGCTGGTGGTCATTTTGTTGCCCAATGCTGTCCCCGTCTCGGCAAAGATGGTGGATTGTTCAAACTGAGGTCTTCTATCTGCCTGGCTTTCATCGGTGGCGGGTGGTTGATTCCCCTCGGCATGCCAGACAAAACGTTCGCAATATGTGTGGCAGGAAGCCAGGTCGTCAAATTCAACAGGCCCCGTGTTGTCATGGTGAAAAAGCCCCTTTGGCAAGCGGAGCGTGTCAAAAAGGCACAGGCCTAAATTTAACACTGTGGGCTGGTCTTCGCGAGTCCGATAGGGAAGAAAGGTTGAATTGTTTCATCAGGATTTGCAACTGCATTTGACCTGGCAGGCTCTGATCTTACTTGTTTCTGTTCCCCTTCTTGGCATGTTTGATCAGGAGTTAGAACTGCAGAGGACGTCCCAGGCTGTGAACGACGCTGCCCATCTCTCCACCGACGCTGTGCGTTTCTCCACATCTCGTCGTCGTCTTTTTGTTGTTCCTGTTCATGTGAGACGTTGTCAAGTGGCATATGGTCAGCCTCTGTGTGCTGAGACTGGTTCTCATCGGTCATGAAATCCCTAATACCAATAAGCCAAGGCAGAATTTTCAGTCCTAACAATTTTTCTAATAAGACTTCTATGGGAGCATTTTGCACAATTTAATCCGAGAAGAAATCAAATTAATCGGATCTTGACATACTAATAATTTCCGTTTTCCTCAAATGGTTTCTGCTGTTGTCCATGCTTCATCACAAAGTGAAATCATATCTTTTGAAAATTGTGACCTGGCTCATGTGGTTCTTATAATGAAACTACAAAACAATGTATATGACATATGGAATTTGATAGACCGATGGTGCCATTTCAGTGGAACAGAATTCACTTGATTTCAATTTAGCTTACTCAATCAGGCCTGCACTTTTCAATATATATAGCTAGTTCAATTTTGTAATGATTTGTGTCAAATAAATCACTTTTGTTGATATTTCACTTAGTTTATTGATCCAATGACAATTGGAAATAGTTGACACAACTTTCAAACAACTTACAAAAGGGATTGGGTGGGGGAGGGGTGGCAGTATCCAGATTATCTTCCACAACGTGATAATCTTGTCAGTCTTATGTTTAGCGGATATAACATCCAAAAAACTGCGTTCTTCAAAAAATTTCCACTTTGAAGCATAGACATCTTTTACACCAGAGCCAGTTCCCTCACTCTTCTTGATTTTACGCACCTCCTCACAGTAGAATGTTCATAAGCGTTGTATTTTTGCTATAAAAATAAATAGGAGTAGACTTAAGTTGAGACTTGACAGTTATAAATATTGCTCTTCAGAATGACAAGAATCGACTTACATATGTAAGGTTAAGTAATTTTTGATCATAGATATCGAAATATAATGTAATCTTAAGGAATATTTCATTGAGAGTGTATTTAGTTTAAGAAACAACAAAAACATTTTTTTTTATGTGGCAATTTTTATTTGCCACATAAAAGCTAACACATCAGCTTTTCAGCAAATGTATTTGTCACATAAAAATTGGCCAATTTCCCTCGTCTACACGAGCAAATAAAAATTGTCAGATAAAAATTGCTCGTATCGTGGTATATATGTCCATAAATAACACATGCTTCTTTGTTTGAAATAACATAAGGATTAAAGCTTAAAGCTGAATTACATTCAGTCTAAAAAAGACAACATGTCCAAACTTTGTAAACAAAAGAAAGATGATCAGGAAAAACAATGCAGCCACATGTTTCATCACCCTGTGATGTGACAAGCCAAGCAAGAGAGACAGCCACTGAGTTTTTTCTTACACCCACCTCAGTAAACTCCCTGACATCCAGTTTGTTCATAAAGGCACAGACAGGACAGTTGGTATTCAGACATGCTGAACGCGCGGTGTGAACCTCCCCTCCCTCCTCTGCAATCAAGTTATACGGCCAGTTTTCGTCGTGTTGGCTGCCTTGACTACTGCCTCTTGTGGTGGGTTGGCCTAAACAAACACAGTTCTTTTTGCAAACTTCCCACAGCCGTTGCATCTGCTCTTTTACACACGTCTGGCGGGCAGCTTCTTGTGCAGCCTGGTACACAAGACGGTCGTGCTGCTGGTGGTCTACTGCGTTGCGGCGTTGCTACCCAAAAAAAATTGAATATCTAACCATCAGAAAACCAATGTACCTCAGTCTGTAAAACTAACTAACCTGGAATAATTAACGTTGGGATACAAAGCAAGCTGAGAATCAAACTGGGGTGAGTAATCATTGTAACCCAAATTTCATTTTGAACTACAACATGCAAGTATCACGTACAAACTGGATTTGAAAGTAGATTAAAACTGCTTTTTCCTGTGACAGGACCAATACACTTAAGGTATATCAGAGAGACCGATGCTACCCTTTCAATGGAACAGAATTCACTTGATATCAATTTAGCTAAGACAGCTAGTCACTTACCTAAGAAGGGAGGACAGGTTCGTTTTCAGCCTTATATTCCGTCAGTCTAGCCAGGGACTCAGGACTGGGAATTCGAGCAGGAACAATTCTGGGTAACGCCAGTAACAGTTGCTGTCAGAATCACCGCTTTCTAGACTCAAAATGTTGTCACGGAGCTGAGAGGTGGTCTCTTGTAGTGATTGCAATTGATCAGTTGACAGAGGGGTGAAATACAAGAAATCTATACCAAAACGGAACATCAACTTGACTAGTCGTGCGGGCTTCTCAGACTTGCCAGGATACCCTAGTGCAGTGGATCTAGCCAGCATGAGTTCAGATGTTGTAAGGCCAAGACCGCAAATCATCTCTTTGGAGAGGATGGCTTGGTTAGTTGTTCTTGCAGCTACGGTTAAATTCCCTTGCACCATGCCTCCATGAGAATCTGAGACCAGACGTCAGGGATAGCCGTGTGTATACTGAAGGCTGATGTCACTCCAGGATGGTGCAAAAAGTGCCATGACGTTCCCAAATTGATCTAGTCTGAGTTGCTGGAGATTTGTGTCAAAGGCTAGAAGGCTGGTGGTCATTTTGTTGCCCAATGCTGTCCCCGTCTCGGCAAAGATGGTGGATTGTTCAAACTGAGGTCTTCTATCTGCCTGGCTTTCATCGGTGGCGGGTGGTTGATTCCCCTCGGCATGCCAGACAAAACGTTCGCAATATGTGTGGCAGGAAGCCAGGTCGTCAAATTCAACAGGCCCCGTGTTGTCATGGTGAAAAAGCCCCTTTGGCAAGCGGAGCGTGTCAAAAAGGCACAGGCCTAAATTTAACACTGTGGGCTGGTCTTCGCGAGTCCGATAGGGAAGAAAGGTTGAATTGTTTCATCAGGATTTGCAACTGCATTTGACCTGGCAGGCTCTGATCTTACTTGTTTCTGTTCCCCTTCTTGGCATGTTTGATCAGGAGTTAGAACTGCAGAGGACGTCCCAGGCTGTGAACGACGCTGCCCATCTCTCCACCGACGCTGTGCGTTTCTCCACATCTCGTCGTCGTCTTTTTGTTGTTCCTGTTCATGTGAGACGTTGTCAAGTGGCATATGGTCAGCCTCTGTGTGCTGAGACTGGTTCTCATCGGTCATGAAATCCCTAATACCAATAAGCCAAGGCAGAATTTTCAGTCCTAACAATTTTTCTAATAAGACTTCTATGGGAGCATTTTGCACAATTTAATCCGAGAAGAAATCAAATTAATCGGATCTTGACATACTAATAATTTCCGTTTTCCTCAAATGGTTTCTGCTGTTGTCCATGCTTCATCACAAAGTGAAATCATATCTTTTGAAAATTGTGACCTGGCTCATGTGGTTCTTATAATGAAACTACAAAACAATGTATATGACATATGGAATTTGATAGACCGATGGTGCCATTTCAGTGGAACAGAATTCACTTGATTTCAATTTAGCTTACTCAATCAGGCCTGCACTTTTCAATATATATAGCTAGTTCAATTTTGTAATGATTTGTGTCAAATAAATCACTTTTGTTGATATTTCACTTAGTTTATTGATCCAATGACAATTGGAAATAGTTGACACAACTTTCAAACAACTTACAAAAGGGATTGGGTGGGGGAGGGGTGGCAGTATCCAGATTATCTTCCACAACGTGATAATCTTGTCAGTCTTATGTTTAGCGGATATAACATCCAAAAAACTGCGTTCTTCAAAAAATTTCCACTTTGAAGCATAGACATCTTTTACACCAGAGCCAGTTCCCTCACTCTTCTTGATTTTACGCACCTCCTCACAGTAGAATGTTCGTAAGCGTTGTATTTTTGCTATAAAAATAAATAGGAGTAGACTTAAGTTGAGACTTGACAGTTATAAATATTGCTCTTCAGAATGACAAGAATCGACTTACATATGTAAGGTTAAGTAATTTTTGATCATAGATATCGAAATATAATGTAATCTTAAGGAATATTTCATTGAGAGTGTATTTAGTTTAAGAAACAACAAAAACATTTTTTTTTATGTGGCAATTTTTATTTGCCACATAAAAGCTAACACATCAGCTTTTCAGCAAATGTATTTGTCACATAAAAATTGGCCAATTTCCCTCGTCTACACGAGCAAATAAAAATTGTCAGATAAAAATTGCTCGTATCGTGGTATATATGTCCATAAATAACACATGCTTCTTTGTTTGAAATAACATAAGGATTAAAGCTTAAAGCTGAATTACATTCAGTCTAAAAAAGACAACATGTCCAAACTTTGTAAACAAAAGAAAGATGATCAGGAAAAACAATGCAGCCACATGTTTCATCACCCTGTGATGTGACAAGCCAAGCAAGAGAGACAGCCACTGAGTTTTTTCTTACACCCACCTCAGTAAACTCCCTGACATCCAGTTTGTTCATAAAGGCACAGACAGGACAGTTGGTATTCAGACATGCTGAACGCGCGGTGTGAACCTCCCCTCCCTCCTCTGCAATCAAGTTATACGGCCAGTTTTCGTCGTGTTGGCTGCCTTGACTACTGCCTCTTGTGGTGGGTTGGCCTAAACAAACACAGTTCTTTTTGCAAACTTCCCACAGCCGTTGCATCTGCTCTTTTACACACGTCTGGCGGGCAGCTTCTTGTGCAGCCTGGTACACAAGACGGTCGTGCTGCTGGTGGTCTACTGCGTTGCGGCGTTGCTACCCAAAAAAAATTGAATATCTAACCATCAGAAAACCAATGTACCTCAGTCTGTAAAACTAACTAACCTGGAATAATTAACGTTGGGATACAAAGCAAGCTGAGAATCAAACTGGGGTGAGTAATCATTGTAACCCAAATTTCATTTTGAACTACAACATGCAAGTATCACGTACAAACTGGATTTGAAAGTAGATTAAAACTGCTTTTTCCTGTGACAGGACCAATACACTTAAGGTATATCAGAGAGACCGATGCTACCCTTTCAATGGAACAGAATTCACTTGATATCAATTTAGCTAAGACAGCTAGTCACTTACCTAAGAAGGGAGGACAGGTTCGTTTTCAGCCTTATATTCTGTCAGTCTAGCCAGGGACTCAGGACTGGGAATTCGAGCAGGAACAATTCTGGGTAACGCCAGTAACAGTTGCTGTCAGAATCACCGCTTTCTAGACTCAAAATGTTGTCACGGAGCTGAGAGGTGGTCTCTTGTAGTGATTGCAATTGATCAGATGACAGAGGGGTGAAATACAAGAAATCTATACCAAAACGGAACATCAACTTGACTAGTCGTGCGGGCTTCTCAGACTTGCCAGCATACCCTAGTGCAGTGGATCTAGCCAGCATGAGTTCAGATGTTGTAAGGCCAAGACCGCAAATCATCTCTTTGGAGAGGATGGCTTGGTTAGTTGTTCTTGCAGCTACGGTTAAATTCCCTTGCACCATGCCTCCATGAGAATCTGAGACCAGACGTCAGGGATAGCCGTGTGTATACTGAAGGCTGATGTCACTCCAGGATGGTGCAAAAAGTGCCATGACGTTCCCAAATTGATCTAGTCTGAGTTGCTGGAGATTTGTGTCAAAGGCTAGAAGGCTGGTGGTCATTTTGTTGCCCAATGCTGTCCCCGTCTCGGCAAAGATGGTGGATTGTTCAAACTGAGGTCTTCTATCTGCCTGGCTTTCATCGGTGGCGGGTGGTTGATTCCCCTCGGCATGCCAGACAAAACGTTCGCAATATGTGTGGCAGGAAGCCAGGTCGTCAAATTCAACAGGCCCCGTGTTGTCATGGTGAAAAAGCCCCTTTGGCAAGCGGAGCGTGTCAAAAAGGCACAGGCCTAAATTTAACACTGTGGGCTGGTCTTCGCGAGTCCGATAGGGAAGAAAGGTTGAATTGTTTCATCAGGATTTGCAACTGCATTTGACCTGGCAGGCTCTGATCTTACTTGTTTCTGTTCCCCTTCTTGGCATGTTTGATCAGGAGTTAGAACTGCAGAGGACGTCCCAGGCTGTGAACGACGCTGCCCATCTCTCCACCGACGCTGTGCGTTTCTCCACATCTCGTCGTCGTCTTTTTGTTGTTCCTGTTCATGTGAGACGTTGTCAAGTGGCATATGGTCAGCCTCTGTGTGCTGAGACTGGTTCTCATCGGTCATGAAATCCCTAATACCAATAAGCCAAGGCAGAATTTTCAGTCCTAACAATTTTTCTAATAAGACTTCTATGGGAGCATTTTGCACAATTTAATCCGAGAAGAAATCAAATTAATCGGATCTTGACATACTAATAATTTCCGTTTTCCTCAAATGGTTTCTGCTGTTGTCCATGCTTCATCACAAAGTGAAATCATATCTTTTGAAAATTGTGACCTGGCTCATGTGGTTCTTATAATGAAACTACAAAACAATGTATATGACATATGGAATTTGATAGACCGATGGTGCCATTTCAGTGGAACAGAATTCACTTGATTTCAATTTAGCTTACTCAATCAGGCCTGCACTTTTCAATATATATAGCTAGTTCAATTTTGTAATGATTTGTGTCAAATAAATCACTTTTGTTGATATTTCACTTAGTTTATTGATCCAATGACAATTGGAAATAGTTGACACAACTTTCAAACAACTTACAAAAGGGATTGGGTGGGGGAGGGGTGGCAGTATCCAGATTATCTTCCACAACGTGATAATCTTGTCAGTCTTATGTTTAGCGGATATAACATCCAAAAAACTGCGTTCTTCAAAAAATTTCCACTTTGAAGCATAGACATCTTTTACACCAGAGCCAGTTCCCTCACTCTTCTTGATTTTACGCACCTCCTCACAGTAGAATGTTCGTAAGCGTTGTATTTTTGCTATAAAAATAAATAGGAGTAGACTTAAGTTGAGACTTGACAGTTATAAATATTGCTCTTCAGAATGACAAGAATCGACTTACATATGTAAGGTTAAGTAATTTTTGATCATAGATATCGAAATATAATGTAATCTTAAGGAATATTTCATTGAGAGTGTATTTAGTTTAAGAAACAACAAAAACATTTTTTTTTATGTGGCAATTTTTATTTGCCACATAAAAGCTAACACATCAGCTTTTCAGCAAATGTATTTGTCACATAAAAATTGGCCAATTTCCCTCGTCTACACGAGCAAATAAAAATTGTCAGATAAAAATTGCTCGTATCGTGGTATATATGTCCATAAATAACACATGCTTCTTTGTTTGAAATAACATAAGGATTAAAGCTTAAAGCTGAATTACATTCAGTCTAAAAAAGACAACATGTCCAAACTTTGTAAACAAAAGAAAGATGATCAGGAAAAACAATGCAGCCACATGTTTCATCACCCTGTGATGTGACAAGCCAAGCAAGAGAGACAGCCACTGAGTTTTTTCTTACACCCACCTCAGTAAACTCCCTGACATCCAGTTTGTTCATAAAGGCACAGACAGGACAGTTGGTATTCAGACATGCTGAACGCGCGGTGTGAACCTCCCCTCCCTCCTCTGCAATCAAGTTATACGGCCAGTTTTCGTCGTGTTGGCTGCCTTGACTACTGCCTCTTGTGGTGGGTTGGCCTAAACAAACACAGTTCTTTTTGCAAACTTCCCACAGCCGTTGCATCTGCTCTTTTACACACGTCTGGCGGGCAGCTTCTTGTGCAGCCTGGTACACAAGACGGTCGTGCTGCTGGTGGTCTACTGCGTTGCGGCGTTGCTACCCAAAAAAAATTGAATATCTAACCATCAGAAAACCAATGTACCTCAGTCTGTAAAACTAACTAACCTGGAATAATTAACGTTGGGATACAAAGCAAGCTGAGAATCAAACTGGGGTGAGTAATCATTGTAACCCAAATTTCATTTTGAACTACAACATGCAAGTATCACGTACAAACTGGATTTGAAAGTAGATTAAAACTGCTTTTTCCTGTGACAGGACCAATACACTTAAGGTATATCAGAGAGACCGATGCTACCCTTTCAATGGAACAGAATTCACTTGATATCAATTTAGCTAAGACAGCTAGTCACTTACCTAAGAAGGGAGGACAGGTTCGTTTTCAGCCTTATATTCTGTCAGTCTAGCCAGGGACTCAGGACTGGGAATTCGAGCAGGAACAATTCTGGGTAACGCCAGTAACAGTTGCTGTCAGAATCACCGCTTTCTAGACTCAAAATGTTGTCACGGAGCTGAGAGGTGGTCTCTTGTAGTGATTGCAATTGATCAGATGACAGAGGGGTGAAATACAAGAAATCTATACCAAAACGGAACATCAACTTGACTAGTCGTGCGGGCTTCTCAGACTTGCCAGCATACCCTAGTGCAGTGGATCTAGCCAGCATGAGTTCAGATGTTGTAAGGCCAAGACCGCAAATCATCTCTTTGGAGAGGATGGCTTGGTTAGTTGTTCTTGCAGCTACGGTTAAATTCCCTTGCACCATGCCTCCATGAGAATCTGAGACCAGACGTCAGGGATAGCCGTGTGTATACTGAAGGCTGATGTCACTCCAGGATGGTGCAAAAAGTGCCATGACGTTCCCAAATTGATCTAGTCTGAGTTGCTGGAGATTTGTGTCAAAGGCTAGAAGGCTGGTGGTCATTTTGTTGCCCAATGCTGTCCCCGTCTCGGCAAAGATGGTGGATTGTTCAAACTGAGGTCTTCTATCTGCCTGGCTTTCATCGGTGGCGGGTGGTTGATTCCCCTCGGCATGCCAGACAAAACGTTCGCAATATGTGTGGCAGGAAGCCAGGTCGTCAAATTCAACAGGCCCCGTGTTGTCATGGTGAAAAAGCCCCTTTGGCAAGCGGAGCGTGTCAAAAAGGCACAGGCCTAAATTTAACACTGTGGGCTGGTCTTCGCGAGTCCGATAGGGAAGAAAGGTTGAATTGTTTCATCAGGATTTGCAACTGCATTTGACCTGGCAGGCTCTGATCTTACTTGTTTCTGTTCCCCTTCTTGGCATGTTTGATCAGGAGTTAGAACTGCAGAGGACGTCCCAGGCTGTGAACGACGCTGCCCATCTCTCCACCGACGCTGTGCGTTTCTCCACATCTCGTCGTCGTCTTTTTGTTGTTCCTGTTCATGTGAGACGTTGTCAAGTGGCATATGGTCAGCCTCTGTGTGCTGAGACTGGTTCTCATCGGTCATGAAATCCCTAATACCAATAAGCCAAGGCAGAATTTTCAGTCCTAACAATTTTTCTAATAAGACTTCTATGGGAGCATTTTGCACAATTTAATCCGAGAAGAAATCAAATTAATCGGATCTTGACATACTAATAATTTCCGTTTTCCTCAAATGGTTTCTGCTGTTGTCCATGCTTCATCACAAAGTGAAATCATATCTTTTGAAAATTGTGACCTGGCTCATGTGGTTCTTATAATGAAACTACAAAACAATGTATATGACATATGGAATTTGATAGACCGATGGTGCCATTTCAGTGGAACAGAATTCACTTGATTTCAATTTAGCTTACTCAATCAGGCCTGCACTTTTCAATATATATAGCTAGTTCAATTTTGTAATGATTTGTGTCAAATAAATCACTTTTGTTGATATTTCACTTAGTTTATTGATCCAATGACAATTGGAAATAGTTGACACAACTTTCAAACAACTTACAAAAGGGATTGGGTGGGGGAGGGGTGGCAGTATCCAGATTATCTTCCACAACGTGATAATCTTGTCAGTCTTATGTTTAGCGGATATAACATCCAAAAAACTGCGTTCTTCAAAAAATTTCCACTTTGAAGCATAGACATCTTTTACACCAGAGCCAGTTCCCTCACTCTTCTTGATTTTACGCACCTCCTCACAGTAGAATGTTCGTAAGCGTTGTATTTTTGCTATAAAAATAAATAGGAGTAGACTTAAGTTGAGACTTGACAGTTATAAATATTGCTCTTCAGAATGACAAGAATCGACTTACATATGTAAGGTTAAGTAATTTTTGATCATAGATATCGAAATATAATGTAATCTTAAGGAATATTTCATTGAGAGTGTATTTAGTTTAAGAAACAACAAAAACATTTTTTTTTATGTGGCAATTTTTATTTGCCACATAAAAGCTAACACATCAGCTTTTCAGCAAATGTATTTGTCACATAAAAATTGGCCAATTTCCCTCGTCTACACGAGCAAATAAAAATTGTCAGATAAAAATTGCTCGTATCGTGGTATATATGTCCATAAATAACACATGCTTCTTTGTTTGAAATAACATAAGGATTAAAGCTTAAAGCTGAATTACATTCAGTCTAAAAAAGACAACATGTCCAAACTTTGTAAACAAAAGAAAGATGATCAGGAAAAACAATGCAGCCACATGTTTCATCACCCTGTGATGTGACAAGCCAAGCAAGAGAGACAGCCACTGAGTTTTTTCTTACACCCACCTCAGTAAACTCCCTGACATCCAGTTTGTTCATAAAGGCACAGACAGGACAGTTGGTATTCAGACATGCTGAACGCGCGGTGTGAACCTCCCCTCCCTCCTCTGCAATCAAGTTATACGGCCAGTTTTCGTCGTGTTGGCTGCCTTGACTACTGCCTCTTGTGGTGGGTTGGCCTAAACAAACACAGTTCTTTTTGCAAACTTCCCACAGCCGTTGCATCTGCTCTTTTACACACGTCTGGCGGGCAGCTTCTTGTGCAGCCTGGTACACAAGACGGTCGTGCTGCTGGTGGTCTACTGCGTTGCGGCGTTGCTACCCAAAAAAAATTGAATATCTAACCATCAGAAAACCAATGTACCTCAGTCTGTAAAACTAACTAACCTGGAATAATTAACGTTGGGATACAAAGCAAGCTGAGAATCAAACTGGGGTGAGTAATCATTGTAACCCAAATTTCATTTTGAACTACAACATGCAAGTATCACGTACAAACTGGATTTGAAAGTAGATTAAAACTGCTTTTTCCTGTGACAGGACCAATACACTTAAGGTATATCAGAGAGACCGATGCTACCCTTTCAATGGAACAGAATTCACTTGATATCAATTTAGCTAAGACAGCTAGTCACTTACCTAAGAAGGGAGGACAGGTTCGTTTTCAGCCTTATATTCCGTCAGTCTAGCCAGGGACTCAGGACTGGGAATTCGAGCAGGAACAATTCTGGGTAACGCCAGTAACAGTTGCTGTCAGAATCACCGCTTTCTAGACTCAAAATGTTGTCACGGAGCTGAGAGGTGGTCTCTTGTAGTGATTGCAATTGATCAGTTGACAGAGGGGTGAAATACAAGAAATCTATACCAAAACGGAACATCAACTTGACTAGTCGTGCGGGCTTCTCAGACTTGCCAGCATACCCTAGTGCAGTGGATCTAGCCAGCATGAGTTCAGATGTTGTAAGGCCAAGACCGCAAATCATCTCTTTGGAGAGGATGGCTTGGTTAGTTGTTCTTGCAGCTACGGTTAAATTCCCTTGCACCATGCCTCCATGAGAATCTGAGACCAGACGTCAGGGATAGCCGTGTGTATACTGAAGGCTGATGTCACTCCAGGATGGTGCAAAAAGTGCCATGACGTTCCCAAATTGATCTAGTCTGAGTTGCTGGAGATTTGTGTCAAAGGCTAGAAGGCTGGTGGTCATTTTGTTGCCCAATGCTGTCCCCGTCTCGGCAAAGATGGTGGATTGTTCAAACTGAGGTCTTCTATCTGCCTGGCTTTCATCGGTGGCGGGTGGTTGATTCCCCTCGGCATGCCAGACAAAACGTTCGCAATATGTGTGGCAGGAAGCCAGGTCGTCAAATTCAACAGGCCCCGTGTTGTCATGGTGAAAAAGCCCCTTTGGCAAGCGGAGCGTGTCAAAAAGGCACAGGCCTAAATTTAACACTGTGGGCTGGTCTTCGCGAGTCCGATAGGGAAGAAAGGTTGAATTGTTTCATCAGGATTTGCAACTGCATTTGACCTGGCAGGCTCTGATCTTACTTGTTTCTGTTCCCCTTCTTGGCATGTTTGATCAGGAGTTAGAACTGCAGAGGACGTCCCAGGCTGTGAACGACGCTGCCCATCTCTCCACCGACGCTGTGCGTTTCTCCACATCTCGTCGTCGTCTTTTTGTTGTTCCTGTTCATGTGAGACGTTGTCAAGTGGCATATGGTCAGCCTCTGTGTGCTGAGACTGGTTCTCATCGGTCATGAAATCCCTAATACCAATAAGCCAAGGCAGAATTTTCAGTCCTAACAATTTTTCTAATAAGACTTCTATGGGAGCATTTTGCACAATTTAATCCGAGAAGAAATCAAATTAATCGGATCTTGACATACTAATAATTTCCGTTTTCCTCAAATGGTTTCTGCTGTTGTCCATGCTTCATCACAAAGTGAAATCATATCTTTTGAAAATTGTGACCTGGCTCATGTGGTTCTTATAATGAAACTACAAAACAATGTATATGACATATGGAATTTGATAGACCGATGGTGCCATTTCAGTGGAACAGAATTCACTTGATTTCAATTTAGCTTACTCAATCAGGCCTGCACTTTTCAATATATATAGCTAGTTCAATTTTGTAATGATTTGTGTCAAATAAATCACTTTTGTTGATATTTCACTTAGTTTATTGATCCAATGACAATTGGAAATAGTTGACACAACTTTCAAACAACTTACAAAAGGGATTGGGTGGGGGAGGGGTGGCAGTATCCAGATTATCTTCCACAACGTGATAATCTTGTCAGTCTTATGTTTAGCGGATATAACATCCAAAAAACTGCGTTCTTCAAAAAATTTCCACTTTGAAGCATAGACATCTTTTACACCAGAGCCAGTTCCCTCACTCTTCTTGATTTTACGCACCTCCTCACAGTAGAATGTTCGTAAGCGTTGTATTTTTGCTATAAAAATAAATAGGAGTAGACTTAAGTTGAGACTTGACAGTTATAAATATTGCTCTTCAGAATGACAAGAATCGACTTACATATGTAAGGTTAAGTAATTTTTGATCATAGATATCGAAATATAATGTAATCTTAAGGAATATTTCATTGAGAGTGTATTTAGTTTAAGAAACAACAAAAACATTTTTTTTTATGTGGCAATTTTTATTTGCCACATAAAAGCTAACACATCAGCTTTTCAGCAAATGTATTTGTCACATAAAAATTGGCCAATTTCCCTCGTCTACACGAGCAAATAAAAATTGTCAGATAAAAATTGCTCGTATCGTGGTATATATGTCCATAAATAACACATGCTTCTTTGTTTGAAATAACATAAGGATTAAAGCTTAAAGCTGAATTACATTCAGTCTAAAAAAGACAACATGTCCAAACTTTGTAAACAAAAGAAAGATGATCAGGAAAAACAATGCAGCCACATGTTTCATCACCCTGTGATGTGACAAGCCAAGCAAGAGAGACAGCCACTGAGTTTTTTCTTACACCCACCTCAGTAAACTCCCTGACATCCAGTTTGTTCATAAAGGCACAGACAGGACAGTTGGTATTCAGACATGCTGAACGCGCGGTGTGAACCTCCCCTCCCTCCTCTGCAATCAAGTTATACGGCCAGTTTTCGTCGTGTTGGCTGCCTTGACTACTGCCTCTTGTGGTGGGTTGGCCTAAACAAACACAGTTCTTTTTGCAAACTTCCCACAGCCGTTGCATCTGCTCTTTTACACACGTCTGGCGGGCAGCTTCTTGTGCAGCCTGGTACACAAGACGGTCGTGCTGCTGGTGGTCTACTGCGTTGCGGCGTTGCTACCCAAAAAAAATTGAATATCTAACCATCAGAAAACCAATGTACCTCAGTCTGTAAAACTAACTAACCTGGAATAATTAACGTTGGGATACAAAGCAAGCTGAGAATCAAACTGGGGTGAGTAATCATTGTAACCCAAATTTCATTTTGAACTACAACATGCAAGTATCACGTACAAACTGGATTTGAAAGTAGATTAAAACTGCTTTTTCCTGTGACAGGACCAATACACTTAAGGTATATCAGAGAGACCGATGCTACCCTTTCAATGGAACAGAATTCACTTGATATCAATTTAGCTAAGACAGCTAGTCACTTACCTAAGAAGGGAGGACAGGTTCGTTTTCAGCCTTATATTCCGTCAGTCTAGCCAGGGACTCAGGACTGGGAATTCGAGCAGGAACAATTCTGGGTAACGCCAGTAACAGTTGCTGTCAGAATCACCGCTTTCTAGACTCAAAATGTTGTCACGGAGCTGAGAGGTGGTCTCTTGTAGTGATTGCAATTGATCAGATGACAGAGGGGTGAAATACAAGAAATCTATACCAAAACGGAACATCAACTTGACTAGTCGTGCGGGCTTCTCAGACTTGCCAGCATACCCTAGTGCAGTGGATCTAGCCAGCATGAGTTCAGATGTTGTAAGGCCAAGACCGCAAATCATCTCTTTGGAGAGGATGGCTTGGTTAGTTGTTCTTGCAGCTACGGTTAAATTCCCTTGCACCATGCCTCCATGAGAATCTGAGACCAGACGTCAGGGATAGCCGTGTGTATACTGAAGGCTGATGTCACTCCAGGATGGTGCAAAAAGTGCCATGACGTTCCCAAATTGATCTAGTCTGAGTTGCTGGAGATTTGTGTCAAAGGCTAGAAGGCTGGTGGTCATTTTGTTGCCCAATGCTGTCCCCGTCTCGGCAAAGATGGTGGATTGTTCAAACTGAGGTCTTCTATCTGCCTGGCTTTCATCGGTGGCGGGTGGTTGATTCTCCTCGGCATGCCAGACAAAACGTTCGCAATATGTGTGGCAGGAAGCCAGGTCGTCAAATTCAACAGGCCCCGTGTTGTCATGGTGAAAAAGCCCCTTTGGCAAGCGGAGCGTGTCAAAAAGGCACAGGCCTAAATTTAACACTGTGGGCTGGTCTTCGCGAGTCCGATAGGGAAGAAAGGTTGAATTGTTTCATCAGGATTTGCAACTGCATTTGACCTGGCAGGCTCTGATCTTACTTGTTTCTGTTCCCCTTCTTGGCATGTTTGATCAGGAGTTAGAACTGCAGAGGACGTCCCAGGCTGTGAACGACGCTGCCCATCTCTCCACCGACGCTGTGCGTTTCTCCACATCTCGTCGTCGTCTTTTTGTTGTTCCTGTTCATGTGAGACGTTGTCAAGTGGCATATGGTCAGCCTCTGTGTGCTGAGACTGGTTCTCATCGGTCATGAAATCCCTAATACCAATAAGCCAAGGCAGAATTTTCAGTCCTAACAATTTTTCTAATAAGACTTCTATGGGAGCATTTTGCACAATTTAATCCGAGAAGAAATCAAATTAATCGGATCTTGACATACTAATAATTTCCGTTTTCCTCAAATGGTTTCTGCTGTTGTCCATGCTTCATCACAAAGTGAAATCATATCTTTTGAAAATTGTGACCTGGCTCATGTGGTTCTTATAATGAAACTACAAAACAATGTATATGACATATGGAATTTGATAGACCGATGGTGCCATTTCAGTGGAACAGAATTCACTTGATTTCAAATTAGCTTACTCAATCAGGCCTGCACTTTTCAATATATATAGCTAGTTCAATTTTGTAATGATTTGTGTCAAATAAATCACTTTTGTTGATATTTCACTTAGTTTATTGATCCAATGACAATTGGAAATAGTTGACACAACTTTCAAACAACTTACAAAAGGGATTGGGTGGGGGAGGGGTGGCAGTATCCAGATTATCTTCCACAACGTGATAATCTTGTCAGTCTTATGTTTAGCGGATATAACATCCAAAAAACTGCGTTCTTCAAAAAATTTCCACTTTGAAGCATAGACATCTTTTACACCAGAGCCAGTTCCCTCACTCTTCTTGATTTTACGCACCTCCTCACAGTAGAATGTTCGTAAGCGTTGTATTTTTGCTATAAAAATAAATAGGAGTAGACTTAAGTTGAGACTTGACAGTTATAAATATTGCTCTTCAGAATGACAAGAATCGACTTACATATGTAAGGTTAAGTAATTTTTGATCATAGATATCGAAATATAATGTAATCTTAAGGAATATTTCATTGAGAGTGTATTTAGTTTAAGAAACAACAAAAACATTTTTTTTTATGTGGCAATTTTTATTTGCCACATAAAAGCTAACACATCAGCTTTTCAGCAAATGTATTTGTCACATAAAAATTGGCCAATTTCCCTCGTCTACACGAGCAAATAAAAATTGTCAGATAAAAATTGCTCGTATCGTGGTATATATGTCCATAAATAACACATGCTTCTTTGTTTGAAATAACATAAGGATTAAAGCTTAAAGCTGAATTACATTCAGTCTAAAAAAGACAACATGTCCAAACTTTGTAAACAAAAGAAAGATGATCAGGAAAAACAATGCAGCCACATGTTTCATCACCCTGTGATGTGACAAGCCAAGCAAGAGAGACAGCCACTGAGTTTTTTCTTACACCCACCTCAGTAAACTCCCTGACATCCAGTTTGTTCATAAAGGCACAGACAGGACAGTTGGTATTCAGACATGCTGAACGCGCGGTGTGAACCTCCCCTCCCTCCTCTGCAATCAAGTTATACGGCCAGTTTTCGTCGTGTTGGCTGCCTTGACTACTGCCTCTTGTGGTGGGTTGGCCTAAACAAACACAGTTCTTTTTGCAAACTTCCCACAGCCGTTGCATCTGCTCTTTTACACACGTCTGGCGGGCAGCTTCTTGTGCAGCCTGGTACACAAGACGGTCGTGCTGCTGGTGGTCTACTGCGTTGCGGCGTTGCTACCCAAAAAAAATTGAATATCTAACCATCAGAAAACCAATGTACCTCAGTCTGTAAAACTAACTAACCTGGAATAATTAACGTTGGGATACAAAGCAAGCTGAGAATCAAACTGGGGTGAGTAATCATTGTAACCCAAATTTCATTTTGAACTACAACATGCAAGTATCACGTACAAACTGGATTTGAAAGTAGATTAAAACTGCTTTTTCCTGTGACAGGACCAATACACTTAAGGTATATCAGAGAGACCGATGCTACCCTTTCAATGGAACAGAATTCACTTGATATCAATTTAGCTAAGACAGCTAGTCACTTACCTAAGAAGGGAGGACAGGTTCGTTTTCAGCCTTATATTCTGTCAGTCTAGCCAGGGACTCAGGACTGGGAATTCGAGCAGGAACAATTCTGGGTAACGCCAGTAACAGTTGCTGTCAGAATCACCGCTTTCTAGACTCAAAATGTTGTCACGGAGCTGAGAGGTGGTCTCTTGTAGTGATTGCAATTGATCAGATGACAGAGGGGTGAAATACAAGAAATCTATACCAAAACGGAACATCAACTTGACTAGTCGTGCGGGCTTCTCAGACTTGCCAGCATACCCTAGTGCAGTGGATCTAGCCAGCATGAGTTCAGATGTTGTAAGGCCAAGACCGCAAATCATCTCTTTGGAGAGGATGGCTTGGTTAGTTGTTCTTGCAGCTACGGTTAAATTCCCTTGCACCATGCCTCCATGAGAATCTGAGACCAGACGTCAGGGATAGCCGTGTGTATACTGAAGGCTGATGTCACTCCAGGATGGTGCAAAAAGTGCCATGACGTTCCCAAATTGATCTAGTCTGAGTTGCTGGAGATTTGTGTCAAAGGCTAGAAGGCTGGTGGTCATTTTGTTGCCCAATGCTGTCCCCGTCTCGGCAAAGATGGTGGATTGTTCAAACTGAGGTCTTCTATCTGCCTGGCTTTCATCGGTGGCGGGTGGTTGATTCCCCTCGGCATGCCAGACAAAACGTTCGCAATATGTGTGGCAGGAAGCCAGGTCGTCAAATTCAACAGGCCCCGTGTTGTCATGGTGAAAAAGCCCCTTTGGCAAGCGGAGCGTGTCAAAAAGGCACAGGCCTAAATTTAACACTGTGGGCTGGTCTTCGCGAGTCCGATAGGGAAGAAAGGTTGAATTGTTTCATCAGGATTTGCAACTGCATTTGACCTGGCAGGCTCTGATCTTACTTGTTTCTGTTCCCCTTCTTGGCATGTTTGATCAGGAGTTAGAACTGCAGAGGACGTCCCAGGCTGTGAACGACGCTGCCCATCTCTCCACCGACGCTGTGCGTTTCTCCACATCTCGTCGTCGTCTTTTTGTTGTTCCTGTTCATGTGAGACGTTGTCAAGTGGCATATGGTCAGCCTCTGTGTGCTGAGACTGGTTCTCATCGGTCATGAAATCCCTAATACCAATAAGCCAAGGCAGAATTTTCAGTCCTAACAATTTTTCTAATAAGACTTCTATGGGAGCATTTTGCACAATTTAATCCGAGAAGAAATCAAATTAATCGGATCTTGACATACTAATAATTTCCGTTTTCCTCAAATGGTTTCTGCTGTTGTCCATGCTTCATCACAAAGTGAAATCATATCTTTTGAAAATTGTGACCTGGCTCATGTGGTTCTTATAATGAAACTACAAAACAATGTATATGACATATGGAATTTGATAGACCGATGGTGCCATTTCAGTGGAACAGAATTCACTTGATTTCAATTTAGCTTACTCAATCAGGCCTGCACTTTTCAATATATATAGCTAGTTCAATTTTGTAATGATTTGTGTCAAATAAATCACTTTTGTTGATATTTCACTTAGTTTATTGATCCAATGACAATTGGAAATAGTTGACACAACTTTCAAACAACTTACAAAAGGGATTGGGTGGGGGAGGGGTGGCAGTATCCAGATTATCTTCCACAACGTGATAATCTTGTCAGTCTTATGTTTAGCGGATATAACATCCAAAAAACTGCGTTCTTCAAAAAATTTCCACTTTGAAGCATAGACATCTTTTACACCAGAGCCAGTTCCCTCACTCTTCTTGATTTTACGCACCTCCTCACAGTAGAATGTTCGTAAGCGTTGTATTTTTGCTATAAAAATAAATAGGAGTAGACTTAAGTTGAGACTTGACAGTTATAAATATTGCTCTTCAGAATGACAAGAATCGACTTACATATGTAAGGTTAAGTAATTTTTGATCATAGATATCGAAATATAATGTAATCTTAAGGAATATTTCATTGAGAGTGTATTTAGTTTAAGAAACAACAAAAACATTTTTTTTTATGTGGCAATTTTTATTTGCCACATAAAAGCTAACACATCAGCTTTTCAGCAAATGTATTTGTCACATAAAAATTGGCCAATTTCCCTCGTCTACACGAGCAAATAAAAATTGTCAGATAAAAATTGCTCGTATCGTGGTATATATGTCCATAAATAACACATGCTTCTTTGTTTGAAATAACATAAGGATTAAAGCTTAAAGCTGAATTACATTCAGTCTAAAAAAGACAACATGTCCAAACTTTGTAAACAAAAGAAAGATGATCAGGAAAAACAATGCAGCCACATGTTTCATCACCCTGTGATGTGACAAGCCAAGCAAGAGAGACAGCCACTGAGTTTTTTCTTACACCCACCTCAGTAAACTCCCTGACATCCAGTTTGTTCATAAAGGCACAGACAGGACAGTTGGTATTCAGACATGCTGAACGCGCGGTGTGAACCTCCCCTCCCTCCTCTGCAATCAAGTTATACGGCCAGTTTTCGTCGTGTTGGCTGCCTTGACTACTGCCTCTTGTGGTGGGTTGGCCTAAACAAACACAGTTCTTTTTGCAAACTTCCCACAGCCGTTGCATCTGCTCTTTTACACACGTCTGGCGGGCAGCTTCTTGTGCAGCCTGGTACACAAGACGGTCGTGCTGCTGGTGGTCTACTGCGTTGCGGCGTTGCTACCCAAAAAAAATTGAATATCTAACCATCAGAAAACCAATGTACCTCAGTCTGTAAAACTAACTAACCTGGAATAATTAACGTTGGGATACAAAGCAAGCTGAGAATCAAACTGGGGTGAGTAATCATTGTAACCCAAATTTCATTTTGAACTACAACATGCAAGTATCACGTACAAACTGGATTTGAAAGTAGATTAAAACTGCTTTTTCCTGTGACAGGACCAATACACTTAAGGTATATCAGAGAGACCGATGCTACCCTTTCAATGGAACAGAATTCACTTGATATCAATTTAGCTAAGACAGCTAGTCACTTACCTAAGAAGGGAGGACAGGTTCGTTTTCAGCCTTATATTCTGTCAGTCTAGCCAGGGACTCAGGACTGGGAATTCGAGCAGGAACAATTCTGGGTAACGCCAGTAACAGTTGCTGTCAGAATCACCGCTTTCTAGACTCAAAATGTTGTCACGGAGCTGAGAGGTGGTCTCTTGTAGTGATTGCAATTGATCAGATGACAGAGGGGTGAAATACAAGAAATCTATACCAAAACGGAACATCAACTTGACTAGTCGTGCGGGCTTCTCAGACTTGCCAGCATACCCTAGTGCAGTGGATCTAGCCAGCATGAGTTCAGATGTTGTAAGGCCAAGACCGCAAATCATCTCTTTGGAGAGGATGGCTTGGTTAGTTGTTCTTGCAGCTACGGTTAAATTCCCTTGCACCATGCCTCCATGAGAATCTGAGACCAGACGTCAGGGATAGCCGTGTGTATACTGAAGGCTGATGTCACTCCAGGATGGTGCAAAAAGTGCCATGACGTTCCCAAATTGATCTAGTCTGAGTTGCTGGAGATTTGTGTCAAAGGCTAGAAGGCTGGTGGTCATTTTGTTGCCCAATGCTGTCCCCGTCTCGGCAAAGATGGTGGATTGTTCAAACTGAGGTCTTCTATCTGCCTGGCTTTCATCGGTGGCGGGTGGTTGATTCCCCTCGGCATGCCAGACAAAACGTTCGCAATATGTGTGGCAGGAAGCCAGGTCGTCAAATTCAACAGGCCCCGTGTTGTCATGGTGAAAAAGCCCCTTTGGCAAGCGGAGCGTGTCAAAAAGGCACAGGCCTAAATTTAACACTGTGGGCTGGTCTTCGCGAGTCCGATAGGGAAGAAAGGTTGAATTGTTTCATCAGGATTTGCAACTGCATTTGACCTGGCAGGCTCTGATCTTACTTGTTTCTGTTCCCCTTCTTGGCATGTTTGATCAGGAGTTAGAACTGCAGAGGACGTCCCAGGCTGTGAACGACGCTGCCCATCTCTCCACCGACGCTGTGCGTTTCTCCACATCTCGTCGTCGTCTTTTTGTTGTTCCTGTTCATGTGAGACGTTGTCAAGTGGCATATGGTCAGCCTCTGTGTGCTGAGACTGGTTCTCATCGGTCATGAAATCCCTAATACCAATAAGCCAAGGCAGAATTTTCAGTCCTAACAATTTTTCTAATAAGACTTCTATGGGAGCATTTTGCACAATTTAATCCGAGAAGAAATCAAATTAATCGGATCTTGACATACTAATAATTTCCGTTTTCCTCAAATGGTTTCTGCTGTTGTCCATGCTTCATCACAAAGTGAAATCATATCTTTTGAAAATTGTGACCTGGCTCATGTTGTTCTTATAATGAAACTACAAAACAATGTATATGACATATGGAATTTGATAGACCGATGGTGCCATTTCAGTGGAACAGAATTCACTTGATTTCAATTTAGCTTACTCAATCAGGCCTGCACTTTTCAATATATATAGCTAGTTCAATTTTGTAATGATTTGTGTCAAATAAATCACTTTTGTTGATATTTCACTTAGTTTATTGATCCAATGACAATTGGAAATAGTTGACACAACTTTCAAACAACTTACAAAAGGGATTGGGTGGGGGAGGGGTGGCAGTATCCAGATTATCTTCCACAACGTGATAATCTTGTCAGTCTTATGTTTAGCGGATATAACATCCAAAAAACTGCGTTCTTCAAAAAATTTCCACTTTGAAGCATAGACATCTTTTACACCAGAGCCAGTTCCCTCACTCTTCTTGATTTTACGCACCTCCTCACAGTAGAATGTTCGTAAGCGTTGTATTTTTGCTATAAAAATAAATAGGAGTAGACTTAAGTTGAGACTTGACAGTTATAAATATTGCTCTTCAGAATGACAAGAATCGACTTACATATGTAAGGTTAAGTAATTTTTGATCATAGATATCGAAATATAATGTAATCTTAAGGAATATTTCATTGAGAGTGTATTTAGTTTAAGAAACAACAAAAACATTTTTTTTTATGTGGCAATTTTTATTTGCCACATAAAAGCTAACACATCAGCTTTTCAGCAAATGTATTTGTCACATAAAAATTGGCCAATTTCCCTCGTCTACACGAGCAAATAAAAATTGTCAGATAAAAATTGCTCGTATCGTGGTATATATGTCCATAAATAACACATGCTTCTTTGTTTGAAATAACATAAGGATTAAAGCTTAAAGCTGAATTACATTCAGTCTAAAAAAGACAACATGTCCAAACTTTGTAAACAAAAGAAAGATGATCAGGAAAAACAATGCAGCCACATGTTTCATCACCCTGTGATGTGACAAGCCAAGCAAGAGAGACAGCCACTGAGTTTTTTCTTACACCCACCTCAGTAAACTCCCTGACATCCAGTTTGTTCATAAAGGCACAGACAGGACAGTTGGTATTCAGACATGCTGAACGCGCGGTGTGAACCTCCCCTCCCTCCTCTGCAATCAAGTTATACGGCCAGTTTTCGTCGTGTTGGCTGCCTTGACTACTGCCTCTTGTGGTGGGTTGGCCTAAACAAACACAGTTCTTTTTGCAAACTTCCCACAGCCGTTGCATCTGCTCTTTTACACACGTCTGGCGGGCAGCTTCTTGTGCAGCCTGGTACACAAGACGGTCGTGCTGCTGGTGGTCTACTGCGTTGCGGCGTTGCTACCCAAAAAAAATTGAATATCTAACCATCAGAAAACCAATGTACCTCAGTCTGTAAAACTAACTAACCTGGAATAATTAACGTTGGGATACAAAGCAAGCTGAGAATCAAACTGGGGTGAGTAATCATTGTAACCCAAATTTCATTTTGAACTACAACATGCAAGTATCACGTACAAACTGGATTTGAAAGTAGATTAAAACTGCTTTTTCCTGTGACAGGACCAATACACTTAAGGTATATCAGAGAGACCGATGCTACCCTTTCAATGGAACAGAATTCACTTGATATCAATTTAGCTAAGACAGCTAGTCACTTACCTAAGAAGGGAGGACAGGTTCGTTTTCAGCCTTATATTCTGTCAGTCTAGCCAGGGACTCAGGACTGGGAATTCGAGCAGGAACAATTCTGGGTAACGCCAGTAACAGTTGCTGTCAGAATCACCGCTTTCTAGACTCAAAATGTTGTCACGGAGCTGAGAGGTGGTCTCTTGTAGTGATTGCAATTGATCAGATGACAGAGGGGTGAAATACAAGAAATCTATACCAAAACGGAACATCAACTTGACTAGTCGTGCGGGCTTCTCAGACTTGCCAGCATACCCTAGTGCAGTGGATCTAGCCAGCATGAGTTCAGATGTTGTAAGGCCAAGACCGCAAATCATCTCTTTGGAGAGGATGGCTTGGTTAGTTGTTCTTGCAGCTACGGTTAAATTCCCTTGCACCATGCCTCCATGAGAATCTGAGACCAGACGTCAGGGATAGCCGTGTGTATACTGAAGGCTGATGTCACTCCAGGATGGTGCAAAAAGTGCCATGACGTTCCCAAATTGATCTAGTCTGAGTTGCTGGAGATTTGTGTCAAAGGCTAGAAGGCTGGTGGTCATTTTGTTGCCCAATGCTGTCCCCGTCTCGGCAAAGATGGTGGATTGTTCAAACTGAGGTCTTCTATCTGCCTGGCTTTCATCGGTGGCGGGTGGTTGATTCCCCTCGGCATGCCAGACAAAACGTTCGCAATATGTGTGGCAGGAAGCCAGGTCGTCAAATTCAACAGGCCCCGTGTTGTCATGGTGAAAAAGCCCCTTTGGCAAGCGGAGCGTGTCAAAAAGGCACAGGCCTAAATTTAACACTGTGGGCTGGTCTTCGCGAGTCCGATAGGGAAGAAAGGTTGAATTGTTTCATCAGGATTTGCAACTGCATTTGACCTGGCAGGCTCTGATCTTACTTGTTTCTGTTCCCCTTCTTGGCATGTTTGATCAGGAGTTAGAACTGCAGAGGACGTCCCAGGCTGTGAACGACGCTGCCCATCTCTCCACCGACGCTGTGCGTTTCTCCACATCTCGTCGTCGTCTTTTTGTTGTTCCTGTTCATGTGAGACGTTGTCAAGTGGCATATGGTCAGCCTCTGTGTGCTGAGACTGGTTCTCATCGGTCATGAAATCCCTAATACCAATAAGCCAAGGCAGAATTTTCAGTCCTAACAATTTTTCTAATAAGACTTCTATGGGAGCATTTTGCACAATTTAATCCGAGAAGAAATCAAATTAATCGGATCTTGACATACTAATAATTTCCGTTTTCCTCAAATGGTTTCTGCTGTTGTCCATGCTTCATCACAAAGTGAAATCATATCTTTTGAAAATTGTGACCTGGCTCATGTGGTTCTTATAATGAAACTACAAAACAATGTATATGACATATGGAATTTGATAGACCGATGGTGCCATTTCAGTGGAACAGAATTCACTTGATTTCAATTTAGCTTACTCAATCAGGCCTGCACTTTTCAATATATATAGCTAGTTCAATTTTGTAATGATTTGTGTCAAATAAATCACTTTTGTTGATATTTCACTTAGTTTATTGATCCAATGACAATTGGAAATAGTTGACACAACTTTCAAACAACTTACAAAAGGGATTGGGTGGGGGAGGGGTGGCAGTATCCAGATTATCTTCCACAACGTGATAATCTTGTCAGTCTTATGTTTAGCGGATATAACATCCAAAAAACTGCGTTCTTCAAAAAATTTCCACTTTGAAGCATAGACATCTTTTACACCAGAGCCAGTTCCCTCACTCTTCTTGATTTTACGCACCTCCTCACAGTAGAATGTTCGTAAGCGTTGTATTTTTGCTATAAAAATAAATAGGAGTAGACTTAAGTTGAGACTTGACAGTTATAAATATTGCTCTTCAGAATGACAAGAATCGACTTACATATGTAAGGTTAAGTAATTTTTGATCATAGATATCGAAATATAATGTAATCTTAAGGAATATTTCATTGAGAGTGTATTTAGTTTAAGAAACAACAAAAACATTTTTTTTTATGTGGCAATTTTTATTTGCCACATAAAAGCTAACACATCAGCTTTTCAGCAAATGTATTTGTCACATAAAAATTGGCCAATTTCCCTCGTCTACACGAGCAAATAAAAATTGTCAGATAAAAATTGCTCGTATCGTGGTATATATGTCCATAAATAACACATGCTTCTTTGTTTGAAATAACATAAGGATTAAAGCTTAAAGCTGAATTACATTCAGTCTAAAAAAGACAACATGTCCAAACTTTGTAAACAAAAGAAAGATGATCAGGAAAAACAATGCAGCCACATGTTTCATCACCCTGTGATGTGACAAGCCAAGCAAGAGAGACAGCCACTGAGTTTTTTCTTACACCCACCTCAGTAAACTCCCTGACATCCAGTTTGTTCATAAAGGCACAGACAGGACAGTTGGTATTCAGACATGCTGAACGCGCGGTGTGAACCTCCCCTCCCTCCTCTGCAATCAAGTTATACGGCCAGTTTTCGTCGTGTTGGCTGCCTTGACTACTGCCTCTTGTGGTGGGTTGGCCTAAACAAACACAGTTCTTTTTGCAAACTTCCCACAGCCGTTGCATCTGCTCTTTTACACACGTCTGGCGGGCAGCTTCTTGTGCAGCCTGGTACACAAGACGGTCGTGCTGCTGGTGGTCTACTGCGTTGCGGCGTTGCTACCCAAAAAAAATTGAATATCTAACCATCAGAAAACCAATGTACCTCAGTCTGTAAAACTAACTAACCTGGAATAATTAACGTTGGGATACAAAGCAAGCTGAGAATCAAACTGGGGTGAGTAATCATTGTAACCCAAATTTCATTTTGAACTACAACATGCAAGTATCACGTACAAACTGGATTTGAAAGTAGATTAAAACTGCTTTTTCCTGTGACAGGACCAATACACTTAAGGTATATCAGAGAGACCGATGCTACCCTTTCAATGGAACAGAATTCACTTGATATCAATTTAGCTAAGACAGCTAGTCACTTACCTAAGAAGGGAGGACAGGTTCGTTTTCAGCCTTATATTCCGTCAGTCTAGCCAGGGACTCAGGACTGGGAATTCGAGCAGGAACAATTCTGGGTAACGCCAGTAACAGTTGCTGTCAGAATCACCGCTTTCTAGACTCAAAATGTTGTCACGGAGCTGAGAGGTGGTCTCTTGTAGTGATTGCAATTGATCAGTTGACAGAGGGGTGAAATACAAGAAATCTATACCAAAACGGAACATCAACTTGACTAGTCGTGCGGGCTTCTCAGACTTGCCAGCATACCCTAGTGCAGTGGATCTAGCCAGCATGAGTTCAGATGTTGTAAGGCCAAGACCGCAAATCATCTCTTTGGAGAGGATGGCTTGGTTAGTTGTTCTTGCAGCTACGGTTAAATTCCCTTGCACCATGCCTCCATGAGAATCTGAGACCAGACGTCAGGGATAGCCGTGTGTATACTGAAGGCTGATGTCACTCCAGGATGGTGCAAAAAGTGCCATGACGTTCCCAAATTGATCTAGTCTGAGTTGCTGGAGATTTGTGTCAAAGGCTAGAAGGCTGGTGGTCATTTTGTTGCCCAATGCTGTCCCCGTCTCGGCAAAGATGGTGGATTGTTCAAACTGAGGTCTTCTATCTGCCTGGCTTTCATCGGTGGCGGGTGGTTGATTCCCCTCGGCATGCCAGACAAAACGTTCGCAATATGTGTGGCAGGAAGCCAGGTCGTCAAATTCAACAGGCCCCGTGTTGTCATGGTGAAAAAGCCCCTTTGGCAAGCGGAGCGTGTCAAAAAGGCACAGGCCTAAATTTAACACTGTGGGCTGGTCTTCGCGAGTCCGATAGGGAAGAAAGGTTGAATTGTTTCATCAGGATTTGCAACTGCATTTGACCTGGCAGGCTCTGATCTTACTTGTTTCTGTTCCCCTTCTTGGCATGTTTGATCAGGAGTTAGAACTGCAGAGGACGTCCCAGGCTGTGAACGACGCTGCCCATCTCTCCACCGACGCTGTGCGTTTCTCCACATCTCGTCGTCGTCTTTTTGTTGTTCCTGTTCATGTGAGACGTTGTCAAGTGGCATATGGTCAGCCTCTGTGTGCTGAGACTGGTTCTCATCGGTCATGAAATCCCTAATACCAATAAGCCAAGGCAGAATTTTCAGTCCTAACAATTTTTCTAATAAGACTTCTATGGGAGCATTTTGCACAATTTAATCCGAGAAGAAATCAAATTAATCGGATCTTGACATACTAATAATTTCCGTTTTCCTCAAATGGTTTCTGCTGTTGTCCATGCTTCATCACAAAGTGAAATCATATCTTTTGAAAATTGTGACCTGGCTCATGTGGTTCTTATAATGAAACTACAAAACAATGTATATGACATATGGAATTTGATAGACCGATGGTGCCATTTCAGTGGAACAGAATTCACTTGATTTCAATTTAGCTTACTCAATCAGGCCTGCACTTTTCAATATATATAGCTAGTTCAATTTTGTAATGATTTGTGTCAAATAAATCACTTTTGTTGATATTTCACTTAGTTTATTGATCCAATGACAATTGGAAATAGTTGACACAACTTTCAAACAACTTACAAAAGGGATTGGGTGGGGGAGGGGTGGCAGTATCCAGATTATCTTCCACAACGTGATAATCTTGTCAGTCTTATGTTTAGCGGATATAACATCCAAAAAACTGCGTTCTTCAAAAAATTTCCACTTTGAAGCATAGACATCTTTTACACCAGAGCCAGTTCCCTCACTCTTCTTGATTTTACGCACCTCCTCACAGTAGAATGTTCGTAAGCGTTGTATTTTTGCTATAAAAATAAATAGGAGTAGACTTAAGTTGAGACTTGACAGTTATAAATATTGCTCTTCAGAATGACAAGAATCGACTTACATATGTAAGGTTAAGTAATTTTTGATCATAGATATCGAAATATAATGTAATCTTAAGGAATATTTCATTGAGAGTGTATTTAGTTTAAGAAACAACAAAAACATTTTTTTTTATGTGGCAATTTTTATTTGCCACATAAAAGCTAACACATCAGCTTTTCAGCAAATGTATTTGTCACATAAAAATTGGCCAATTTCCCTCGTCTACACGAGCAAATAAAAATTGTCAGATAAAAATTGCTCGTATCGTGGTATATATGTCCATAAATAACACATGCTTCTTTGTTTGAAATAACATAAGGATTAAAGCTTAAAGCTGAATTACATTCAGTCTAAAAAAGACAACATGTCCAAACTTTGTAAACAAAAGAAAGATGATCAGGAAAAACAATGCAGCCACATGTTTCATCACCCTGTGATGTGACAAGCCAAGCAAGAGAGACAGCCACTGAGTTTTTTCTTACACCCACCTCAGTAAACTCCCTGACATCCAGTTTGTTCATAAAGGCACAGACAGGACAGTTGGTATTCAGACATGCTGAACGCGCGGTGTGAACCTCCCCTCCCTCCTCTGCAATCAAGTTATACGGCCAGTTTTCGTCGTGTTGGCTGCCTTGACTACTGCCTCTTGTGGTGGGTTGGCCTAAACAAACACAGTTCTTTTTGCAAACTTCCCACAGCCGTTGCATCTGCTCTTTTACACACGTCTGGCGGGCAGCTTCTTGTGCAGCCTGGTACACAAGACGGTCGTGCTGCTGGTGGTCTACTGCGTTGCGGCGTTGCTACCCAAAAAAAATTGAATATCTAACCATCAGAAAACCAATGTACCTCAGTCTGTAAAACTAACTAACCTGGAATAATTAACGTTGGGATACAAAGCAAGCTGAGAATCAAACTGGGGTGAGTAATCATTGTAACCCAAATTTCATTTTGAACTACAACATGCAAGTATCACGTACAAACTGGATTTGAAAGTAGATTAAAACTGCTTTTTCCTGTGACAGGACCAATACACTTAAGGTATATCAGAGAGACCGATGCTACCCTTTCAATGGAACAGAATTCACTTGATATCAATTTAGCTAAGACAGCTAGTCACTTACCTAAGAAGGGAGGACAGGTTCGTTTTCAGCCTTATATTCCGTCAGTCTAGCCAGGGACTCAGGACTGGGAATTCGAGCAGGAACAATTCTGGGTAACGCCAGTAACAGTTGCTGTCAGAATCACCGCTTTCTAGACTCAAAATGTTGTCACGGAGCTGAGAGGTGGTCTCTTGTAGTGATTGCAATTGATCAGATGACAGAGGGGTGAAATACAAGAAATCTATACCAAAACGGAACATCAACTTGACTAGTCGTGCGGGCTTCTCAGACTTGCCAGCATACCCTAGTGCAGTGGATCTAGCCAGCATGAGTTCAGATGTTGTAAGGCCAAGACCGCAAATCATCTCTTTGGAGAGGATGGCTTGGTTAGTTGTTCTTGCAGCTACGGTTAAATTCCCTTGCACCATGCCTCCATGAGAATCTGAGACCAGACGTCAGGGATAGCCGTGTGTATACTGAAGGCTGATGTCACTCCAGGATGGTGCAAAAAGTGCCATGACGTTCCCAAATTGATCTAGTCTGAGTTGCTGGAGATTTGTGTCAAAGGCTAGAAGGCTGGTGGTCATTTTGTTGCCCAATGCTGTCCCCGTCTCGGCAAAGATGGTGGATTGTTCAAACTGAGGTCTTCTATCTGCCTGGCTTTCATCGGTGGCGGGTGGTTGATTCCCCTCGGCATGCCAGACAAAACGTTCGCAATATGTGTGGCAGGAAGCCAGGTCGTCAAATTCAACAGGCCCCGTGTTGTCATGGTGAAAAAGCCCCTTTGGCAAGCGGAGCGTGTCAAAAAGGCACAGGCCTAAATTTAACACTGTGGGCTGGTCTTCGCGAGTCCGATAGGGAAGAAAGGTTGAATTGTTTCATCAGGATTTGCAACTGCATTTGACCTGGCAGGCTCTGATCTTACTTGTTTCTGTTCCCCTTCTTGGCATGTTTGATCAGGAGTTAGAACTGCAGAGGACGTCCCAGGCTGTGAACGACGCTGCCCATCTCTCCACCGACGCTGTGCGTTTCTCCACATCTCGTCGTCGTCTTTTTGTTGTTCCTGTTCATGTGAGACGTTGTCAAGTGGCATATGGTCAGCCTCTGTGTGCTGAGACTGGTTCTCATCGGTCATGAAATCCCTAATACCAATAAGCCAAGGCAGAATTTTCAGTCCTAACAATTTTTCTAATAAGACTTCTATGGGAGCATTTTGCACAATTTAATCCGAGAAGAAATCAAATTAATCGGATCTTGACATACTAATAATTTCCGTTTTCCTCAAATGGTTTCTGCTGTTGTCCATGCTTCATCACAAAGTGAAATCATATCTTTTGAAAATTGTGACCTGGCTCATGTGGTTCTTATAATGAAACTACAAAACAATGTATATGACATATGGAATTTGATAGACCGATGGTGCCATTTCAGTGGAACAGAATTCACTTGATTTCAATTTAGCTTACTCAATCAGGCCTGCACTTTTCAATATATATAGCTAGTTCAATTTTGTAATGATTTGTGTCAAATAAATCACTTTTGTTGATATTTCACTTAGTTTATTGATCCAATGACAATTGGAAATAGTTGACACAACTTTCAAACAACTTACAAAAGGGATTGGGTGGGGGAGGGGTGGCAGTATCCAGATTATCTTCCACAACGTGATAATCTTGTCAGTCTTATGTTTAGCGGATATAACATCCAAAAAACTGCGTTCTTCAAAAAATTTCCACTTTGAAGCATAGACATCTTTTACACCAGAGCCAGTTCCCTCACTCTTCTTGATTTTACGCACCTCCTCACAGTAGAATGTTCGTAAGCGTTGTATTTTTGCTATAAAAATAAATAGGAGTAGACTTAAGTTGAGACTTGACAGTTATAAATATTGCTCTTCAGAATGACAAGAATCGACTTACATATGTAAGGTTAAGTAATTTTTGATCATAGATATCGAAATATAATGTAATCTTAAGGAATATTTCATTGAGAGTGTATTTAGTTTAAGAAACAACAAAAACATTTTTTTTTATGTGGCAATTTTTATTTGCCACATAAAAGCTAACACATCAGCTTTTCAGCAAATGTATTTGTCACATAAAAATTGGCCAATTTCCCTCGTCTACACGAGCAAATAAAAATTGTCAGATAAAAATTGCTCGTATCGTGGTATATATGTCCATAAATAACACATGCTTCTTTGTTTGAAATAACATAAGGATTAAAGCTTAAAGCTGAATTACATTCAGTCTAAAAAAGACAACATGTCCAAACTTTGTAAACAAAAGAAAGATGATCAGGAAAAACAATGCAGCCACATGTTTCATCACCCTGTGATGTGACAAGCCAAGCAAGAGAGACAGCCACTGAGTTTTTTCTTACACCCACCTCAGTAAACTCCCTGACATCCAGTTTGTTCATAAAGGCACAGACAGGACAGTTGGTATTCAGACATGCTGAACGCGCGGTGTGAACCTCCCCTCCCTCCTCTGCAATCAAGTTATACGGCCAGTTTTCGTCGTGTTGGCTGCCTTGACTACTGCCTCTTGTGGTGGGTTGGCCTAAACAAACACAGTTCTTTTTGCAAACTTCCCACAGCCGTTGCATCTGCTCTTTTACACACGTCTGGCGGGCAGCTTCTTGTGCAGCCTGGTACACAAGACGGTCGTGCTGCTGGTGGTCTACTGCGTTGCGGCGTTGCTACCCAAAAAAAATTGAATATCTAACCATCAGAAAACCAATGTACCTCAGTCTGTAAAACTAACTAACCTGGAATAATTAACGTTGGGATACAAAGCAAGCTGAGAATCAAACTGGGGTGAGTAATCATTGTAACCCAAATTTCATTTTGAACTACAACATGCAAGTATCACGTACAAACTGGATTTGAAAGTAGATTAAAACTGCTTTTTCCTGTGACAGGACCAATACACTTAAGGTATATCAGAGAGACCGATGCTACCCTTTCAATGGAACAGAATTCACTTGATATCAATTTAGCTAAGACAGCTAGTCACTTACCTAAGAAGGGAGGACAGGTTCGTTTTCAGCCTTATATTCCGTCAGTCTAGCCAGGGACTCAGGACTGGGAATTCGAGCAGGAACAATTCTGGGTAACGCCAGTAACAGTTGCTGTCAGAATCACCGCTTTCTAGACTCAAAATGTTGTCACGGAGCTGAGAGGTGGTCTCTTGTAGTGATTGCAATTGATCAGATGACAGAGGGGTGAAATACAAGAAATCTATACCAAAACGGAACATCAACTTGACTAGTCGTGCGGGCTTCTCAGACTTGCCAGCATACCCTAGTGCAGTGGATCTAGCCAGCATGAGTTCAGATGTTGTAAGGCCAAGACCGCAAATCATCTCTTTGGAGAGGATGGCTTGGTTAGTTGTTCTTGCAGCTACGGTTAAATTCCCTTGCACCATGCCTCCATGAGAATCTGAGACCAGACGTCAGGGATAGCCGTGTGTATACTGAAGGCTGATGTCACTCCAGGATGGTGCAAAAAGTGCCATGACGTTCCCAAATTGATCTAGTCTGAGTTGCTGGAGATTTGTGTCAAAGGCTAGAAGGCTGGTGGTCATTTTGTTGCCCAATGCTGTCCCCGTCTCGGCAAAGATGGTGGATTGTTCAAACTGAGGTCTTCTATCTGCCTGGCTTTCATCGGTGGCGGGTGGTTGATTCTCCTCGGCATGCCAGACAAAACGTTCGCAATATGTGTGGCAGGAAGCCAGGTCGTCAAATTCAACAGGCCCCGTGTTGTCATGGTGAAAAAGCCCCTTTGGCAAGCGGAGCGTGTCAAAAAGGCACAGGCCTAAATTTAACACTGTGGGCTGGTCTTCGCGAGTCCGATAGGGAAGAAAGGTTGAATTGTTTCATCAGGATTTGCAACTGCATTTGACCTGGCAGGCTCTGATCTTACTTGTTTCTGTTCCCCTTCTTGGCATGTTTGATCAGGAGTTAGAACTGCAGAGGACGTCCCAGGCTGTGAACGACGCTGCCCATCTCTCCACCGACGCTGTGCGTTTCTCCACATCTCGTCGTCGTCTTTTTGTTGTTCCTGTTCATGTGAGACGTTGTCAAGTGGCATATGGTCAGCCTCTGTGTGCTGAGACTGGTTCTCATCGGTCATGAAATCCCTAATACCAATAAGCCAAGGCAGAATTTTCAGTCCTAACAATTTTTCTAATAAGACTTCTATGGGAGCATTTTGCACAATTTAATCCGAGAAGAAATCAAATTAATCGGATCTTGACATACTAATAATTTCCGTTTTCCTCAAATGGTTTCTGCTGTTGTCCATGCTTCATCACAAAGTGAAATCATATCTTTTGAAAATTGTGACCTGGCTCATGTGGTTCTTATAATGAAACTACAAAACAATGTATATGACATATGGAATTTGATAGACCGATGGTGCCATTTCAGTGGAACAGAATTCACTTGATTTCAAATTAGCTTACTCAATCAGGCCTGCACTTTTCAATATATATAGCTAGTTCAATTTTGTAATGATTTGTGTCAAATAAATCACTTTTGTTGATATTTCACTTAGTTTATTGATCCAATGACAATTGGAAATAGTTGACACAACTTTCAAACAACTTACAAAAGGGATTGGGTGGGGGAGGGGTGGCAGTATCCAGATTATCTTCCACAACGTGATAATCTTGTCAGTCTTATGTTTAGCGGATATAACATCCAAAAAACTGCGTTCTTCAAAAAATTTCCACTTTGAAGCATAGACATCTTTTACACCAGAGCCAGTTCCCTCACTCTTCTTGATTTTACGCACCTCCTCACAGTAGAATGTTCGTAAGCGTTGTATTTTTGCTATAAAAATAAATAGGAGTAGACTTAAGTTGAGACTTGACAGTTATAAATATTGCTCTTCAGAATGACAAGAATCGACTTACATATGTAAGGTTAAGTAATTTTTGATCATAGATATCGAAATATAATGTAATCTTAAGGAATATTTCATTGAGAGTGTATTTAGTTTAAGAAACAACAAAAACATTTTTTTTTATGTGGCAATTTTTATTTGCCACATAAAAGCTAACACATCAGCTTTTCAGCAAATGTATTTGTCACATAAAAATTGGCCAATTTCCCTCGTCTACACGAGCAAATAAAAATTGTCAGATAAAAATTGCTCGTATCGTGGTATATATGTCCATAAATAACACATGCTTCTTTGTTTGAAATAACATAAGGATTAAAGCTTAAAGCTGAATTACATTCAGTCTAAAAAAGACAACATGTCCAAACTTTGTAAACAAAAGAAAGATGATCAGGAAAAACAATGCAGCCACATGTTTCATCACCCTGTGATGTGACAAGCCAAGCAAGAGAGACAGCCACTGAGTTTTTTCTTACACCCACCTCAGTAAACTCCCTGACATCCAGTTTGTTCATAAAGGCACAGACAGGACAGTTGGTATTCAGACATGCTGAACGCGCGGTGTGAACCTCCCCTCCCTCCTCTGCAATCAAGTTATACGGCCAGTTTTCGTCGTGTTGGCTGCCTTGACTACTGCCTCTTGTGGTGGGTTGGCCTAAACAAACACAGTTCTTTTTGCAAACTTCCCACAGCCGTTGCATCTGCTCTTTTACACACGTCTGGCGGGCAGCTTCTTGTGCAGCCTGGTACACAAGACGGTCGTGCTGCTGGTGGTCTACTGCGTTGCGGCGTTGCTACCCAAAAAAAATTGAATATCTAACCATCAGAAAACCAATGTACCTCAGTCTGTAAAACTAACTAACCTGGAATAATTAACGTTGGGATACAAAGCAAGCTGAGAATCAAACTGGGGTGAGTAATCATTGTAACCCAAATTTCATTTTGAACTACAACATGCAAGTATCACGTACAAACTGGATTTGAAAGTAGATTAAAACTGCTTTTTCCTGTGACAGGACCAATACACTTAAGGTATATCAGAGAGACCGATGCTACCCTTTCAATGGAACAGAATTCACTTGATATCAATTTAGCTAAGACAGCTAGTCACTTACCTAAGAAGGGAGGACAGGTTCGTTTTCAGCCTTATATTCTGTCAGTCTAGCCAGGGACTCAGGACTGGGAATTCGAGCAGGAACAATTCTGGGTAACGCCAGTAACAGTTGCTGTCAGAATCACCGCTTTCTAGACTCAAAATGTTGTCACGGAGCTGAGAGGTGGTCTCTTGTAGTGATTGCAATTGATCAGATGACAGAGGGGTGAAATACAAGAAATCTATACCAAAACGGAACATCAACTTGACTAGTCGTGCGGGCTTCTCAGACTTGCCAGCATACCCTAGTGCAGTGGATCTAGCCAGCATGAGTTCAGATGTTGTAAGGCCAAGACCGCAAATCATCTCTTTGGAGAGGATGGCTTGGTTAGTTGTTCTTGCAGCTACGGTTAAATTCCCTTGCACCATGCCTCCATGAGAATCTGAGACCAGACGTCAGGGATAGCCGTGTGTATACTGAAGGCTGATGTCACTCCAGGATGGTGCAAAAAGTGCCATGACGTTCCCAAATTGATCTAGTCTGAGTTGCTGGAGATTTGTGTCAAAGGCTAGAAGGCTGGTGGTCATTTTGTTGCCCAATGCTGTCCCCGTCTCGGCAAAGATGGTGGATTGTTCAAACTGAGGTCTTCTATCTGCCTGGCTTTCATCGGTGGCGGGTGGTTGATTCCCCTCGGCATGCCAGACAAAACGTTCGCAATATGTGTGGCAGGAAGCCAGGTCGTCAAATTCAACAGGCCCCGTGTTGTCATGGTGAAAAAGCCCCTTTGGCAAGCGGAGCGTGTCAAAAAGGCACAGGCCTAAATTTAACACTGTGGGCTGGTCTTCGCGAGTCCGATAGGGAAGAAAGGTTGAATTGTTTCATCAGGATTTGCAACTGCATTTGACCTGGCAGGCTCTGATCTTACTTGTTTCTGTTCCCCTTCTTGGCATGTTTGATCAGGAGTTAGAACTGCAGAGGACGTCCCAGGCTGTGAACGACGCTGCCCATCTCTCCACCGACGCTGTGCGTTTCTCCACATCTCGTCGTCGTCTTTTTGTTGTTCCTGTTCATGTGAGACGTTGTCAAGTGGCATATGGTCAGCCTCTGTGTGCTGAGACTGGTTCTCATCGGTCATGAAATCCCTAATACCAATAAGCCAAGGCAGAATTTTCAGTCCTAACAATTTTTCTAATAAGACTTCTATGGGAGCATTTTGCACAATTTAATCCGAGAAGAAATCAAATTAATCGGATCTTGACATAATAATAATTTCCGTTTTCCTCAAATGGTTTCTGCTGTTGTCCATGCTTCATCACAAAGTGAAATCATATCTTTTGAAAATTGTGACCTGGCTCATGTGGTTCTTATAATGAAACTACAAAACAATGTATATGACATATGGAATTTGATAGACCGATGGTGCCATTTCAGTGGAACAGAATTCACTTGATTTCAATTTAGCTTACTCAATCAGGCCTGCACTTTTCAATATATATAGCTAGTTCAATTTTGTAATGATTTGTGTCAAATAAATCACTTTTGTTGATATTTCACTTAGTTTATTGATCCAATGACAATTGGAAATAGTTGACACAACTTTCAAACAACTTACAAAAGGGATTGGGTGGGGGAGGGGTGGCAGTATCCAGATTATCTTCCACAACATGATAATCTTGAGACTCTTCTACATTTGTCAGTCTTATGTTTAGCGGATATAACATCCAAAAAACTGCGTTCTTCAAAAAATTTCCACTTTGAAGCATAGACATCTTTTACACCAGAGCCAGTTCACTCACTCTTCTTGATTTTACGCACCTCCTCACAGTAGAATGTTCGTAAGCGTTGTATTTTTGCTATAAAAATAAATAGGAGTAGACTTAAGTTGAGACTTGACAGTTATAAATATTGCTCTTCAGAATGACAAGAATCGACTTACATATGTAAGGTTAAGTAATTTTTGATCATAGATATCGAAATATAATGTAATCTTAAGGAATATTTCATTGAGAGTGTATTTAGTTTAAGAAACAACAAAAACATTTTTTTTTTATGTGGCAATTTTTATTTGCCACATAAAAGCTAACACATCAGCTTTTCAGCAAATGTATTTGTCACATAAAAGTTGGCCAATTTCCCTCGTCTACACGAGCAAATAAAAATTGTCACATAAAAATTGCTTGTATCGTGGTATATGTGTCCATGAATAACACATGCTTCTTTGTTTGAGATAAGATAAGGATTAAAGCTTTCACGTGAAGCATAAGGAATTCGTCTTGACAAATACCTTCCCCTGTGTTTGTAAATATAAATGGTCAAATGTTGAAAACAATACGAGCATCGATTTGAACCTATATCATCAAAACTATTTATGCACTGGTTATGTAATAACGTGGGCCAAAAAATCGCATAGAATAAACACAACTTAGTGATTTTAGGTAAAAGGGAAGCGTAGTATGGGAAATGAACTGTAAACTTATAAGCCTCGTAGCTACAATCTTGGACAGAATAAAATGAGAAACGCCCCCCTCCCGCCCATATTAATGTTGAGTTCACGTGCAAACAAAACTGCACCTTTTTTCAGCATTGACATCGGGGGGGGGGGGGAAGGGGGCTTTCATTTGTTTTGACTGAGATTGTATCCAGAGAAACAACGTTACAACAAAGGAGGCTACAGTCACGCGCGTCACAACCTGACAGAAGAACCTGAGTTTAGGTATTACAGGTGGGTTATTTTCGGAAACAAAGACTAAATATAAGTAGCTCTCCTTTGGAAAATTTTCCAAATTACTGCAGGAAGAAATAACGGATCATATCAGCACTGGAAGATATATGTGCAACATGGCAACGAGAAGAAGAATACCAGAGGAAATGAAAGCTACTATCAAGGTCCTAAAGGGGACAAGAAATCTCTCATTAGATGCCATCACGGAGCGAGGTGGGGTTTCCACTTCAAGTGTACACCGTATAGTAACAACGAGAGACAAAGCACCATAAAACAGGAGACATACAAGTGGTAGAAGGAGAAAGCTTACTCCCGAACACGAGACTTTGATTGTTGGAAGCATTTCACAATTGTGAGAACGAGAGGGTTCATTCTCTTCACGGCACCGTATAGAACAGAAGAGAATTCGTCATGTCAGTGATCGAACTGTTCAGCGTCCTTGAAATAGAAATGACTACTACTTCATGCAGACTAGTAAAAAAGGGCTTACGAGTCAAACTGACAAAGAAAAGAGATGCAAGCCAATTACCCGCCTAACATATGGACAGAGAGCATCACCTTTTACCTGGACAGAGTCTCATGTGTTTACAAGACGAACCCCATGGATCAAGCACGTGCCTCCAAAGGGAGAGTCTGGAGAAAAAAATCCTAAGGTCTCACACAGGGGTGCTTAGCTAAGGGACGTAAAGCTGGAACGGGAGGGAAAGTTGCCAAGATGATGGTAGCAATAAGTCATGGCAAAGGAGTAGTGATATGCGAGAGATATGAAAAAACGGATGCACCGCCAGTAGTTTAATGGGAAATCTTTGATGATCATGCGCTTTTGATCACCTAGCATGTTAAAAAGCGCACTATAAATAAATAAATAAATAATAATAATAATAATAATTATTATTATCTAACACATGAGTTGAGTTACAATACAACATGGCAACTCGGAAAAAAAAACACACTAAACGAATACATGACCATGACAAAACTAAGTACCGCTGACCAGTACTGGCATAATCTCTCTTTTCTCATGTAAAAAGGAACAAGGGATATGCAAAGCAAAAAAGGGTTACCGGGAAAGCAGAGAAACAAAACGTCTGTCCCCTTGTAGAACGAGGGACTGCTAGACTCAGGGATACTTACACTACAGAAAATGAGCGTAACGACGTTACTGTCCTGTC
>OX419338.1:13889424-13894424 GCA_948470475.1 Galaxea fascicularis
TTAAGCAACACTGCGACGGCAACTTCCCGCCAGTTTTCAAAAAGGACAACACTTCTTAAATGGAGTGAAAACATGGTGTCGTTTCCAAAGCTAGAGACGAGTTGCTGGTAGCTTATGACGAGGGAACAATAGACGATGAAGAATTCGCCCTTTTAAAGGGAGCAAAACGTTTCAAAGAACCCTAGCTTCCCATATAAAGACTACGAAAAATTTGACCCAGAAACCATGGATCCTGTGGAATGCAAAGCTGAATTTCGATTCGGGAAGAATGATCTTCCTTCTCTTGCTGAGGCACTCCAAATCCCGACACCTTTTTCTGCCAACAGCGGAGTGTGTGTGATGGCATGGAAGGTTTGTGTATGGCGCTAAAGAGATTCTTTTATCCTTGTCGATACAGCGACATGATTCCTCGCTTCGCCAAATCTGTGCCAGTGCTTTCTATGATAACAAACACAGTAGTGGATTTTATCTACAATATGCATGGCCATCGCATCACACAATGGAACGATTTTTTGTTAGACCAACTAAAGCTGGAACAGTACGCAGTTGCGGTTGCAGAGAACGGGGCAGCATTGGATAACTGCTATGGATTCATCGATGGTACTGTTAGGCCAATATGTCGACCTGAAGATAACCAAAGAGTTGTCTACAATGGCCACAAAAGAGTACACGCAATCAAATTCCAGTCTGTCACTGTACCATCTGGAATGATAGTTCAGATTTATGGCCCAGTACGTAAATATCAATCTGAGTTGAGTTGGGAAGTATTACATAGTATGTGCCATTTTCAGAAATGCTCTGACTTGTTTATATGGGAACCATACCTCAACATTCTTTGATCTGGAGCCTCCAACTCTACAAGAATACTTTTCTTAGTTTTTGTCATCATTTTAACCCTTCAAAAACAATCTGATCTGCAATGGTAAGTCTCTGTTTATGATCAAGTGGCAGGGATACTGTTCTAGCCAGAACACGTGGGAACCGAAATCTCACCTACCATCTGAGTTGATCGAGGAATTTAAAAATCCAAACCCTGATCCAGTTCGCGTGCATGAAGCCCAAGAGAGAATCGGACTAGTGTTTGAAAGGGGAATGAAAGTTCCTCTCCAGTACGAAGAATCGGTTAAGATTCGCCATGACGTGGTTCGCTTTCTTTTTCCAAAACTTCCGGCAGCGATCCAGGTAGCAGCCACTGATATCTGTGACCAGGAGCTTCACGATGCTCGCCTAGCACCGTACGTGGAATGCACAATCAACGCTAATGGGAGCAGATGTTGTATCCAGCAGCTGACCCTCCGCCTGTTGCTGTCGAAGTTGCCCTCGTTTTACCACGAAGGCAACAAGGTGTCCCGTCCGGTGGAGCGTCTTTGTGTGGTGTTCAGAAAGAAATACATGCTAAATACTACCTGAGTGGACACGGAGATTACAACAAAAACGGCTTCTTTAGAAGCCACCAAATAAACTAAAGTCATGATCAACATATATAATCTTTTCTCCCCACAAACCGTCTTTCTTTCCCAATGCATGCACAAAGCAGAAAATATTTTGGTTGCAAATAATACTACCAAATAAGTTGCAACCCCAACAAAGTTTTTTCAGCCATTCACAGTTAAACCGCCGGACATTTCCGGCCAGCGTTACATTACCATGCTCATGCGCATTTCCTCATTTTTGACAAGATGGCGACAGGACTTTGTTCGTGGAGTGATCGTGATAGCGGTCGTACCTTGCTTCACAGCAATCAACCATTTATTCACTTCCTCTGAGAATAGGAAAGTAAGAGCCGACCGTGCGTACAAACAATAGTGGTTTGGGAAAGACAACAAAAGAACAGGATAGTTATTCTTCCCATTCTATTCGATTTAGGGGTAAGATTTCGCCATGCAAATTTAAGCTTATTAAATTTCGGTTTAAGCTTATGTTAAGATTGTTTTTCACCCAGACATGCTTTTAAATTGCATCTTTTAGGAGCTCATAAGTAATTATTACTTTTACTTTTTGCTTGAACCCGTAGAGCGAATTGAGAATTATCTCGTTTGAGTAAGCTTATGTAGAAATTGTTGTAAGCTTTTTAGCTTAGTAAATTTCAATGTCTCTTTGTGTAAATTTAGCCTGCCCATGTAGCCTCTTTGAACTTCGTTGGGGTAGCTTAATTAAGCAGTTTATATCTCATTTAAAAGCATATCAGGTGTATTCATCAAAACACCTGGTTTACTCACAGTAAGATTATTATTCCTTCCTTAAAACCAGACAGACTTTGTTGGAGACATTGACATAGGAGCTATTGGTTTTTTTTTCTGAAATAAAGAAATGCCAATTTCTGGTTGGAAGAGGTTCTTGCTGTATCCTTAAACCAAGACAATGTTGGATGATCATTGGAGCAGGTAGTGTTTGGTAATGTCCTTGTTAATAATTTCCTTCATATGGGGTAAGAGTTCCTGTTCAAATAGTTCTTTCCAGACCAAGCAATAGTAATTTCTTGTTTCAATGACTTAATTGTATCAAG
Organism: Galaxea fascicularis; assembly: GCA_948470475.1. Lineage (NCBI taxonomy): Eukaryota > Metazoa > Cnidaria > Anthozoa > Scleractinia > Euphylliidae > Galaxea > Galaxea fascicularis. The sequence goes on from OX419338.1 coordinate 13,891,931, forward strand.
ATCTTAACTAAAAATAATGAACTAATGACTAATTTGGTGTATTATATATAATTTCATTTACACATACAGGAAGGTTGGCAACATGCTAATACTATAACTTGTTTCCACTTCAAATTCTAATAATCTATTTGTATCTTAGAAAGGGTTTTGCACTTTGTGTTTGCCCTGTGGGAAATAAATGCACGTCATTTTTAGGCTGGTTTTTATTCCAAGGCTCTTTGTTCTCAGTGGTGTTCAATTCTGTCTTGGCATCGCAATATCAAGAATTTTTGAGAGGAGGTCAGCTTTTCTTGGCTTTTTGGGGAGCCTTGGTTGATGGCCTGTTATTTCACTCAAAATCTTCACAAGCTCTGGTATCTTAAGAGTTTTCAAGTCTTTCTCTGACTGTTGAAGTACTGTCTTTTCAACTGGGGTTTCTTCATCCATAAAGTATGGCTCTTGGCGGTGTTGTGGAACTTCTAGCAGTGACATCCGGGGATAATTCCTTACCACCTCCTGTTTACCACCATTACACCAGAAGGTTTCATTTCTCTTCAGGTATTTGCGGGGATGTCTTTTGCAGTTGTTTAGACTTTCCTGGCGTTTTTCCACAAGGAGTAGGCTTGTACAGGCATCCCAGCGGTTGATCTTCCTATGAAAGTACCGCCGGTAATCATCATTTTTCTTCTCTACACCTGATGTCAGACAGAGAATGTAAATGAGTCAACATGTGTCCACTCATGATATAAACTGTATACACTGTAAAGTGAATACTGTTTGTAAATATAAAGTCAAAATTAATCAGGTATTTATTTAGTCAGCCGTACCTTGACCACTAAAGTTTTTCAATGATCCGTGCATCCTGATCATGGTGGGAACGTGGAATACCAAGATGTGGATATATGGAGTGATGATTGTGTCTTGTAGATAGCCTGGACCAGTCCCAGCCATGCTTACCAACATCTTTGCCCAGTTCTTTGCCTGCCAGTAGTATATTCTAAATTAGCTCTTCTGAATGGGATGTGAACGTATCATGAAGGAATCACAATGAATAGTACAGCTGTACTTGATACTTCCTACCTTTTCATGAAGACCATTAACTTCGTGGTCAGTATGTTCAGTCTTGTAAACAGCATCAAGTACTTCTCCAAAAGCCTAAATGAAATGAGTTTTAAAATGTCAGACTACAAATTAGTCTTGCAACAATCACTAGTTTGGGAAGACAAATCACTAGGTAAATGTAGTTTCAGGGAAATGAAATGGTCTTTTAAGTGACTATATGAATGCCTGTGTAGTTTTTGTGTATGAAAGTTATGGTTCCTTTTTACTCACCATCCACAATTTCTCAACAGCTGGTGTCCTTTCAGGAGGGAGTATTGTATTGAAGAATGGAGGCATTTTTTTAACAGAGTCCGCTTTTCATTCCCAAGAAGTGATGTCCATTCAACTTTTTTGGTGTCCTTGCTTTTCCACACATTGAGGGAAATGCCCAATGAACGCACATTGGTCAAAAGCTGGTCAAGGTGAGTTTGCTTCCTTTGAGATTGAGGCTTTCCTTTATTTTCAGCCTGTTAGGAGACATAATGTGCAGACAATACATACATGTAACTGAACTGCCTATCCACTGCACAATTACATTATATCTAGAGTTTGGCAAAATCAGTAATGTTGTTTCTATACCAATAATTATTTTAAGTTCTTTTGATACCTTTTTTCAAGTCACATACCTCATCCCAATCAATGACTTCAAAGATAACACCCTGCTCCAAACGGTCCATTACTCGCAGCATTAGATGCAATTCGTCAATGACTATGTTCTGCAGTGGTATGTTGAACAAAGGTTGATGTTGACATCCTGGAGTCTTGTGCCAATCAGGTCCCAAGGTCCTTTTCATCTCCTCAGTGTTTTAGTGAGAGTAAGGAACTGACATATTGCACCTACATTTGTGGAAGATGAGTACTGCATATTAGACAGGATATTGTAGTATCCTTGGTTAAGTGACTGTACAAAACCTTCAATTTTATGGCACATACAGTAGTTTGAATCAACATAGTGTATGAGCAGAATTTATTAAGTAATGCATGGGTGGGGTACTGTGGGGTTTTAGTTTTTACCTGTCTTTCTTGTGGATTAAGCACCAAATGCAGCAGTTGTTGGATATAGCACCTTTCATTCCCATAGCTACCAAAAGGAACTGTTTCAAAAAGTGATAAAGAAAATAAAGATGTTTAATAAGTTGCATTCCATTTACTACTGGTAATGTTGTTAGTTTTTTATCCTTACAATTCTTGTTATTCCCATTGCACTTACTTTGTAATCATCCCCAAGGTAAAACTCAAGATTGACTCTCCTTCCATCTATGGTTATTTGACCTTCCTCCATAATCTCATTGACTGCCTGGCACACATTTTTTAGGCCATCTTTAAGGGTGTCATAGTTCTCTGGGCCTTTTATGAGTGCAATGGTGTGGTTGCCTTCAATTAAAAAAAAAGTGCAGGACAGAATTACATTTTA
>OX419338.1:13906924-13911924 GCA_948470475.1 Galaxea fascicularis
TTTCGAAAGCAAAATCATGTACTTTTCACTTTCACAAAAACGATGTCACATGGATTCTTAGTGCAAGTGGCCTATTCTTGGTGGAAAAGTCCGAAATGTAAGATCACAAAAAAATATACACATCCAAGTATCATTCTAATCTTTTACTAACCTCACAATTGTTTTGCTTTCAGAAATTCCATCACTGGAATCATTTGACTCTTTCGTCAGGTCAATAACAGCGAGCTGTTTGTACAAGTAAAAAGAAAATTGCAAAATAACATTTTGATTTCCATACTGTCAAGTCATTGCTGTTTAACCATATGATACAGAAAATAATCATGTTTAACTAACCTAATCCAGAATTAAAAACGAAAAGAAAAGAATAATTAACAATTATTCACCGAAGTGGAGGTGAATAGATATTTACCGAGCCGTGAAGCGGCGAGGTAAATATCCACTACTTTCACCGACACTGAGGTGAATAATTGTTTTAGTATATATCACACAAGCTGAATAACAAGCGGCCAAAAGAGTAACTTTATTTGTGAGAATACCGACAAAAAGCCATTTTGTTCTTCTTCGGCTGCTCGGAGGTGAATAGTACTTGGCTAATCAGCTCCGAGCTAGCCAATCAGCGCGCGCGAAAAGTACTTTTCACTTGTGTGGTATATACTTATTAACAATTATTCCATGAGCGCGCGTTGGATATGAGATGATAGATAGCCAACGAGGCGCGTAGCGCCGAGTTGGCTATAATCATCTCATATCCAACAAGCGCAAGTGAAATAATTGTTTTATTAAAAAAGCCCCCAAAATATAGAAAACTAGACTACAATAAAAACAAAAAGGCCAAAAAAATCACGTATACGCTCGCCTTTTTTGTATACCATGATGTAATGGCTCATATACCATGATGGCTAAGCTAATGAAAACTCTCGAATTGCATTATCCAATGATCCAGTTTTCAATAAGTATATTTATAACATAGCGCGCGCGCTAGTCCTATCTAAATCATGAACAAAATCTTTTTTTGCGATAACTGCAGAAATTCACGCGCGCTCATTGGTTAATTTTTATTGTCAGTATGCGGACAGACACATGTATTTGAAATTCATGCGACACGTCAGGGAGCGAGAGCGGGCAAATCGACAATAACAAATTGATGTCAGTTTTTAATGCGTCTGTCCTGTTATTGACAATGAATTTTGTCATGACATTGTGAAAGTAGTCTGCGGATCCACTCGGCTATCGCCTCGTGGATCCACAGCTACTTTGACAATGTTATGACGAAATTCATGATCAATAACAGGACAGACGCATAAAAAAATGACGTCAATTTTTTTTATTGAGCACGGCCGTGCTCAATAAAATGACGTGTGCAGTTTCATTTCAGCTGCCAAATTTTGCGTCGCGTTTAGTGCAAGTTTGTTTAATTAAGTTTCGGCAATATGAAGATTATTCTGAACAAACCTAACCCTACTTCGAGCCTTTGACTTTTGCCTGGCAAAGATGTTTACTTCGACCTGAGCATTTTGACTTTGCTTGTCTACGTTTTCATTGAGTATTTGTACTTTGTTTGGCTACGTTTTCATTGTAATCTTAATTCGAGAAACGAATTTTTCGTTGACTATTTTGGAGACCAGGTTAAGCGTTTTCGTTCAACTGTTGCTTAACGTATCATGGCTGATTGTGGCGTGTTAGGACAATAAAGACCTTTGTTTTCCTTCACCGTACATCGTGAGAAGTAGTTGTAGTCAATCAGAAATAAAACATGTCTGTTTAGCGCCTAAGTTGTTGTCGCCATGTTATAAAAGAATTGGTTCATGCTTTTAGCTGTGCGTATATCGAGTTTTGGATGCACTTGGGAAGTTTGGAGAGCACTCAAGAAGCTAGAGCTCTTACGCTTCTTTCGTGCTCTCCAAACTTCTCGCGTGCATCCATAACTCGATATACGCACGCTAAGCATGAACCAATTCTTCAGTTGTAGGCGATTCCTCGCAGGCATTGGAGCCATCGTTGTCTGGGATCTTACAGGAGATTCCACCGCTCTTGTTTTCTAACTCGATCGCCATTTTGGGATATTCCATTTCCAAAGCAGATGCCTGGCTCACGTTCAGGGGTACCCTTTCTGAAATGAGGCTGTCTTCACCCAACAATGAAATAGCTTCAGAAGCACTTCGTCGTAGAGAAGGATTTTCTTCAGTGCAGAGAAGGAACACTTTCACGCTCGAAGCCAATCTGTAGCTTGGAACTCTTCGTACTTGATCGATCTACTGGGTCGTCTTTTCAATGCTAGCAATTCCCGGTGGCGCTGAAATGTGTTGGCAACATCAGCTAAATCTTTTTGGAAGGGATGTCGCTGATCTGGGTTTAAAATGCCGAACAGCACCATGCCGAACGCCCACATGTCTATTTTTTTGAAATCACTGAAGGAGGCCGACTTGAGCCTTAAATGTCCCTCCAGGACAATCTCTGGCGCCATGTATACCATCGTTCCCCTATTCCGAAAGAAAGTAAGAGCTTCAGATATTACATAACAATATAGCCTTGACAGCCTTGTTCTCTTGGTTATTAGTATAACTCTGCTACCGTTCTTCCGCAAATACCGTTCTCTGATTGGCTGGCACTATTATTTTATTCTGTTCTTGACAGCGGAGTACTGTACACTGGGTGAAGAGGAGTTATAGTTTGAGTTTTTTAACGCCCACTAAATGCAAGCGCACGAATCACCTTTTGAACATTACATGTCAAAGCGAATATTGTTTTTCGCTCATTTAATGTGTTGCTCAGTTTTCGGGGCCAAAGCGCTAAAAAAAAGTGTCAATACAATTTCAGTGAAAAGCTACAGAACATTGTTGAAATTGGATTAAAAAAATATGGAGTGATCGTACAAAAATTGCTCTTCAAAAAAGAGTATTTAGAACTAAAAAATTCGCAGCAAATTCATATCTTAAACTAGCTACTGTCCAAATTTGAGAGCAATCGAGCAAATTCCCTTTGACTTGTAGCTCTTCAAAGTGTCTCCTTCTGGTTAAAAAATTGTTTCGAGGAAACAGCGCTATTATTTTTTGGTAACAGCTGAGAAAAATAGTTCTGTCTCTGCTGTTTATTGAACTGATCAAACCAGAGAAAGAAGCTTTCAATGTAAGTTTTAAATTTACACAATATTTTTAGTACAGCCACAATAACCTAATAAATACTTTGTTAGGGGTGTTGTTATTATTTTATATTAATGTAATATAAGGTTTCTTGAAAGAATTGCTTCATCTACCGTAAAAAGGGTAAAGGTTTTTGCTCACAACAGGAAGACTTGTTTTGATATCACATGAGTTTAAGTGTTTGTGTTTTTCTGGTTGCATTCAAAGCACAACCATTTTGTTGTTGAAGATTTTGGTATTATCAACAGAGTTGATAAATGTAAATTGACCACCGTACAGGGATTCTAAAAGCTGACGTTTCGAGCGCTAACCCTTCGTCAGAGCGAATCGAGGAATTATGGGTTGTGTGTAGTTTTTATAGTGGAGTAGGAGCTACGCTATTGGTGGTAACATGGCAACGTGAAAAATAGGAATACATTAGTTAAATGAAAAGCGTTCGTTAATACCGTGGGGATTAAGGGTGCCGATTTGGAAGATGAATTTTTGTTCCAGATTCTTGCGGCTTTCCGTCGTACCTTGATGTAGGGAAAGGCCGCAGATAGCCATGTGTTGTTTGGAGTGGTTAGGGAGATTAAAATGACGAGCGACTGGCTTAGATGCATCCTTGTCATTCTTCTCTACATCGCGAAGGTGTTCGCGGAATCGGTCGCCTAGTCGTCTTCCTGTCTCGCCAATGTATAATTTATTGCATAACGTGCAGGTTAGGCAATAAATGACATTTGCGGAGGTACACGTGAAACGATCAGTGATCTTAACAGATCGCTTAGGTCCCGATATTTTGCTAGTGTTAAGAATGAATTGACAAGTTTTACATCGTGAGCGCGCGCATTTGAAAGTGCCGGGTTCCTCGTTAGTTTTAAATGCGCTTCTAACTAAAAAGTTGCCGACGTTTTTGTCGCGTTTGAATGAAATTAGTGGAGGTTGCGAAAAGATTCTACCAGTCTCGGGATCATTTTGGAGTAATTTGAAGTTATTGAGAATGATACTTTTGACTACATGATTATGAGGATGGAAAGTGAGAGTGAATGGAATTCTGTCGTTCTTATCCTTTTGTGACGTTTGTAGTGCTGACTGTCGATCAAATTGTTGGGCGCGATGATGGCCCGCTTTGACCACAGAGGCAGGGTAGCCACGTTTTTCGAAGAACTGGCACATCTCCTCTGATTTGCTGGAAAAATCAGAGTCATCACTACATAGACGTCGAAGTCTAAGAAATTGAGAATAAGGAATGGAGTTCTTGACATGTGATGGATGTGACGATGAATACAACAAATAACTGTGAGAATCTGTAGGTTTGTAGTGCACACTGGTACATAGGCCGTTGCCACTGATAGAAACTTTGATATCTAGGAAAGCCAATGAAGTTTCAGAAATTTCCCAGGTATATTTAAGAGCCGGATGAAAGGAATTAACGGAGGTTATAAATTGATCGAGTTCTTGTGTGCTAGATGAAATAGCGCCGATGCAATCGTCAATGTAGCGGCCGTAGAGTTCAGGTTTCGGGCCGTTGTACTGATTAAAAAATTGGTGTTCAACATATCCTACAAAAAGATTGGCATAGCTAGGTCCCATTCTAGTGCCCATCGCCACACCATTAATTTGTTTGTAATAGTTGCCGGCGAATGAAAAACAATTGAGTGTAAGAACTAGTTCGGCAAGGCGGAGTAGTGTTTCTGAGCTTGGTTCTTTGACAGTGCGTTGATCGAAAAAGTGTTTAAGTGCTTGAAGACCTTCGCTATTGGGAATGACTGTGTACAGAGATGTAATGTCCATGGTGAAAATAAGTTTGTCTTGGCCGGAGAAACTGAAATCGCGGAAAATTTCTAGTGCGTGTGTACTGTCTTTGATGTATGATGGTAA
>OX419338.1:13916924-13919424 GCA_948470475.1 Galaxea fascicularis
CCAACATTTCCATTCTGGAACTGCAGCTCCTTTGTGGGATCGTTACAATATTGACTGGGTTCCCACTCTCAATTTAGGCCATGACAAAACGGCGACGCAAAGTGAACAACATCAAGTGCAATCGCGAGAGGCTCAAGCGGAGAGGTCAAAGGAAAGGCGAAAACGTCACGCGGAACAACAGGAACAAGAACGTTCACTGAAGCAGCAGAAATTAAATGAGCCTGGAGTTCCCCTTGCTGATTTTGCTGCTGAGATCGAAAGTGCAAGTACCAGTTCAGAACAAGTCCAAGTGGAGAACTTAGACTTGCAACCTACAGACCAGCAAGAATCAGATCCCAACGAGCAAGCAACACACAGCACATGCTCTACTCAAACAGAAGCCTTCGATTATTTATATCGCTCCGTGGAATCTCTTTCCATCGAGGACTGCCCACGAAGCGATGCCTCAACTCAAACAGAAGAGTTTGATTACTTGTTTGCTGAGTCAGTGACTAGCAAGCCTTTTGACAAAAATTATTTCAAAGAGGATAACGGGAAAGTGTCTTTCTACACTGGTTTGCCAACATTTGAAGTACTGGAAGCCACTTTTAATCATGTTGCACCCCATGTCAAACAAAGAACACAATCCCTTTCTTTATTTCAAGAGATGGTTATGGTACTGATGAAATTGAGACTCAATGTTCCACACCAAGACTTGGCCTACCGATTTGGAGTCTCTATGTCCACAGTATCAAGGACATTTGCACACTGGCTGGTCATCATGGATGTGCGGTTGTCCCCACTGATCAGGTGGCCAGAGAGGGAAGAACTTTGGAAGACCATGCCCCAGTGTTTTAAGTTTTCGTTTGGCAATAAGACAACCGTCATTATTGACTGTTTTGAAATTTTTTGTGTAAAACCGACAAACCTCCTGGCTAGAGCACAAACATTCAGCTCGTACAAACACCACAACACAGTAAAGGTCCTCATCGGCATAACCCCTCAAGGCTGCATCTCCTTTGTCTCAGAAGCCTGGGGGGGACGCACCTCAGACAAGTATCTCACGGAAAATTGTGGGCTGCTCAACAACTTGCTTCCTGGGGATCTAGTTATGGCAGACAGGGGATTCACTGTTCACGATGGTGTTGCCCTTAAACAAGCAAAACTCATAATTCCAGCATTCACTAAAGGAAAAGAACAACTGGACCCTGTTGACGTTGAAAGAACAATAGTTGAGCCGATATGTGCTTGAATTGCTCACTTTCTGTTAAAAGCACCAAAATTGGCACAAATGTAGTATTTAATGAGCTGATCAAAATGAGATATGGAGACACGGGCGCAAGTTGTACTTAAGGGTTGTTTATGCATAAATTAAAAATGGCCGCCACGTTGAACCGGAAGTTAATTCCATTTTAACTAGGGAGCTCTAAAAAAGACCGAAAACAAGTAAAATGAGCAAAAAACGGCCTAAAGAGCAATAAATGCCAAAGTTGATCGTTCTCTTGCAAGAAAAAAAACCTGACAAGTAAACGAAATAAAGAAAAAAATTCAAAATGGCTGTTATTATACCGGAGGTGGGAAATAAAAGAAATAAAAGCCAAATTGAAATCCCCTTAATGGTATAAAAACAGCTGGGACTAACAGAAACGAGCTTAAGGATACATAATTTGATTACTTGTTTTCCAAGTAGTGATACAGAAAAAATAAAACGAGAAAGTATAACCTACTCATTCTTGACCGGAAATGGAAAAACTAAACATTCATTATGACAACTAAAGAAACGAAATTCAGTTTCAGTGGAGTTTCTTTTTACTCTTTCTCGTTACTACACTTTCAGATGTTTGTTGCATAAATGTTGAGAGATAAAGCCTTAGCCATTATTTCTGGAGATTTCTCCTTTCCTTTTTTCGACCGCTTAAACTGTGGTAGCCTGCAGCAGTGTGGGCAGTACCAGACCCTTGGTAGCGGGGTTGAGATTGCTAAGAACGAGGGATGAAATTCAACAAATGGGCAGTGGGGGTTTCCACATTTCACAGTGTTTCCACATGATGGCATTCTGCAGAAACAAATTCCAACACCTGCTTGTGGTATCTCATCAGAAATGTCACACTTCCTTGTGTACCATCTGCCTAAAATTTCAGGCAAAATACATGTTCTCCAGAAAGTCGTAAGTTTTGGCAAAACCTCCTTCCAGTGACCATGGTCAGGGTAAATTCTCTCTTTGATAATTGTTGCACGGTGAGAACTGTCAAAAGCACAAACAACAAAATCATTGTATTTCCGTTCAGGTAATGTCAAAAGCTGTTGTTGAACTTGAAAAAAGTAGTCGTGGTTTCGTTTCAGCTGGAAATCACCGGCTACCTTTTCCAGGCATTCTTCTTCAAAACATAACTGTCAAAGTCACATCGGTCAATACAAATAGGACATTTGACCTCTCCGCACCCCAGTCCACAGCATGAGCAAGATACTAAGAAGTCTGGAGTGGCATGAATCCAAGGGTACTCTTGGTTGGTAACTAAGC
>OX419338.1:13924424-13936924 GCA_948470475.1 Galaxea fascicularis
ATAGATATCGAAGTGTTCACAGGCCCATACGATTGCAAGAGCTTCACGCTCTGTTTGTGAGTATCGAGACTCAACGTCACTTAGCGCACGACTACCATACGCTATGGGCTGGTCGTCTTGAACAAGGATGCCTGCGATGCCAACGGGACTCGCGTCTACGATGATCTTGGTTTCTTTGTGAGGTGAGAAATATGGCATTGCTGCAGCTGCAGAGAGCACGGCCTTGACGCTATTAAATGCGTCAGTCTGCGGTTGCCCCCATTTCCACATTGCGTCACTGCGTGTGAGCTTGCGAAGGGGTTCAGTGATGGTGGCAAAGTTCCGGATGAAACGGGCGCTGTACTGGGCCATGCCGAGAAAAGAACGCAGCTCAGTCGGATTTCGAGGTTCAGCCGCGTCTTGAAGCGCTTTAACTTTCTCAGGGGCAGGTGCAAGTCCATCAGCAGAAAATATGTACCCAAAGAACTCGATGCTTGGCTTGTTGAACTCGCACTTCGTCGGATTAACGGTAAGGCCGGACTCGTGAAGTCTGCGGAGCGTTTGTCGAGTGCGGCATCGTGCTCGCTCTGGTTGCTGCCATAAACCACGATATCGTCACTAACATTACGTGCTCCGGGAATATCGGCTATCAGCGTCTGGATGGTGTGTTGGAAAATCTCTGCGGCGGAGTTGATTCCAAAACTGAGCCTCTTATACTGGTACAATCCCACGTGCGTGGAGAATGTAGTGATGTATCTGCATGACGGATGAAGCTCTAGCTGGTGGTACCCAGATTTTAAGTCGAGCTTGCTGAAGACAGTCGCGCCATTGAGGTCTGCTGTGAGCTCATCGATAGTTGGGGTGATGTGTCTCGTTCTCAAGATGGCACGATTCGCGTCTCGCTTGTCAACACAGAGGCGTATTTCGTTTGGACTCTTGGGTTTGGGTGGGGTAACAATTCTGGATACCCATTCGGTCGGGCCGGAGACTTTCTCGATGATACCTTCTTGTTCTAACTTCTGTATTTCGGCGGCCACCTTGGTGCGCATGTGAAATGGTGTTCTATCATGTTTGCGCGCGACCGGCGGGACAGTTTTGTCAATATGAAGTGTTACTTGAGTGTTTTTGAGACAGCCAATCCCGTCACTTAAGCCTGGGTACTTTGCGTAGAGTTTAGTTGATTCCAACTGAGGTGTATTGGAAAGGTGCTTCACACCAATAGAAAGTACACCTAGCCTATCGGCTGTCTCTTTGCCCAAAAGTGGAGGCGAGTTACCAGGAACAACGAGAAAATCGGCCTGAATAGGTTCGCGGCCTTCAACCTGGATGGGCGCGGACACAAGCTGATGACACGGAATTGGTGAAGAGCCATACGGATGGATGAGACGGCGACAATCGTTAAAGGGCGTGCCAATTTCTTTAAGCTGCTTAGCAATGACAGTGTTTATAGTGTTACAAGAAGCGCCTGAGTCAATAACAATGTCAACCCCTACACCGTTAATCAAGACTGGAATGTTACAACAACCATCAAGTGCATACGCGTACTCGTCAGTGTAAGAGTCATCATCATCAGCACTTGCGTTAGTGTCACGCAGCGCTTTTTCGGCAACCTCGCCTACATAACACACGTTAGATTTTCTGCCGGGGAAACGTCGGGAATCACGAGAATCAAAGGAAGATCCATGCTGTTTTCGATCGGCGGTGGATTTAGAACGGCACACGGACACAAAATGACCGACCTTGTGACATTTGTGACATGTTACGTTACGAGAGCATCGGCATTCGTGACTAGCGTGACCTTTAATGCCGCATCGGGAGCACTGGGTCGAGGAGGTTTGCGATTTCTTTGGACGGGAAAAACTTTCATTGTTGTGCTGATTTCTACCTTTAGACTGTCCTGAACCCGTCTGCTTGACTGAGTAAACACTAGTGTAATTGTTATCACTTGAAATCTGACGTGACTGGCTCTCTGACGCTTCCATTGCTTGCGCTAATTCCAGCGTACGGGCGAGAGTTAAATCTGCTACGGCGAGGAGTTTCGTACGTAATTTCTGAGAAATACAATTGTCGATGATCTGATCACGGATAAAATCGTCAATGCTTTCGGCTGGAAAGTCACATAGAGCTGCTAACTGGCGAAGTCGGGTAGTAAACTGGCTTACGGATTCACCTTCCCTCTGTTTCTCTTTACGGAACGTGTGGCGGTTGTAGGAAGTGTTCTTTCTTGGGCTGAAATAGTCATCTAGTTTTTCTCTAGCAGTCTTGTAGTCATCTCCAGTTTCTGTGAGTGTAAAGAAAATGTCCTGCACTTCAGTTCCGGCTGTGTGAAGAAACAGATGACGTTTCTGTTTGTCGTCCTTGCATCCAGTGGCGATGGAAAACAGCTCGAAGCTTCGGATCCACTTCTCCCATCGTTGAGCAACCGAATTTTGATCGCCATGCGGGTCAAATGCGGCTAGCGGCTGTACGGCGGCTATCGGAATGGCCATTCGGGTTCGGAATCCCATCCTCGTCGCCAATGTAATATCTTTTATTTCAACGGAAACATAGTGCAACCTAGTTCCATCTTTATCTGAATACCGTCTGTCCGTAAAACTACTGATGGTCCCAAAGCATGCCAGGGGTCGTACACAAATCACGCAACACATGCGATATTACAATAACATGTCGAAAATATGGACAACTCAGAGAGAACTGATCTTCTGTGTATCCAAAGAGCAAACAATAAAAATAACTGTGTTTTACTTTGGAACAATTTTTCCCATCAAGGAAAGTAAAGCCTGTGATTGTTGTTGCTGCTGATTGAAAGGCATCATCATCTGCTGCTGCTGCTGTTCTTGCTGCTTGAGCATAGTAGAGAGCATCTTATCTTGTTGCTCATTCTTTTCTCTTTCCCTTTGTGGCATACTATCGTGCTCTGTCTTTCTCATCTCCAACTCTTGCTCTCTTAGCTGTATTCCACTGCTTCACCTGTGCTCTTTCGACTTGGACTTTTCTGCCTCCAGACAGACACCTTTATTTAGTTATAAAGCTCAGGGTATTCCCTTCAGGAGCTAGAAGCAACCTGCTAACAACAGGAGCCCTGAGCACTAAAATGTCAATATGATTGAACTATTTACAATATGGATAAACTATAAAAACTATATAAAATGTATTAACTACAACGAACCATATAAGGATTAATACATTAATTCAAAAGACATCTGGAAAAATCATTAAAAACTACGCATCCATAGTAATAAAACGATCTCTTGGCGACTTCAGTTCTTACGGCAGGTACTTTATGTAGATGAAACAGATCACGTTGTCTAGTCGCGCGCGAGTGAATCTTGTTTTTAAAAGTAAAGTAGCCATCAAAATATTGAGGGCAACGCCCTTCAATGCACTTCTTTACCAGCTGAAAAACATGTTCACGACGTCTTTCTGCAAGCGCCGGCCACTTGAGAATAGGGAGTTTTAGCAACTAGGACGGCAACGGCAACGAGAACGCCACAAAACAATAGGCTTAATGAGCAAAAACAATCGCTCTGCACGTGCGTTTTACAGTTTTGTACATTTCTTTGCCGTCATGTGCAAAACAACAACGCGAAATGACCAAATTTTATGTTTTCTCGAGAACGTGAGCGCAAGGCGGCAAAGTTTCTTTCTTTTTCCATGCTTTAACACCGTTCACAGTAATTTAGTTCCTGGACAGTTCGTCAGCCTTTTCCAAGTTAAACAAATTTCAATGATTGCGAAAGCGTCACAGAAACGAGAAGTTGTGTTTTGAAATGACGTTTTCGTTGCCGTCGCCGTCGTCGCTGCTAAAACTCCCTAATGTCTATTGCAGGGCTACTGCGAGACGTTCTGGCAACAATTCTACCTGCTCTCTTCTGCATGCAATGCCTCTAAAGCCTGACTATTTCCCTCGCCGCAGCAACCCCACAGAGTATCACAGTACTCAAGAATTGGTCTAATTAACGAGATATATACGACATTGGCACTATGAGTCGTCAGATTTTCGCGAAGGCGGCCTAACATACCTACACGCTTGCCCGCCTTAGAAATCACTTTCTTTACGTGACTGCCCCAGCTGAGGCGTTCATCAAAAACGACGCCTACATAGGTGAACTCATGAACCCTCTCAATTTGTTTGCCATCAATGCGTATATTAAAAGATTTTTCACTGGCAAGCCTAAGAGCGGTCCCAAAAAGCATAGCTTCAGTCTTTTGACATTAATGAAAAGACTATTACTAAAAAGCCAGCGTTCAATTTTGGGCAGTTCTTCATTGAGTTTCATTTCAATAGTGGAGGCTTGGGAGGACGAATAAAACAAAACTGTATCGTCAGCGTACATAAGAATACTACACTCAGACACCGCTTCCGGTAGATCGTTCACATGTAATGTGAATAATAACGGACCAAGAATGGACCCTTGAGGTACCCCAAAAGACACACACTCGGGGTTTGATGTCACGACATGAAACTCAACGACTTGTGTTCGATTTCGCAAGTAGTCCGTAAACCACTCGTGTTCAGGGCCAATAATTCCCACTGTGGTTAATTTATCCAGCAACAGACCATGGTCTACAGTATCAAACGCTTTTCGCAAATCAATAAACACAGCTCCTGTCAGCTGACCTTGATCTATGCCTCTGCGAATGGTATCAGCAAAGCTGAGAGCTGCAAACTCAGTCGAATGACATTTACGAAAACCCACATTGATACAGACTCAAAATATTATGCTGTTGCAGATGGTGGTATAGCTGCCTATGTACGGCCCCTTCCAGGATTTTCGAAAGCACGGGGAGTATAGAAATCGGACGGTAGTTATCCATATCCTCAGCCTTACCTTTCTTGAACAAAGGAATAACTCTGGCAGCCTTCCAGTCATCAGGAACTCGACCAGACTGCAGCGAGGCGTTTAAGATGATAGTTAAGGGTTTGGCAACAGTGTCCGCCGCGTCTTTCAAAAGTCGGGCAGTGATGTTATCTAAACCTCAGCCTTTCCCACTTTGAGACGACGCAGTTGAGCCCGCACGAACGCCACGGAAACTGCTTCAAACCTAAACGGCGGGTTCTGATGAATAAAAGCCGAGAGTTGTCGTAGGTTGGGGACACTGGAAAACTTTAGAACGCTTATCAAACGAGTTGCCGCACTGGCGAAAAACTTGTTAAAAGCATTTGCTATACACCGCTTATCAGACGCCACAGATCCATTGACACTAATATTAGGGGAAGTCGCTTTTTTCTTTCCTTTTTTCTTTCTTTATCTTGAAGGTAACACCTTCAAGGTCCCTCCGGAAATCACACGGATTATAATTAGCATAGTTCCTAAAGGTCTTAAATTGAGCGCGGGCTTTCCTCCAATTGATCTTTCGGACAAGCTCATGATCACTAAGATTTGCCGAAACCACTCCCGAATCACAGATATTCTGAGGATAGTTCACGGCAATTAAGTCAATGAGTGACTTTGAGTCTCTTGAGATTCTAGTCGGACTGTTGATAAGCTGCTTCAAATTCAGACTTTTGAGGAGCGATTTGAGTTGTTTACACTCAGAGTTATTACAATGTCATAAAACAACAGTTGAAGTCATCGAAGAGGAGAATCGTAGATACAATTCAGTTTAACCATAAAATCTTCATCATAGTATTTAGATGAACGGTCAGGTCTGTAAAAGTTTCCAACAAGAAAACCGCGTGATTAAAAAGCCCATGAGGGCGAGAGGAATATATATCAGTTGAATTCCCTACTCCCTACGTGGGGTGATCAAATTCCCGCTTCCCCGAAACGAAAAAGACGTCAAATGCTCAGGGGAGGATGTTTAACCCTTGAATTGACTGTACATAAAGTAATTCCGTTTAACCATCTTACAATTTTCTCTGTGACAAACTAAGTGAAAATTCCACAACTGCTCCCTAACTGAGGTAAGCAATCATACAATTAAGGTAAGTTTATACATGTATATTTCATGATTGCAGTCGTTGCGCTAGCGTTTGCCGGAATAAGATTCCGACTTTGATAACTTTTGTGAAAAGTCTGTATTGCAAAACAGAATTGCAAAATTAAGCTGTTAGGCAAAGACCACTTCTTGGAAACAATTGAGGGCTTCACCTCTGCTAGAATCCCTAATTTTAATGACATAAATTTCCTACACATTTGACTGTAAAAAAATTTCCCGTGAAAAGTACACTCAAATGGATGGAAACTATAAGCTAAGCTTAAAATAAACAAGCGACTGGGCTAAGAGTGCGGACAAGACCCTCAAAGTTTGTGGGTAGAATCTTTTGCCTTTCAGCTTGTTTACAGCCCACATTTTTATTCACAACGGAGGTTTGGATTCGCATACAAACGCTATGATATTTAACTCCTCCTAGTTAGCCTACCAGAAGTGGTAGAAAACCGTGCCAAAGTGTGGCGTAAGCCCCGAAGATTCCCTTGACGATAGAAATGGCAAAACAAAGACTAATAACACCGAAACTAACAATGACTGAATACACGCACCCCTTCCCACAATCCCGCAACACACCACCATGAATTACAATAACTAATGTTTATTAAAGTATATATAAAAAAAAACACTCGATATTAACAGCATTAACACTTAAGTAAACTAATTCTAAATATTCTATAACAATTAATACAATTAATTACTAAACTATTGCGATTCCTAACCTAAACTTTAAGTAATTTTAAACCTATACAATAATAACAAATTATATACAACAGTTCACAGTTCAGTTTCACTATCCGCGTCTCCTCCTAACCAACACCACACCACACCACACCAACCAATACCACAAACCTCTTCTTCCTCTTTGATTCCAACCTTGTCCCGCGTCTTTTACGTCCTTTTCTTTTTCTTTACAGCTGACGTTTTCTTCTTAGCACAAGGTCTTTGAACGATCCCAATTGCCACACAGCACGTTATTCTTCTCAATCCTTACGCCACCACTGACAAATGTGTTTCGTCAATTGCAAGTTATTTCTTGGCTGGCGCCTACCAATGGCTCTTGATAGTGAATAAAACTTTTCTCTTTCTGGCCACAGGCCCTTCACCTTGTCTCTCTTTTTCTTGCTTTACTCCCTCTACCGACAAAACTGCTACACACAACAACCCACTACAACTGTACAACTTATATTTATATATTTATGGTAATTTTTTCTACAATTAACACTTAAAACAAACGCTTTAAAGAAAGTGACTGGAAAGAACACCTGTTACACGCTGAATTGTACAAATTTACATAATTCCTGAAACATACATCTAAACTACACAATACACTAAGAATGTTTAAATATTAAATAGTTAAATGTTACATGAGTTACGTAACAAAGTTACGTAACAATGAACGACAAAAATCCAAACAACACACTAAAACAAAAACTTAAACTAAACGCAAACAACTACTAAATAATTTCGTGACACCTCCCCCCTTAACAAGTCTATTTTTGGGGTGGGACGACGCAAAAATAGAAAGGAAAAGGAGAGAACTGATGGTAAAGTTGGACGTACAACAAGCTCAAACTCTGCTTAGAGCATCCACATTACAGTGATTTCTGCCACTCTTGTGTTCTATAAGCATGTCGTACTCTTGGAGAGTAACGCTCCACCGCAACAACTTTCGGCTTTTATCGCGGACTTGGTTTAGCCAGACCAAAGGGTTGTGGTCAGTCTGCAATTTAAAGGTTCTGCCAAATAGATAATACCTAAATAACTCCACAGCCCACACAATGCCTAAACATTCCTTCTCTGTCGTACTAAGTTTTTGTTCCCTGGGTTGCAACTTCCTACTAGCATAAGCTACTGGGTGCTCTTCTCCGTCCTTACCTTTCTGGCACAAAATAGCTCCTAGACCTCTGTTTGAAGCGTCAACTTGCAAAATAAATTCTTCATCCCAGTGGGGTGGTCGTAGGACTGGAGGTTTTTGAATAGCTTCTTTTAAATCAAGGAATGCTCGCTCGTGAACGTCAAGCCATTTCACCTTTGTGGGATTTTTTCCACTTGTCAAATCCGTTAGGGTAGCTGCTCTTTCAGAAAAATTTGGAATAAACTTACGATAGTAACCAACCAAGCCTAGAAAGGATCTTACTTCCTTCTTGGTTGCTGGCCTGGGGTACTCAATAATGGACTGGATAAGAGCTTTACGAGGTTCGATCTTATCTCCGCCAACACGATGCCCTACAAAATCTACAGTTTTCATAGCAATTTTGCATTTAGAGGGTCGTGCATTAAGATTGCATTCTCGGAGTCGATCTAGAACTTGGCGAAGTTCCAACAGGTGTTGTTCAAAGGTAGAAGGTGTGTCGACCTTTTCAAGGGGAACTTGCCAATACCCTTTCGTCAAGTCTAATGTAGTTATAAACTTGGCAGAAGCAACCTTCTCTATCATCCTTTCCATTAACGGAATCGGATATGCATCCATTTTTGTTACGCTGTTCAGCTTCCTGTAATCGACACAAAATCGGATGGTTCCGTCTGGTTTCGGAACAATGACAACTGGGGACGCCCAGGGACTATTTGAAGGACGAATTATGCCTAACTCCAGCATCTTATCGATTTCTTTGTTCACCTCACTTTCGAGTCTTTGCGGGACCTTGTATGGTGAACAACGGATTGGGGGGGAGTCATCTGTATCAATTTGATGGATTGCTGCGTTCGTTACATTTGGTTTTCCAGAGAACACATCAGCGTACTCCTGTAGCAATTTCTTCACTTGAATTTTTTGAGGTTCGGATAGCTCGTAAGAAATGACAACGTCTTCCCATGATTCATCCGACGTAAATTGAGGGACATCCCGTTCATGTGGCAGAGGCATCTCTGAGGACTCTGGCATAACCAACGCGGCTATTTCATCACGACTCTGCCATTTACTGAGAAGGTTAATGTGATACGTTCGATGCTGCTTGTGTGTTTTGCCTGTATCTAGCTCGTAGTTAAGCCCGTCATTTAACACTTTGGTAACCTTGAAAGGGCCTTGCCAACAAACCTCCAACTTGCTTCCTGGGGTGGGTAACAAGACCAAAGCCTTGTCACCAACTTCCAGACGTCTTTTAGAGCTGTGAACGTCGTACAGGCGTTTTTGTGTTCGTTGCGTTTTCGTCATGTGCTCTTGAACCGCTTTCTGCATCATCGCGAGTCGTCTTCTGATTTCTAGGACATGGCTCACCAGGCTTTCCTTAGAAGGGTGTTTCTCTAACCATGTTTCTTTTATAACAGCTAACGGCCCACGGACTGATTGACCATACAGTAACTCAAAAGGAGAATATCCAGTGGATTCACATGGGACCTCTCTGTAGGCAAACAGCAGATAAGGGAGGAACTTGTCCCAATTTTTCACCCGCTCTCGGACAAACTTTTTGAGCATCCGCTTCAGAGTACCGTTGAAACGTTCAACCAGACCGTTTGCTTCTGGGTGATATACTGAAGTTTGAATCTTGGTAATTCCTAACTGATCATACAATTGCGCCATGTGGTTGCTTATGAAATTAGAACCCTGATCTGAAACCAATTCCTCTGGGATTCCTACCCTGCAAAAGTACTGAACAAGAGCATCTGCGATTGTTTTCGAACTTGTATTCCTGAGAGGTATGGCCTCTGGGTAACGCGTTGCATAGTCGACTATTGTTAAAATGTATTTGTACCCTGTAGTTGTTCGAGGTAATTCACCCACTATGTCAATGGCTATCTTACGAAACGGTTCCGTTTCTGGTTTCACTGGATTAAGTGGTGCCCTGTGCGACTTCATCTTGCGTGCTACTAACTGACATTGTGGGCAGGTCGCGCAGTATTTTCGAACATCAAGGCTAATACCAGGCCAAAAGAAATGCACTTCTATGCGATTCAATGTTTTCGTGGAACCCATGTGACCAGCTAAAGGGATAGTATGGGCGACGCGAAGAATTTCATTTCTATAGGCTTCTGGGACAACCACACGGTCAACATACCTCACCCCATCATGTACATCTTCCAAAAACTTGCGATGCATGAGCAAATCATTTTCAATGAAATAACTATTTCCTTCCTCGGGTGCTTTCTGAAGCGCCTTACTACGTGCCTTATCGAGCGTCACGTCGGTTCGCTGATCTTCGATAACCTGGCCCCTATTTCTATCCAAAATGTTAAGCAATAAATTCTCCATACCTGACTCTTCAACAACCCCCTTTGGACTTTCCTCGTCAATCTCGCCTCGCTCTGGTTCTTCAAAGAGTGTTGGTAGATCACCCTTTCTCAGACCTTCCTTCTTCGTCTCTTTTTTGGACAGATTCCTAACTGCAAGTGCGTTTTCGCGATCCACTACTTCATCCGCTTGTTTCTGGGCTTCCTGTAATACTTTCTGCCGCCTAGTTAGCACAAAAGCTTCATTGCTTTCCAAGCTATGAATCGATGTATTGTTCTCCCATTGATCCAGGACATTTTGTTTGGAAAGGGTTTTACCGAATGAAGATCTACCGAGTAGACAGTCAACTGGTAACTTGTCTAATGCCCCTACCAATTCCCTATGCCTGCCATGTTCGCTTTCAAATTCTACCCATGCTAAAGGTATAACCAGTTGTTCACCTGCTGCAGTCAAAACTGTCATTTTCTCCCCGGTTAAAGAATCATCGCTAACAAACCTTTTATGGACAAGGGTTCTAGTACACCCAGAATCAACTATCATCTCTGCAGGTTTACCCGCTATCCTGCCTTTAACATTGCACGGTGGAAACTCTGTTTTCTCCGAGTTAAGGGGAGTCATACAGAGCAGGTACCCTTGGGAGGTAGGGTTGCGGGTCCTCCCACAGTTAAACGACATGTGCCCTTTCTTGCCACATTTAAAACAAGTTACTTCGGGCCTTGTATTCTTAACGTTGGGCGAAACGGGATTCTGCTTACGCGAATCATGCTTGCTTTCGGGTGGAGGCACATCCTTTTTTACGTTCATTTCCTTCCTTTGTTTAAAACCCTGCCCTCTACCAAACGAAGCATATTTACCTGCGACGAGTGGTCCTTTCCTCGCTTGTACATGTAAGTTTGCTAGATTTCCAAGCTCTTCTGCAGTAGTTGGCTTTTGCTCTTTCAACCAAGCTCTTAGCTCTGGGCTTACCGCATCCAGGAGCCTCTCAATCATTATTTGCTCCAAAATCATCTCAGCATCACTAGCAGCCCCTGCAACTTCCATCCAACGATTCAAATACCTTCTTGTCCGATTTCCCCACTGAACAAAGTCTTCCTCTGGTTGTTTCTCTGAGGTTCGAAATCTGAATCTGTAATGGTCTGCAGTTAGCTGATAAGCTTTAATAATGATGTTTTTGCTTTCATGGTAATTTTGACATTTGGGGTCCGGGATCTCCAAGTAAATTGATTTGGCTTTTTCTGTAAGCTTAGGAACGAGATTGCCAACCCACTCACTTTCCGGAAGAGACTGCGCTTTCGCCGTCATTTCAAATATTCTAAAGTAATCATCTATGTCTTCCTCTTCCCGCATTTCTCTAATCTTCATAAACCTAGGCTTATTGGAACTCTTATATTGCCTTTCGGCCTCTCTAACAGCAAACTGTTCTTTCTCACTCCTAAGAATTCTAAGTCGTTCCTCTTCCCTGACTAATCTCTCTTCTTCCTCCCGCGCTCTCTGTCTTTCATACTCCCTTTTCTCCTTTTCGGCCTCCCGTTCTTCCATTTGCATTTTCCTTCGCAATTCCAACATCATTAGCTCTCGTTCTTGTAGTTGCACTCGTTGCTCGAAAGTCAAATTCCCCTCGGTTTCGGTCTGCTCCATTTCTTCACCTCCCGTGAACACATCACCCGGATTAGCCATTAACTTATCATGCACGCTAAGCTTGCTCGCCAGCGTCTTAATCCCATCTTTGCTAGTGAAACAAATCGATCTACTATTAGCTTCAGTTCTTAAATCTTCCAGAGACCAAGAATCATAACCCGAGTCTTTTGCAGCCATAATTAACACTTGTGTGTTGCACGATTGTGTCTGAAGTGTGTGTACAACAAATACCAAGGGAATAGTATCCCACTCCTGACACCAAAAATGTGGCGTAAGCCCCGAAGATTCCCTTGACGATAGAAATGGCAAAACAAAGACTAATAACACCGAAACTAACAATGACTGAATACACGCACCCCTTCCCACAATCCCGCAACACACCACCATGAATTACAATAACTAATGTTTATTAAAGTATATATAAAAAAAAAACACTCGATATTAACAGCATTAACACTTAAGTAAACTAATTCTAAATATTCTATAACAATTAATACAATTAATTACTAAACTATTGCGATTCCTAACCTAAACTTTAAGTAATTTTAAACCTATACAATAATAACAAATTATATACAACAGTTCACAGTTCAGTTTCACTATCCGCGTCTCCTCCTAACCAACACCACACCACA
Source organism: Galaxea fascicularis (assembly GCA_948470475.1). Lineage (NCBI taxonomy): Eukaryota > Metazoa > Cnidaria > Anthozoa > Scleractinia > Euphylliidae > Galaxea > Galaxea fascicularis. The sequence goes on from OX419338.1 coordinate 13,936,779, forward strand.
CCACACCAACCAATACCACAAACCTCTTCTTCCTCTTTGATTCCAACCTTGTCCCGCGTCTTTTACGTCCTTTTCTTTTTCTTTACAGCTGACGTTTTCTTCTTAGCACAAGGTCTTTGAACGATCCCAATTGCCACACAGCACGT
>OX419338.1:13951924-14026924 GCA_948470475.1 Galaxea fascicularis
TTCGAGACCTGACCAAATTTTACATTAGTTTCTTGCCAAGGTTGCATCCATTTTATTCTCATCGACAGATAAATTTTATTCCATTCCAGAAAATCAAAATTGGCGAGAAACAAATTTAATAATTCGTTTTTAGTGGGAGTAAATCTACATGTATTTTGCATCTCATTGCTGTGAAGCTTTTCCAATAAAAGATTTCGATTTTCTCCAAGTGTATATGCATACTAATTCTAAGACCAATCTTTAAATGAGACTGGAAAAAAATATCTAATTAACAACAAACTTTGACGAATTTTCTGCGGTATCTTTTCAAACGGTAAAACCTGAAATGTACTTTCGATTAATTCTTTGGGTATTTTAATATTTAATTGCTTTTTTCACCTTACTGAAAGAAATCGTTGCTACTTCAAATTGTGCTTCAGCCACAGGTAGTTTTAACCTGGTTTTAGGGCGCTGGATTTCAATGCGGTGACCCGAGTTCAAATCCCGCTCTGGCCACTTACTGGAGTTGTTCTGGGTAAGTGCCTGGTTCAACTCCTCGGTCATCCTTGTAAATAGCCAACTGGTCCGGCTGCCTCCCGCCAGTTGGGATTCTTAACTCTGTTGTTTTCATTTGTATTATTTGTTTCACTGGCCCTGAAAAGTCCCTCTGGTCGAGTGGTCAATTAAGTATTTATTTATTTATGTATTTATGTATGTAGTTATTTATTTATTTATTTATTTATTAGAGGGAAAGCTTCTTTTGAGTCTCACTGTACGAAAAATGAAAGTGTAAGGTCGAAACAAAAAACTGAACTTAAATTGAAAAGTTTAGGTTTGATCACAGATAAACTGGTACTAAGCTCCGAAACTTTATTCACTGTAGTTGCTGGGTTTTTTTTTGGTTCGTTTTAGATTATTTAACGTCTTGCATAAAACCAGTCTAAGATATCTGTTTTGTAGTTTATTGTTACATGCTTCAATCATAAAGTTACGAGGTGACTGATCAGCGAAAAGCGTTCATCTTATAACATGGTTCGCCATTAGAAAAAGACGCGTGAAAATTGGTGTTGCAAACGGAATTTAATGCGTTAATCATGTTGCAAAGGAGAGCATCCATAGGCATTTTCTTGTTGAGTAGCTCGTCTTGGGTATTGCCCACTTGTGAAATTAGCATTATTCTTGCGCTAAGGACTGTGCTTTCCTTTGGAAGTGTTAAAATCGTCTCCTATTGTTACCCGTCAGGGTAGGCGTTAACAACAACCTCCCAAAATTATCCGTTTTTAAATTAGGCAGGAATGATTTAGAACATAAAGCTGTTCATGGCATGTGGGGTACTAATATACCTACACTTTTTGTTTTCTCAGTTGTAGAAAGAAAGGATCTCAAGCCATCTGGGAAAACAGGAAGACGATTAGGTCGTTTCTGTTCGGTGGAGGAGGAGGAGGGGACAAAAAACAAAAGAAAGACAAAAAGAAGAAAAAGAAGAAAGGGAAACTCAAGAAATTAAGGAAACTGAAGAAGAAGAACAAGTAAACTGGCACGAAATTTAATTAATAATGTAAAAGCGTAATGATAATGACAATGATGAGGATTTATTTAAGCGCATTAGATCATTGCGTCATGGTAATGCGCTATAAAAGTTGATATTTACATTTATTTACATTTACATTTATATAGCGCTTTTATCCAAAGGGCTCAAAGCGCTTTACAACACTTTTTCGGGGACTTTGCCAGACTGCTGACACCTTCCTTGCTGGAGTGAATTTTTCTTCTGTTGTAAGTGTAAAGCATAGGGCAAACTTGATATGGTAGTGCTGTTAATTTAATAGCAAATAAATCGAGTACTTGTCGTTAGTTTAAAGCTAAAGTACGTAAACGGAACATGCCTGAGAGGTTATTATGAAAGCAGAATCAAAATGAAATGACAACGGGCTGACATACAGTCGAAGCAGATGTTGTGAGCTTTGATGCATAGTTGATACCAAACTCTTCTACACAGATCGTTCGCTCTCTGATTTCGTCGCAGCGATATCGTCTTCGCATGAATTGTACCCAAGCGATTCATTCAACGCCGTATTTATAAATTGTAGTCGAACCTGGCATTACAACTGGCCTGTGAAAGCAGCCATTACCATTCAAAGTTGCGCCTCGTTAGAGCTTCGGGACCAGGGTTTGTAGTTTGAATGATCAATCAACTTGTTGTTGTCGCGCGGGATTATGTACCGCTCATGCACTGGTAATTGACGACGCTCGTTAGCAGAGTTACCCATCAGACTTGCAAAGGCTTCTTTTAGGGGCTGTTTACATGGAGGTAGGAAGATCCTAGCACTAGGAAGATCCTAGAAGGCGGATCATCCTAGCGCCATATGTTTTCTGTATTCAGTTTACATGCAAGAGGTCGTACTTGGCTCTAGTGCTAGGAAGATCCTAGCGCTAGGAACATCTTAGCACCATGTAAACTGCCTTCGCTAGGAAGTTCCAGGTACAAGGGACAAAAAAACAAACATGGCGGCGGCTGGGTGTTCACGGTATTCAGCTGCCAAAGGTCGACAATCTTGCTTTCATTCTCCACTTCCACCTAGACAGAAATTTCTGCATGTAAACTAAACGAAAAGTTGTTTCGCCTTCTAGGATCTTCCTAGTGCTAGGATCTTCCTACCTCCATGTAAACAGCCCCTAAGTAAAAATTGTGTTGTTTTACTGTCTTTGAGGACTTAATGCTCAGAACTGAGCTAAGTTTCTTTGATCTTTAATCAAGTATCTTGATGGTAGCGCTGACGTTGTTTTCCTTGCCTACCTCGTAAGTAATTGTGGGAATATTAGTCGTGACACGTTTTGCATTGTTCTAAAGGCATTTTGTGTACCTTTAACTCGCAGCAAGGGGTGGGAGATATTCTTGAGACAATGCTATCTATTGAAATGGAACAGTAGCTGTTCTTTTTATGCAGTAGTGATTCATTTTAGTTCAATGTACTTTTTATTTTTTATAAGTATCCTTTTAGTTTTGTAATGATTGTCTACGTGAAATAAACGTCAATGAGATAATACTTCGTGTATTCTATACCAGAAATTTACTTCCTGAGAAGTGAAGGTGTTACGATTGCAATGGCTTGAAAAAAGTTATTCCGCTACAAGGCGCATGACTGTGAAAACCGTTAAAAGCTGGTTTGTTTGGTATCGAACTGGTGATAGCTGACTCTACTTTCCCCCGGGAAAAATAGATAATTTCATGATTACATTATCCAAGCGTGAGCGCAGTTTAGTTCATCTGGTTTTTCCACAATAATCAGAAAGAAGAAATAGCTTGCTCGCAGGCTAAATGCACAATCAAAATTACGGCCTAATGAAAAAACAATTTTCACCAAGATACTACAAACGACTAACGGAAGAAATGCAGAAGAAGAGGAACTTGCCTTTGATAATTCTCTCTGAGATAAGCGGAACGGAAATTTGTTCAGTTGATACAGATGTAGTCCTCTCACGCTTAAATGTCACCGTACAAAGATTTAATCATGCCTATAATATAACGCCGCAAATACTTCAAAGTTCTATTTTGGATGTATGGAAGCCATCAAGTGAGGCCTTACTACTGTAAATGTGATGAATCACTGATCAACAACATAAGGAACTAACTTTTTACCCAAGGACCGAGAAAAAATGGCCTGATTTATACTAGAGACGGATCATCCGCCTGGGACGAACTTGGGCAAAGAGCGATAGTTCGTCTGATAATTCGTCTGCTTATAAATACGGGCAAACAGACGGATTATCCGTCCAGACGAACTATCTCGATAATTCGTGTTCATCGACGAATTATCCAGATAGTTCGTCTGGACGGATGATCCGTCTGTTTGCCCGTATTTATACGCAGACGAATTATCAGACGAACCATCGTTCTTTGCCCAAGTTCGTCCCAGACGGATGATCCGTCTCTAGTATAAATCGAGCCAATAGGCCCGATTTATACTAGAGACGGATCATCCGTCTGGGACGAACTTGGGCAAAGAACGATAGTTTGTCTGATAATTCGTCTGCGTATAAATACGGGCAAACAGACGGATTATCCGTCCAGACGAACTATCGTGTTCATCGACGAATTATCCAGATGGTTCGTCTGGACGGATGATCCGTCTGTTTGCCCGTATTTATACGCAGACGAATTATCAGACGAACTATCGTTCTTTTGCCCAAGTTCGTCCCAGACGGATGATCCGTCTCTAGTATAAATCGGGCCATTCATCACATTTTACAGTGGTGTAAGGTCTCACTTGAGGACAACACATTCACAGTTCTATTTTGGAGTTTTCAACCGTATACCCGCGAGTGGTCTATTATTCATTTTTGCGAGTTCCGTGGCCTGTAGCCACTTTTGATTTTAAATCTAAATTGAGGGGGTTGTCTTGGTTTGGGGATTCAGTTTTGTGACTCTCCAGTCAACCCGTCATACTGAAGCCAATTTCAGTAATTATTTCTCCATATACAAAGTACCTTTCAGTGAGGAATAAGTTGGAACTCGAAAATCGCCTTTTTTTCCCTCTTGACCACTTGAGCCAGTCTCCCAGCTTTAACTTGCAAATGTAAAGTGGTTGCTTTTTCAGTGCGATTTACAAAGCAATTTTAGGGTGAAGGCGGTTACCGGCAGATTTTCGATCTTGCTGGAATCCAGGATCCCTATCGAACCTTGTGGCGGAAAGTGTACCTCTGCATTTTAGCCGATAACTATTAGGGCAATCACGCGGTTTAATTTGCTGAACTCCTCTCCGATCGCATTGAGGCGGGACGCTTACCTGTGCGATATGGTGTTTCACTAAGAGCCTCTGAATCGCGACAAAAATCATACAGGCGATTATAAGTTCGTCTTGCAGTGCTGACAGATAAAAATGGCTTTAAAATCAAAGCAAGAAAGCAATGGTTGAGCACGTATACACACATCGAGGTGTGCGATCCTCTGGGATGTACAACCATGGGCAGGTCATTCCCTTACAACGGCGGGGATGCGCAGGACTGGGGCGTTTGCCGAGGATAGCTTTCAGCTCTGGCAGGTTTGTATACCAGGTATGTATGAAGTTTTGTATGCTATTAAAACAAATAAAGCCTGGTTTTCAGTAGCGACATAAGCACAAGCGCAAGCAAAAGGATCAAAAGTTTTCCTTCTCTTGTGCTTGCGCTTGTGCTTGCGTCGCTAGTGAAAACCAGGCTTTACAAATAAGTGTGTTCGTTCTTCTTATGTTTCTGCTTATGCCAATGTCGCTGCTGTTTTCACTTGCACTTAATGTGTACTCTTATGTTTGTGTGATAATGAAAAACAACCTGAAGAGAGAAAGCAGAGACAATTCGTTCTCTGTGAGCGACGAAGGATTGCAGCACTCACCGAAAGCGGACTGGTAACTTATTTCGATTCTGCTGATCTTATGCCTTGTTCCATATGATCGCCACGATCTCCGAGAAACGTTTTAAGTGATGGCAGCGATCAAATATCTCAAATGGCCTTTACTCCAACGGACATGCAAATTATATCGATCGCCGAATAGCCCACTTTACAGTTGTGTGTTTAGTAACCTTGCCTTTGAGTAGAAGCGAGGCTGGGGGTGATCTTGTTTTGATACAAACCTCTCTGTCTTTCTCGTGCAAGTGTGGACTAGTTAGCATAACAACAACATGATTTACATGAGAAAAACAGTGAGGTCTGTATCAAAACAAGGTCACCCCCAGCCTCGCTTCTACTCAAAGGCCAGGTCACTCAACACAACTATAAAATGGGCTATTTTGGTTTTCGCAGCGATCGCTCGTCTTTTTTTTTTTTTCCGCGATCGCAACCACTTCAACGATCGTGGCGATCCTAGAGATCATATGGAAACCAGGCATAAAAGCAGTATGCAGCACGGCTCGTGGCAACTACAAGTGCCATTCACTTTGTCGTTTGTGTTTGTTTTTGTTTTTAAGGTTAATGGTGGGCAAAAAGCAGCATCGTTCAACAAAAATGTGTCTTCACTGAGTGCAACCCAGCAGACGCGAAGTCACTAGCTAAGGTCTGCCAAATTGAAACGTTTCTTCCTTTTAAAGTGACGCGGAGTGAGGCGTCAAATCGTGCTAGGGTACTGGTCCACCCTGCTACGGGGCCTGCTGAAACAATTTAGACAAAGGTGAAAAAAAAAACCATCAACAGCAAAACGAGACAGCAGCAGCTACAAAAGGTTGCATAATCTTTCGTCGACCATTTCCCAAGGAAATTCAAATATCAGTTTTACTCTCGTTTCTTTATTTTACAGAACAACAATCAAAGACGTTAAAACAGCAGTGGGAACAGTTCCTCACTTTAGCGTCTGTCACCAGTCCCACCTCGACCCAGATGGGTCGAAAATGACCGGAGACAAGGCTTCGGTAAATAAGAGTTTTTATGGGTTCGACCATAAAAAGAAAGGGCGTTACATGTAGACTATAAACTTTGTTTACAATATTGTGATCTCTTAACATCAACATAAGACGAGAACAATACGACTGGGAAGAAAGTATTAGTTATTAAATAGCAAAACGAACAGTTTCCTCTTTAGAAACGAGTAGCATCCTGGGAGCAAAACATAATTTTGACCATGGTGAAACGAAGACTTTAACTTTGAGAGTTAATAGACCTCTTTCATAATGGCGGCCAAATAGAATATTCTTTTGTTTTAATGCTGATAAGCCTTTCTAACCTCGCTGCTATGTGCAAAATACAAAAGAATGTTTGCGCTAAAATGAGGCCAGTAAGTCTAATTATAAGAAATAAAAATTGTTGTCACTGACTAAAAAACTTTTTTTTGTAAGGACGTTTCGGTTAAAATACTATAACCTTCTTCAGCAATAAAATGGCTACAAATGCAAATGAGTGCTTTAAAAGAGCTGTAGAAACGTCACTTGGGATTGCCAAGGGCCTTGTAAATGTCAGGAATGTAAATGTGTTCATTGATGGTATTCGGGTCGCTAATTGAGTGCCACGCTTCTAAAAATAATCTCTTTGACCATTGGGAACAGCGGTCAATGATCTTGACATCGTCAAGGTCAAAATTATGATTGTTTTTTATACAATGTTGGGTCAATAAGGAGTTCATATCTCCCGTGAAAATCGCTCTCTTGTGTTCTCTAGTCCTGGATCTTAGGGCCCTAGATGTTTGGCCGATATAAACTTTGTCGCAGTCTTTACAATTAATTTTATAGATCACTCCTGTAGATAAGTCCTTCTCAAATTTTTTTTTCTTTAGGTTTTTTTAAAATGGAGCCAACGGTCATTACGGGTTTATGAGCAACATTGATATTAAATTGATTTAGAGTTCTCGCGATTTTTTCTGAAATTCCTTGTAGATATGGCAAAATGACAAAACCTCTACTGGTTTGAGGCTGGTTTGTAGAAACAGTGGTACTTTGGCAGCTTTTAATAAATTGATCGGTGTAACCATTGATCTTTAGAGCGTCGACCACGTGTTGTACTTCGGATAATTTGTCTGTGTCAGTGGAAGGGATGTTCTTTGCTCTGTCGAGGAGGGTTCTAGCAACTGAGCGTTTATGTTGAGTAGGGTGGTGGGAGTTGAATTGAAGGTATTTGTCAGTATGTGTGGCTTTCCTGTAGACGCTAGTTTTTATAGTTCCATCGGGGTTCCTGGATGTCATGGTGTCCAGAAATGCGATGGATCCGTCTTTTTCTTCTTCCACTGTAAATTTGATGTGTTCATTGATTGAGTTAAGGTGGGAGAGGAACTCTGTGAGGTGTTCACGAGTGATGCAGACGTGGCTATCATCGACATATCTATACCACCACTTCGGGGGATGAGGTGCGGTGATTAAAGCTCTCTCTTCGACGTGTTCCATAACTAAGTTTGCTAAAATTGCGCTCACAGGAGAACCCATTGGGCAGCCGAATATTTGTTTGTAGAAAGTGCCATCAACGATGAAATAGTTATTGTCAAGTACAAATTCAAGCAACCTCATGATAATAATAATAATAATAATAACACCTTTATTTAAGTCTCAAATCATTCTAGCTGAACAGGAGTGCTCTACTAATTGAGGAGACTGTTAATCAAATAAACTCTAAATTAAATCAAATGTTGGTTTTTGAAGAGAGGGAAAAACCGGAGTACCCGGAGAAAAACCTCTCGGAGCAGAGTAGAGAACCAACAAACTCAGCCCACTTATGACGTTGAGTCCGGGAATCGAACCCGGGACACATATGGTGGAAGGCGAGCGCTCTCACCACTGCGCCAACCCTGCTCCCCTATGTTGTCAACAGACATGTTTGTTCTTTCTGAGATGGTTAGATCAGCCTCAAGTCTGTTCTTAGTCACTTGGAGTGCCAAAGTTGTCGGTATAGATGTGAAGAGGGATACGACATCGAAAGATACCATAATTTCTTGGGGGGTGATGTTACGATCGGATACTTTTTTCACAAAGTCGCGGCTGTTTGTAACAGTGTACTTGTTGTTTTGCAAAGGGCTCAGGATAGAAGCTAGATGTTTAGACACTTGATAAGTAGGACAGTTGATTGAGCTGGTGATGGGTCGCAGCGGAACCTCCGGTTTGTGTATTTTTCGTAGTCCATAGAAAGTGGCAGGTGTGGCATCAGTGCTTCGGAGTGTATGATATCAGTTTCTACAGCTCTTTTAAAGCACTCATTTGCATTTGTAGCCATTTTATTGCTGAAGAAGGTTATAGTATTTTAACCGAAACGTCCTTACAAAAAAAGTTTTTTAGTCAGTGACAACAATTTTTATTTCTTATTATCATGCCTGACTACAACTATAGCATTTTTAAGTCTAATTAACACAGATACAAAATAACAATATTATCGGCGGCCATTATGAAAGGGGTCTATGGCTGGTAATAGTTAATAGGGAGTCTGAATCTACTGAATCATTTTAGAATATCAGAAAAACGTTCTAGGAACAATCACGTCAATCATTTTTCTCGGAAGTTGTGCATTCAAACGGAGTTGAAACAAAACAAAGACAACGCACCAACTAGTCTCCGCATACTTCGCTTTGAAGGGACTTCAAAACAAGCTCACAGACTTACGAACAACTTGTCATCTTGGCGCTCTCAAAGCAATACCTTGTCTCCAGAGGCCCGTTGAGAAAATACATGTCGCTGAAAACCAAAACAGAAGGCGAGAGAAAGGCCTCTGGTCGAAGGCGACAGCACAGCACGGAAAGGAGGTTCCGAATTCGTGCGACCAGAGGTTTTTTTCGCTGCCTTCATGTTTGACAGAATTGCTTGCGTTAAGGTGAGGATTGGAGCCAGGGGACACTTTGTGATGTCTATCATAAACAGAATTAATCTCAATAGCGTGCATTTCTGGACATATCTGTTGTTGAGGGGGTAGATAGAAGGAATATATAGCGCGGAAACTAACCATCTTCATAGTTCATGAAAGTCAGAACCACTTGCTCGGAAGCTGGTGCCCTCATTTGACACCTGTTTTTTCAGAATTTGTAATTAGTTTATTGTGTTCACCTGAGTTGATTAGTTTTGTGGTTTCATGACTTGTTCAGAGTGACAGGTTTTGAATTTAAACGCGTTTGAAAACCACTGCATGCAATAATATCATACTTCCGTTATTTGTGTTACTTGCCGTAAATTTGTAATGAAAATGAATGATTCCTTTTTTAATTTTTGCAGTATTAGTATTAATATTAAATTTATTTATACTCGTTAAGTTAAGCCTGGTTCACACTTGCGACATAACGAGAGGGTCACGCAAACGAAAAACGTACTTCCCGTTGATGATTTATGTCTCTAGTGAGAACAACACATCATAACGACATAGTAGGAACATAATCATTATGTTGAACATATCGACATAAGGATAAAACTGATCTCTTCTTTATGTCATTATGACTGTTATGTCGTTATGGCACTAGTGTGAACCAGGCCTTAGGCTCCTAGCATTAACAGCTAATGCGTCGAGTTGACAAACAAAATTTAGCTAAAATAATAAATATTTTAACCGTATTTGCATATTAAGAACTTAAAACTATGTGTATTGTACTATTTACCTGATAAACAACTTAATTTGCAGCTTAAAGTACAGCATAAGTAACAATTACAGGTATCCAAATTTGTGATACAAAATTTTTAATGGTGGGAGCAGTTCTTAAATTATCGTGCGAGGGAGTTCCAGATTTTTGTTTCGTTTTCAACGAGGGTCAAGGAATCGTCAAGACTGCCAGGCCTTTAGCCCTAAAGTTAACTTACTACAAGTTTGGGTAAGTATCGGCATCGATGAACTGTTAAAACTTTCTGCCGCCAGAAGATACGCCATGACTATGTCAAATACAGACCTCGTCCCCAGTTTCCACGTAAGGGTTCAAAAGTTCTATATCTGTGATCTAGCCTTCAAGAAAAAGGAAAAGTATTTATTGTATTAATTAATTAATTAATTTATTTATTTAATACGTTTTATTGGGTATAGCGACACACAGCAGATGATACAGACGACTAAAAATACAGGGAAAACTACCACAGTTATGAACCAATAAAAGGTGAAGTGAGAACGAAACAGCTTGTTCTATGCAAGACACCACTCTTGTTTACACACACTGAACAAGATGGCCGAGGCACGTGGCGTGATGATTCTCCTAGCCTTTTTATTTTTTTCTGTTCTTTTGACCTCTGCTGTAGAATTTATCAAACTTCGCGTTCACATCCCTAGCCCACTGGAACATCCTCCGAAGGCAAGGATGAACGAAAGGCCGAGTTGGTTCAGCTGGCGTTTAATGCACATTCCATGAAACCTGCGGTTTCCAAGGTGAAGGCGAGAATGAGAGGTCAATCATTGCCGAATGTTTTTCGGTGTTCCCTGTTCCTCGTAACACAAATACGAGTGATCGTAGTGAAATGCAGTATTCTTATGGACGCAATTCTCTGCACATGGCGTCCTTAAAGACAAACTTTCTTGGTTTGTGGTTGTTCAGCTGCGCACCGTCCCTTTCGATTGTCAACACGCTTCGCGCTCGGACCGCTCGTCTTCCTGGATGCCGTAGAGTGAAGGGTAGCAGTATAGCAGCTTGAACGGACATTTTTAAGACCAGACATGCAAATCTGGATGCCAGTTTCCTTCGAGCAGTCCCTTTGTTTTCTTATAGTCCGTCGAGAGCGGAGCGAAAAAAACAGGCCGCGCGAAAGCTGGTGTCTGGGCGCAATCTCGCCTTGCGCCCAGACACCAACTTTCGCGCGGTCTGTTTTTTTCGCTCCGCTCTCGACGGACTATAAGAAAACAAAGGGACTGCTCGTAGTCTAGATATTTGTACTCGCTCCCTCACGAAAGAAACTATCCTCTTCATACGCACCCTGGGGTTCAAAGGAAATAATAATAATAATAAAATGAGATTTTGTCTTCTCTTACTTCCGTTACGGCAAACAGCAACCGCACAGTACTTGACCATGATTACACGGAAATAAGCTACAAAGGCCCTAAAAATACGCTGAAACTCCGGACGAAATATCAAAAGTACATGCCTCCTCTAAGTGTTTGTTTTCACTATTCCGCCCCGTTCAGTGTATTCACCAGAGCCTCGGTCCACCGTGTGAATTTCGTCACCAGTCCCTTGTGTTCAAATACATTGAGAAATTAAAAGATTGTCTACCTTTTCTTTTTCGCTCAGCCTTTTTTCTTGTTAATCGCTGCTGTTGACTGGGACTGAATATAGCTTGCTGATTGAGCTTGACTGGAAAGCGTGCTACCCACTTGACGTAATAGCTTAAGGTAATCAGGCCACGCCCTTTGCCACCATCGTTATAGACTTCGTTGCAGCCAGATAATTTTTTGATGGACTTTGTCACACTTTTTGTCTTTTCGATTGATCTCTTTCTATTTGTTCTCAAGCAGTTCAAATGTACTATTTGTTAGGTTGTATTACCAGTGACACTTTGATGAAATATTCAGTATGTAAGAGAAGTGACAATTATCAAGTAACAGGATATCGATTGAAACGATATTAAGAAACAATCTAACCACAGTATTGCATTGATGACTGTTTTTACTGTTTGCAAGGAGGTGGGTGGAATAGGCTTTGTTGCTCTCGATTCCGATGGCAGATGGGGGTAGCTTGGAAAAGCGAGAATGAAGGAATTCGGAATATTCGGAATGCTATGAATAGAACAAGGAACTGAAAAGTGGCATCATTTCTCATTGCGCAGTAGGTAAGTTAATCTGTTCGAGAGCATACGTGTCACATTAAAGCGTGTTTTTCTTTTTGGAGTGATGAATAAAAATTAGTCCCGCAACAAACGCTTTATGTAACGCGCATACTCTAGAACAGATTAACTCACCTACTGGGCGAAGAGAAATTATGTTACTTTTCAATTCCTTTTTCTATTTATAGCATTCCGAGTATTCCGAATTCCGGGTTCCGAATTCCATTATTCCTGATTTTCCAAGCTACCAGCAGATGGGTTACTTAACCTGGCATTTGTGGTGTACCGCAGAAAGAGGGACAACAACCAAACGGTTAGCCACACAGTTTACACACCAGGCATCAAAATCGCGTTTACACACCTGTTAATGTTAGCGAATCATTTGAACATATGGTTTTGATATAACGCAGTCGAGACTGATCCCTTCGGCGGAAAAAAAAAGATGTTTGTCATCAAGCGAAGCAGCTGAACCGAGGATAGCGCATAGTCCTTTTGGAAGAGATTACTCCAGAGTGGCTACATGTAATTCTCTGGGGTGTTGTTCCTCTCACTGATTTAATATAATATACTTAAAGTGAATGTGAATAAATGAAATCATACATTTGAACTGCGGATTAAGGAATGAAGATGTAAGTGATAATCACAGGTATGAACACCTCTGCAGCAGAATGATTGAAAACAAAGCCTGAAAAAAAATACGGCTTCTGCGTTAGTCGAATCAATGACCTCTGCACCGGTATCGCAGAGGTTCAACCCGAGCACAAACCTGATTTTTTTTTTCCACTAGTGCTGAAGTAATGTTCATAACTGTGATGATCACTTATATCTTTATAAAATGCTTTAATTGTCACCCCGTTGAAGGAAGGAGAGGACGTCATGGATTAATTCAGTTTTTCACCACCAACATTTTAATGAATTCCGTAGATACCTTTCATTTTTAGTTGATTTTACTCTGCACTGATACAGCAGAGGTGGTTTCTGTTGCATTAAAAAAAATAATAAAGTTCGTCTCTTTCAGTGTGCACTTTATGTTTAGCTAATTATCTCCATCCGGTTGCAAAAACGTTTCCCTGTTTGACCTGAAACCCCACCCAATGGGGACATCGTGGCTGTCCCCCCTCAGGGAAACTCCCGTTTATTATTATTATTATTATTATTATTATTATTATTACAATGACCCGATCTCCCTTCTTAGTCTACACAGCGCCAAGACGGATGTCCTGTAACGGTCACTTAACTCCAAGTTGTCCGATATTCTGCTTGGAAAATTACATCGAATAACGTAAAAAGCGGTACTTGAAAGTGCTCACTCGATGCTTGCGGTAGCTCAGTATCGTTTAAATGGTTACACTTAAGGATTTCATCCACGGACTCACAAGTTCGAGAAAAGGAACACCATATCGTAGCATGATATACGACGGTTTGACTCAAGAAACAGTAGGAGGGCCAGAATGAGTTACCATATTTGTGTAAATTTGCCATTTCCGAAAGAGAACTGCTTGTCTAATCTGTTTTGATTCATTGATTCAATTACTTTGTGGTGGGCTAAACCTATCTGGGGAAAACCATTATAATCACGTACGTTTCGTTTGGCTCCGTCACCCCATCAGGTTGTTAACAAGTATTTTAAGATGCGGTTATCTGCTTGCGGTAAATACCTATCTTGCATGAGTTGGAATTAGTTCAGTTTTAGCGCGCAGTGCTCGGCGCGCTTGGAAAACGATATAAAGCGCTCCGAAAAATCGCTTCCTGATTTCGTTTGCAGTTTTAATTATAAAGAGCTGTTTCCTGTAGGAGGCTCTTTGCTTTGATCTCAGAGGTGTTATATTATGTGGGAAAATACATCTGCTCATCTTGTGACCGAACAAAATGTTTTTGTAGCCGCTTAAACAAATTTCCCAGGTGATGAAACGGGGATTGTTTTAATTTAAGCTAAAGGTTTTCCGTGAATTTACCACCATGTTTTCTAAATAAACAAAGGTAAAGTTTTCGTTCGGAAGAGAAACACACGTGACGGAATTTCTTTCGGTTTCTTTTTCTTTGCTTTTATTAATATTCAGCCATTAAAATTTTCGCGAATGAAGTAACACCATTGATTGCCGAAGGATATCAAATCGAAGCCATTATCAATATTTGTCCAAGAGCGTCATGCACTTAAGCATTTTTTATCCTTTTGTATTCGGTAACGCAAAGGCCCTTGTGTCTTTGATTCGGAAGCGCCTTTTTATTTTCAAATATCAAATATGATATATATGATATTTCGTTTTAAGTTCCGGAATTCAACCGGAAAAGCTGATGTTCGTATAGATAAAACCTTCTTCTATCTTTTTTAAAATGAACATGTAATACAATGACAGCGAAATGACACGTGGCTTGTATTCACCTGGGTTTATTCTAACAAAAAAAGTAAACGATATCCTTATAAAGTAACTATTGATATATAAAAACACATAAAAAGCAACTTTTGAGATACGCATGTATAGACAACGCATTTTTTTATTTTTTTCATCAACTATCAACTTGTGTCATTCTATTGTTTCGTTTCCTGGCACAGGAATCTCATCGGGTTCAATTCGGGCCTCGCTCAATCGCGTGATTCCTCTCTTTCCTTTATCCGACAATGGCAACGTCCGGTAGCGCCTACGCGTGAATTTGCTTATTTTCGTTTTTAAATCCTTTGTTTTCAGATACAACCGGAAAGGAAACATCCCGTAATTGCTGCAAGGTGCCTCAACGTTCCCTTTCACTTTGTCAGTCACAAAGACTCAGGTCACATTTTTTTATTTGAGTTCATCACGCAAGCTGTGATAGTGATAAAAAAATTACGATTAAGCCAAACTTCCTGAATTTCGTTTTTCAAAAGTTACCCGTTGTTTTTGGTGAACAGTCAGACTGTCTAGGTCTTTATTTTTAGACCTGTCGTGTAGCTTTTTTAATTTCGGACGTGCTTGCTCCCGCTTCACAAAAATTCCAGCTATTTTTAATCATGTCAGCGAAATCGTCGTTTTAATTTGCATTTATTTGCCGGCTGTGAGCATCGATTCAGCTTGCTAAATACAGCCCACATTAACGATATGACGCTATATACTACAAATGCGATAATTGACCGATTTTATGACCCATGATAACGCTGCATGAAAGAGGACAATTTGTACAGACTGATACTGTTGAAGAAACCGCACGATTTGTTTTATACTGCAACGTATTAAAATAACAAAGCATTTTCAAACTTGGAGGTTTATTATTATTATTATGATTTTTTTATTTCAATAACATTGGAGAAATCAAGATATAAAAAATAAAATTAGTCACTCTGAACTTTGCACTTGTATACCTTGAGCGCGTTTTTTGCGCGGTCATTTTGAACATTTCGGCTGCCGAGTTTCCGAGGAGATTAGTGGTTTCTAGTAAAATCACGCTAGTTATTTTGCTTTCCCATTTCTTGTACGTTTATCGTTTTTAAAATGTTTATTAAACATTTCATTGTGCTCTTTCAAGCATGCTTACTTCGCGCAATGCTCGTAAACAAGTTCCTGAAAGTGGGAGGTTTGGGAGGGATGAGCACCCTTCACGGAAGTCTTTAGGCACTAGCTGTGAGTAAAAACCGTAATCAGGTTCGAGTGTTTAAAAGCCAAAATGTACTTGCTTTGATTGTATGGTGTTTAATTCATGGATGAGATTTAAAATTGCAAAACCTCATTTGACTAAAAAGGACTGACTACCATTGACGGAGTCAGTTTACTCAATGCAAGTGGAATAAACAGTTCCTAACCGTGTTGACGATGGAGCCATTAACCAAGACAGATGATATTGCAAATTTTTACGCTGAAGGGTTATCACTATTATCAAGTGATCACTTTCTGCCAAGTTGTGATGACTCGTTTTCAATGACCGGCCAAATAAGTTATTAGTCCTTATTTTATCCTGAACACAACTTGTGTTCGATATTTTCCCTCCGTATTTCAACGACAGTAGTGTAGAACATTAGAGAGCAGCTATTCAGAAAACTTCAATTCCCACTAACTATATATGTTTTTTTTTGTGTATTGTAACTCTTTCACGTTTTTTTTCCAGATCGTTTATCTTGTGAGATGTTGGCGAGTCATCGAGGAACCAAATTCCCACGAGCGGCGTAGATTTCAGGTCTTTACCAAACCTTAAGATTTGGCCATAATTTCTAGCTGTGGGTTTGTAGAGTAAGGCAAAGAAATGAAAAGGATTGTAAAAGGCATGAGCACAGCGACTGTTTTTGCTGATTAAGTGAATTGTATGTATTGTATTCCCGTCATCGTTGATCAGTAAGGTCACTGTTGGCAACCAACAAACAGTATGCAATCTGAATCCCTACAAACTCAACCGGTGTACAAATTCTGTTGTCCAAAATTAAGGAATCGCTCTAGAAGTCAAAGCATACCTATGGCACGAAATTGTGGCTTCACAGCTAGTTAGTTACAAAAAAAGAACGTCGCTTTATTATCCTCAGATTTCGACAGAACTCCTTGTAAAAGAAAAACATCCGTTTATGTCACTTACATAGCATGCGGGAAAGTACTGCTTAAAAATTTCACCTGATCAAACCACCTTGGGATTCGCTGTTCACATTAAAAAAAAAAACAACAACAACAGAATCAAATTATTCTAGTTCAGTGCCCAGCAGCGTTTTGCTGAAATAAGGTTTTTGGAATCATTTATGTGCTGAAAACTGAGACATTACATGTAGCTGCATAATAATTACTGCCGCGAGAAGGAGTTGCTTGATACATTCATTTGAATGATGAGCCACATTTATAGCTCTGTTGACTGGCATAGATAGTACAAATAGCGTAGGAGCTTTTGGACTAAAGCTCAGCATTGTTCGGGCGATACACATCTTACTTGACAGTCATTAAAAGGTCTTTCCTGGCCAGAGAAGCTGTGCGGCTTTCCCTCTAAATCTATATCGCTCTTGTTTGGTCCCTTGTCGGAATAGGCTTCGAAATATACAATCAAAACAGTAAATTGAGTGTCCGGTCAAGTCCGTTCCAACAGACAAACCAATTTCGCTTTTCCATTGGTGTAAACATTTTGCAGGAAAGCGCAACACTCCTTTCGTGGGAGAGCTGGGATCTGTTTGATGACCATCTCGGAGATTTCACTTTTCCTCCGGCTCAGGAAAAGTGGAGAAAAAATATAGAAAGTTTAAAGTCGTACGTGCAGCGAAACAAAACTCAGGAACACTACACACACATTAATAGAGGTTCGCGGCGACGTGTTTTGTTTGAATTTTTTTCAGTCCTTTATTAGTCATTTCGGAAGCAGGAAAGCGTGGACAGACTCAAAAGCAGGTCATGATCTTAAAACTCTACTGTGTATCTTCCTCACTGTGAACACGTTGGCGCTTTAAAAAAAAGGTTTATTTCCCTTCCTACAAAAAAAGGTCATCTGCGTAGGCGTTTAAAACGGGCGTGCGTAGGTTTGACGCCGAAAGCAATGTAAAAAACTCGCACAAAAGGATGTAACACTCAGCGCTGGAAATCCAATGACATTTTTTTAACTTCTCATTTTGGCTCTAGCACGTTGACAAGTAAGAATAATGTTTTCGTTTCTTGTAGGGAAAATCAAAGAACGTTTAGAATGTCCTAAAAGAAACTGCGTTGCAGATCTAACGTGGAATGATCATGTGGCGAAAAATCCGTGAGCCAAATCACGGCGTTCAGAGCCGGAGCAGAAGAGAACAACATTTAAATACTGAGTTGCCATTTCCGATGATGACAGTGCATGGAATAAAGCTTCAATACGTTGACTATCTAAGGAAAACAAAAAAAAGCAAAGAAAAAACCAATTCTGTCGACGAAACAGCCTCATCATAGCGGCAGTGTTTACCTCGGGGGCTCATGCCATGTTCAGCCATGTTGTAGCAAGAATTGGCACAAATTTAGCAATTGCGTGGTGAATGTGACGCTGACTATGGTTCCAAAGGTGAAACGACGTAATAAGCAATTACTTTATCCGCGATTTGTTTGGGTCTTTTTCCCTTTTCATTTCTGTCCTAGGCTTACGGAGGTATATGCTTCGGCTTCTTCTTTAAATAATGCAGTTACGTGTTCACTGCCTTGGCCCTTCACGTTTTTAAGGTCACAGAACCTCAAGTTCATCAGTTTTGACGTTGGCCAAATTTTGAATTGGTGCCCGGAATGTTAAATTGGATCGGAAAGCTGTTGCAAACCAATTCTGTGTCATTCTGTTTGCCTGTCTCTTTTTAGCCTTTCAAATTTGATAACCAAGTCTGAGATTATTTCATCGAGGTTCTGGAATCTACCAGTCTAACCATGCCATTTCGTAAGTTAGTTAATATTTTATGCATGTCTTTGCCATCTAATGATTTCAGAGTTCTTGTTCTCAGCTATAAACGCAAAAAAGTGAAATATCTCGTCTGACAGTACCATTTTGGCCAATTCTTAGTTGTCATGAGTTCAGTGATGAAAACTCAGTTCACGCCCTGATATAAAACGAGTTTTTAACCAACACAACTAAACTTGAAGCTCGTTCGAGAAAATATTTGAAGGCGGAAATAACGATTTGCAATTTAAGTAGAATCTTCGTCGGTCAGATCAACATGGCACTCAGAACGGTTCCGAGTTCATGGGCGTTTTAGTTATCTTTGGTTAATTATAGGGAACCATTGGGAAGTTAATACTGAAGAAGGTATCGTCGGCGAAAGTTTCTTGGTTCTCTAGCTGTTGTGTCCATCCTTGTAATCCAAGATACATTGTGAATGTGGTGTTGCTCTCGAAAGCCGTCGGAGCGTGTATCGTATTTTGTAAGTTAATTTAGCAGCTTTAGCTTGCAAGAATTCATCCATGTTTTTCACTGACCGTCGTCATGAATGCTTCCTCTTGACTGACGTCTTTTTCAGTGCCACTGCTTTGATGAAGTCAGTTGCCTGAATCATGGCGTTATATTTTACGTGCAATGACAGAGACATCTCAGTACTGTCAAGTTACACAGTTTGTGAGCGGGACGTGGTTTTCGTAAGTTAGTAAAAACGCATGCTTTACTTGAAGCTTTTCAACTTTAGTGTTTTCAGCCGGAAAATGCGTGGGAAGGATTTTAGGCTGTTGTAGCCATGTTTTGACACAGCGTGGTGAAACAGCACTCTATAAGCCCGTGCGTGGCGTTTATTATCTTAAAATGTAAGCAGTTTAGTGACGAGACGAACCATTGAAGTGCATGTATTCATTAAGCACCGTGTCATGGCGGCCATGTTTTCCTATCAGATATTTATATTAGGCGTAATTTTTTAGTTGTATCGGTTAGCGTCGTAATGTTTTGTGGACCCAACGCAAATCAGGGGCAAATGAAGTTGATTTAATGTTGTCATCAGCTCCAATTGCGCATCAGTTTTGTATTTTATTGGTACTGTAAGTAGCATTCATTTAGGTGACTGTTTAACGACTTTGGTACTAGAGAACTGATGTGTGTTAAATGTTCTTGTGTTTGTGCGGAAACGTTTGTCAAATAAACCATGTTTTCGTAACCAATAAAGAATTTATATTATGATGTGAATTTGTTGTTTATCTTGAACGTTGTTTGGGTGTGTTCACTGCGAACAATTGGGCTAAAATATACCCAGGCCAATCAGCGGAGCAAATCTCGGACCACTGGCGCGTTATGTCGTTGAAACGGCAGTTGCCGGTGGTTTATTAAGTTCAACACACAATTTAAGCCAAAGATAACCCCTTTGACAAAACGTCTCTAAAGTCGTCCTAAAATATCTCCAATGCTTGTTTGTCTAGGGAAAGTCTCAACTTTTCTCTTCCTCCTCTTTTTTGGCAGAAATGACAGCAAATGCAGTGAACGAAGGAGAAAGTGAATGAGCTCCATTTTAAAGTCCTTCCATGAAGTTCATTCTCTTTTAACTCCTTCTAAAGTCTAAATTTCAGAAATTTGCCGATCGCAACAGGCGTAGTAACGCTTTAGCATTTTTTTTGGAAGAGAGAGAGAGCTAATTCGACGACATCAGGGAACACTTAGGTCCCCAGGCTTTGCATTTGTTTAGACACTCGGCAAATGCAAAGTGGGGGATATAAAATGATGTTTCTAGCAATTTTAGCGGCGATTTACAAAAGCTAATGGACTCCGAAATGCTCAAACAGATACGGCTCCGGTCAACTCAGACTGAGAAGAATGATAGCAACACAACGGTGCGCTTCGAATCCCTACGACACTATTGTGTAGTTTGTTAAAGTAGCACTGTAAACTACCGGCCGGCTTGAAATCTGTCTTCCAGCAGTGCTTTCTCAGTTACCCGAACTCAGGGTGAAGCTCGAGTGAGACTATTGTAGAAGACGTGGTTTCTTCAGTTAAGTAAAAGTGGATAGAATAGATAACTTTTTAGAAAAGTTAGACCCCAACATGTATCCTTTTAGGAAGTACACTTCATTTATATTTACGATGATGCTGAAATGCTGGCCCTCTCCTTGGAATAGACCTGTGCTCGGTGTTACTACAACCTAATTTGGATATCAGACAGGTTATTTTTAATTTCGTCTGTATATACATACATCCTGATACACCTTGAAAACATCCACCAGTTTCCTATGAACTGAATTGGTGTGGCAAGAGGACATTGTAATGGTCAATACTGGGATTTCTTGATCTATTTCCTGAACTGTGACATCAATGAACTTTTCAAATAGCAATCGTGCCTGCATGCAAGGGTTATATTTGAAAAAACGAGGGTTAGGTGATCTGAATAATATGAATAATGCAAAGGTCTTCTCACTATTCTTCCAGAGCAAATGAAGGAAGAGAAAACTTTGAAAATGAGGAAATCACAACACATTAATTTTTTAAGTATTTTGTTAAGTTTGTTTACTGAAGGGTGATCTCACTCAAGAGTTTACAAACTTTAATATCACCGGCAACTTTCCAAAGAAAACGTTTGTTAGATGAGAAATAATTTTCTGATTTTTAACGTAAGAGGTTGACCACATCGAGAGGCAATTGTTGGATGATCATTGGCGAAAGTAACTAGTTTGAAATGAAAACAAACTGAAGACGACCTCACAAAAGCAAGATATTTCTAAGAACTCGCTGAAACCTATACGGACTAAAAATCAAGTAAACAGTTAGTAAAATTACCAGTGATTTTGCGATAAAATCTAAAAAGACAATAACCTTTTCTTGACCAGGCAAAACAAATTTCATTTTATTAGATTTGAAATTAATCTAAAATCGGATCTTGGCAGAACACTCAAGTGAGTACAAGCACGATTTCATTCACGTGTTTTCTCCATTTCACGGTCTTCGCCTTTGGTCTCACGCCAATTGCTCTCACTTGCTCTTTCAAAGCTAAAACGGAACTTTGCCAAAACAAAGAAAACATCACCCTACTCCGAAGCAATAAATACTGCACAATACCGGAAAATCAAATAAAAATCCGTTTTAGAAAAAGGGGCTCTAAGCTTCTTTACGTCATTTTCCCGCTTAAATGGCAAAATGCGTTCCATGTATCATATTTCTGTACCCCTTCAAAATTTCTACTGTCTTCTAGCGTTTGCGACGACAGCGTTGTTATTCAGGGCTAGGAAACAGCCTCTTGATTATTCGATGAAGCGTGCATAATTTACCGTTCTCTTTTCGTTTGGAATGCCGGTAATTCGACAAGACACGCAAGGAATCTTTATTTAAGATATAAACAACTTAATTCGACGCCTCCAATTCTAAAAGATACCGTGAGCGATTAGGGTTAATTGGCATCTCATGAGGTGTGTAACGACTTAAACCGGGGCAGGCGGGCCAAACGGTATCTCCGTGTCAACAGCGTGGTTGTTTACGAGTACGTTAGGCACGTACGCGTTTCAGCAACAACAAGAGTTTCTATGAACCGTCGAAGACTGCCTATATGTGAGGGGAGGGTGCTGGTCTACGGGTTGACTGTCTGTCGCGTAAAACGCAAAATCCTTACATGCCCAACGTTTTTGCCGGATGAAAACTATTTCAAACTCAAATGCAAGGAAATAAATTTTTGCCTTTGCGGTGAACTTACTTGTTTAAAAGCAACAAATCCGACGAGAATTTAATAAGTTTTACATCAGTCACAAAACGTTCCCTTTCTCACCCCTCCCTATTTGCGGGTTGGTGTATTCGAGATCATCTAATTGGCGGTCAGGTTTTCACTTCTCTTTAATCTTTGGTTAAATCCTAAGCTGATTTTCTCGCCTTTAGGTAATGCAGATTTGTTTTTAGCCGAAAACCCCAAGCTCGTTAACAGGCAAAACAAAAAATTTAGCGCAGTGTTGAAAAGTGGTACACACCACTTCATTTCCGAATTTCCGCACATGAGAAAGGTCACACGGAAAAAACGCGCAACGGATACGTGGATTTAAAACTGGAGTCACGAGAACTTCCGAAATAAAGCGCTCAAAGTAGAACGATTATAAAAATAACCCCGAATCGTTTGCTCTCCGAAGAATTTCTTCAAAACAACATTGATGTGATAAGAAGCTAATTTGGATGCAAAATCCTCTTAATTCCTTGTTCAACATAACCAAACATGCCACTAAAGCCCTTGAAAGTTCGCGAACTTGTCAAAAACTAGTCACGTTTTCTCGGCGCGTTGAAATAATTTTGTTTTCGTTTCTTCTGTCCGGTATGACAAACATGAACGCGTTTTGAATTCAAAACAATTCCACAGTCAAGCGCTTTATGTAGTCTCTCAGGGGTTAATCTTAATATGAAATAGTATGCGGTATTTTTTCGCTGTTTCGCAGAGTTAGCAGTGTGTTTTAAATGCAATCGTTTATTTCAAGATCACGCTTAACTTCAACATGGCTTCCGTATCTCCCGGAACGAAAATTTTATCATGCCTTGGCTCCCAGCTGTGCGATGACTTTATGAAAAATAAGAGTTGTCTTTGTTAACTCACCGTTTGATCGGCTCGGAGGATTAGGGTTTAACGCTCTCGATCACGCACGTCTTAACAAGCTTTAATGCAACTTAAATTTAGATAGAAACCTATGGAAAATTTCATTTAGTTTCAAGGGCAAAAAATCTGTATTCATACGATAGAGCCAATTTGGCCTCATCTATTCACGCTGCACAGTCAAGAATACAAAACTTAAACCGCAAAAGAAACATTACCCCCATTTTATAATGGCATTTGGATTTTAAATCTTTTAAGGGACATTACAACGGCTGGCGTTGCGCAAAAAATTTCGTGACTTCGAGGTTCCACCAGAGTGGCCGATCGCGTGATTTTACATTTCATCGAGTACAACTTCCGCTCATACATCAAAACGTCAATATATCAAATGTTTTCACTTTCTTAACCACTTGTGTTGTTTTTATACAAGATCTCGTTTCTTTAAACGCTTCGAAATTTTTATTTCGATCCTCTAACTTTACAAACAAGTGCTTAGCCTTAATTTTACCACCAGCATCAGATAAAATTAGCTTGATCGTTCTTTAAATTAATCACAAAACCCACCGAAGCGAGACCTCCGGTGAAGTTTGCGAATTGCAATTGACATTATTAGGTTAGGCTATAATTAGAATTCTTTCTATTTACTACATTATTTTTGCTTTCAGTGAACCAGTAATCAACGAAAACCACTACCAATAAAATACATTAAAATTGGAACCTTAATCTAAATTTTGTTTACATCGAAGCACGTGCTGTTTAAAGTTCACATCTCTGAAGTGAATATATTAATTTTTATAGTTTAGTCGAGTTAAAATACGAAATGTACTGACTTAAGCCTTAATTCGATAAATTACATTGTTTGTTTTATACACATTCGACTCATAATCAGTTCATTAAAAACGTAAACAACTTGGAGGTCCTGTTTCACCGAGCTGCGAAATTCAGTCGCTCGCAAAGAACAGCTATTTGTGGAACTTGTAAACCTCCAGTAAGTCTCCAATCTGTAAAAATAAATGTTGGGGGCAAAAATAACACCAACTCGTGATAGGCAGGAAAACCGTAGGAAATTTTTCGCACAAAATGGATGTGACAAATAAGAATAATACCGACGCAGTGTTTAAGAATTTAATTTCACGCGCAGCATGTTAAAATGTATTGAAATCTCATTTCAACTTCAACTTATTTTCCGAAGAGTTTCAAATAATAATAATAAGAATAATAATAATACAATAGATATACATAAATATCAATAGTATATTCTTTAGCTCTCTTTCCATATTATGGTATTCCTCCATGCTTACTTATTATATTTTAATTTCATTGTAGATTCTTGCCTCTCGATTTTGCGCCCGTATTACTAATTTCTTCATATCTTGACTAAAAGGCACGTACACGAGCAATAAATAAAGAAAAATCGCGAATAAAAATATCTACACCTTCGGTTTAACACTTTTCCTCTTAAAATTCAAAATTTGTTAACCGTTGAATCTGTGGTTGAAATCATTTAAGTATGACCATTCAAATGAATTCTACTGAACAGTACAATCATGTTGGTCATTTTACAACTGTTGGAGTATTTGTCAAGTTTTGCGTCTCGTTCTGAGAGGGAAAGAATTAAGACTTTGGGTGCATTGTCCTATCGGCAAGAATGGTAGTTGAGCGCTCTGGATCAATTCTTTGCGATGAATTTTCTGAGTTCTAAGATTATCCACACGTCTTTTAAAAGCGATTGAGTTTTAAAATGAAAACATGAATAACGTTGAAGTTGGGCCGAAAACTTCCACTTTCAAAGGACCGATATTGAAAAGTCAAAAGAAAAACAAACATGCTCTCCATGTCGACTTCAGTTGGCGAAAGAGAACGCTTCTATTACGGCCCGTGTCTAATGGCCTGTTAACCCTTTGTCAACCACAAGCATGAAGGTAACTTTCAGTCGAGTCTCTAGAGGAATCATCAAATCCTGCGCCTTAGTGTTTCCACTAGTGTGAACGCTCCTACGCACTACTTAGTGTGAAGTTTAACGTTAAATTCGCATGTGAATACGGGTAAAACGTGAGCACCACTTTCCTGTGGTGCTGTTTATAATGCTGAGCATGGTCGTTCTAACTTTTGAGTTGGTGGACAAAATCTGAAAGTGCGACCATTCAAACGAAACTGGGCTATTTGTTATGCCAAGCATCTAACTTTAAGCACGTGGATGAAATCCTAAAGTGTGACCAATCAAAGGAAACTCGCTCAGCCTTGTACAGTACTTTGATTTGGTGTTCATTATTTTTGCAATATTCCAGGTTTTTGAAACCCGGTCAAATAAAGCTTGGGCCAAAGAGACTTTCAAATCTGGAAGGGTTTAAATTTGAATAGCCCGTTTAGTAAACATGAACTAGCACTACGTTTTTCTACAGATAACTAAGCGATTCTTTTTCGCTAGTATGGCCTCCATACCCCTTTAGGAGTTGAGCTACCATTCCGTTCATGTAACGAAGTGTCTGAGTGGGAAACTTCGATTCCTGTGTGATGATTAACAACATGGTTTGGCATAGTGTCAATCGGTTCTTGCTTTAGCGCGATCATTCCGTGCCCTTCATTTCTCGACAGCCCGTTATACCCGCTGTTTAGATCCACGTTTCCCAGCGGTAAAGGTATTCTCTGAGGGCTTCCAATAGTCTGCCCAACCAGGGGCATCACCCCGGGTCTCGAAAGGGGGAA
Source organism: Galaxea fascicularis (assembly GCA_948470475.1). Taxonomy (NCBI): domain Eukaryota; kingdom Metazoa; phylum Cnidaria; class Anthozoa; order Scleractinia; family Euphylliidae; genus Galaxea; species Galaxea fascicularis. The sequence continues at coordinate 13,977,681 of OX419338.1, forward strand.
CGACACCCCGGTGGTCGTGTTTGCCTGAGTGATAGGCCCTACCATGGACGCCGATGTGGTTTGACTTATCGGCATGTTTCCTTTGCTCATGGACGTTTGTTGCATGAACGGCTGTGGCCGGAACGCATAGCCGTTGTTTACCATGCCGTTGGATAAACTATTATTGTTCAATATGGGCCCGTTCATGACGGGATTGGTGCCGGGCGATGCGTTAAGTTGCTGACACGACGTAGGGTACATGCCATGACCGGGGTCCATTCCGGGCGACGAGTGGACCCCAACTTGATTCATCCCCGCTCCAATTCCGTCTGTAACCGTAGTAAGAGTTGTATTTGACGTTGCTTGCGGAGACGAACGAAACGGAAACTGCGTTATGCCCTGAAATCTCGGCTCTGTGTAGTGAGGTAACATCGGTACGTTCCCACTGGGGTTTTGCAAGTTCATTTGAGCTCTTGGCGCTGGCAGCCCGTTCAGAGCTGATAGATTTACTTGAGCCTCTGACGGAGGATGAGGGGGTATATTCGGTCCTATAAATCCTGGAAAACCGTGGAAGCCCCATGTTGACGGTGAACGGATTTGATTGTTTTCTGTAGGAAAGTAACAAACAAGAAAACTAATTAATGTTATTTATGTTATTATTTTCTCGCAGACTGTTTTAAAATCTCCGAGTACTTTAATGTCAGATGGAGTACAAGGGACAAAATGCTCAACAAACTGTGAAATTTCGAGCTCATCGCAACGCTTCGAATTCAGCCAGATCGTAAGGGCAACAGTGCAAACTCGAGGAAAGGCATAAACCACACAATTAGAAAGACTACATGTGTAATTAGCACTCGAAGTCAACTACAATTAAATACAAGGAAACTGGTTGACTGCACGAAATCTATGTTCAGAACGCAAGTCCTTAAGTTTTGGAGCTATTTATTTAGAACAAAACGAAACTTTGACAACTGGAAATCCTTCTCAAGAACACCCACCACAGATGTTTGGTAGGGCAGCGCCCTGTCCTCCGGCGAACCCTGTTTCAAATCGTAAGCTCTTTAAGTTTCCACGATTTCAAAGACATAAAAAAGTACTTTTTTGGTTACTCTCATTAATTTGAAATGTTGGATGCATTGGCAAGGGTTTTCTTCGCAAACATGCCGAGTTACTTCGATTGGCATCACGAGAAAACAACTGAGAATTAAAGCGAAGTTTTATCATGACTAATCAACGCAAGCCTGGAGGTCCGGACACGTCATCAAGCTTTATGTGCCTGTACTAACGAGAAAGTTGTTGCAACCGAAATTATTGTTCATTTGTTCGCTGAAAACCCGTCTGCTAAAGTTACCACGCACTAACGTTCTACATGTCCCATATGACTTTTTAGCATCCTACTTAAGAAAATTATAGCCTCAGAGGAAAAAAACGAAAGGAAACGTGTAGAGCAAAGTTATTTACTGTGCGAGGCGCGCGTTATGACAAAAACAACTTTATTTTTCCTGATAGGAAGGGTTTGCCCATTGTTTTTTCGCGTCTGGACAGGGAAAATGGCGTCAATATGTCCGTGGGAACTCATTAACCGGTTCATTTTGCCATCTTTAGTTTCAAAATCAAGTGTGCAACCGTCACATCCCCAAGTCATCGACTGTTGTTGGACTAACGTTAAGCCGAGCAAAATCACATTTTCTATATTTTCGTTGCTGAAGTAAGTTGAAACAAAACGGTGAACGTGTGTGATGCGTTTTGAAAAAGAAAACACAATTTCTATTCTGTGGAAACCGGAAACCGGCGTTGAATAATTTAGCACGAAGCATTTCCTCGGGTCTGCCGGTTGTTGTTTTCACACTCCAGCATTCTTTAAAAGTCGATAACAAATGAAGGAAGCAATACACTCAGGGACAATGGCTCCTACTTGAGTTCAAAACAAGATGGGAGGAAGGATACTCATTTTAGTAGTCTTTCCCTTTCTCGAGAGCCAGAAACATTAGTCTGTGTGAAGCGATAAACCTTCCCATAGGCACAACTTTCTCGCTGTTCTATACAAAAGTTTGAGGAATTAAGTCCGTTGGTGTGAGAACTCAGAAAGAAAGCTACTGAACGGTACTTTCACATGGCGCTGTTCTTTTTTCGATTCTTAGTTAAAACTGCCCAAAACACATTTTCAGGAATACTAAATGCAAGCTAACTTACCGGGATTTAAAGCGCTGAATGCCGAAGTCGCGTCTGGAGGTAGTTTCACGGGTTGTAATGGACCCGGATGAAGCTCAGTAAACGGGCCAAAACTGTTGTCCCTTATGGAACGTCGAAGACCTTCAAATCCGAGCTCAGAAAGGCGATCAGAAAAGTGAAATTGCTCGTAGGCGTTTGCTTGGTCTCTTTCATCTGATCGCGTTCGGTGCCCTGTCAAAGGAAACGAACTTCCTGTTATGTGGGCAAAAGGCGCCGGTTCTGTTGTGTAACTGTTGTTTCTGATTATGCCCTTCAACTGAAAGTGCGTTCTGATTTATTAGGAAATCTGCCAGAGATTTGTGATCCCGATTTAAAGAAAAACGCGAGGATGGTCAACTGACGACTTGACTTATTAAACGGGTTTACACAATGACAAATACTTCGAAAAGCAAAGGAGTAGCTATATTACATGTAATGTGGTCAAGTCGATATTTTGCAGCGAGCACAAAGCAAGTGGATACAAGGTTGGCGCTATAAACAAGGCGACCCGGAGATGCCAAAATGTTTTTTCGTTTCTTGAACGGTTTAAATTTCAATTAGAAATATGTAACGAAGTTTAGTTGCGTTCAAAACGAGACTCACCAGCTACTTAAACACAAGTTACCATCAGAATAAGTTTGCTTTTTGACACACCCTAAATTCGTCACATTTCTTGCCTTTGCTGAGAGAAGCTAAAGCAGTTGAGTGTTACCGACAACAATCTAGGATCAAAGGGTACGATACAGTATCTGGCAAGAAGTGTTACCTGCACCAATTCACACGTATTTATTTGACGTTGCAGAACTTAGAAAAAAACGCACGATTCCAAAGAAGTGAAATTTTGAAACAGAGAATTTGTAATCGCAGGAAGTCTATGAAACTTCCACTATCACAGTGATATTGCAGATGGTTTTGACATTTAAGCGCTGTAAAGGTAATGGAGTCAAGCTCTTCCCTGTTTCTTTGCCAACAAGGAAACAGCTCGCACTAAATAATGAACAATCGAAGTCGTAATAAAATATTTAATTGTATTCAAAACTAACGTAGCAAACTAGACTCTTGGCCAAAAGTTCATAACAGCCCGTTTCAGTTCTCTGGATCTGATTTATCGAAGCGCGAACGGTTGTATGTTATACTAATCCCAGCGAGTCGCGCTTGGGGAATCTTCGCCGGAGTTGTAATTGTAATCATCCGCGTTGAGTCAAAACCTAAATTTAGCAAGGAATCCGCTGCTAAAGAATTCAAACGTTAACTCTTTTTGAAAACGCTGTTAAAGAATTCAAACATTATCCATTTTTGGAAACATATAAGCTTATGTTACAATTTTGTTTCTTTTGAACTCTGCTTTTGACTTCGCATAAAAGCGTTCGATTTTCACTGAATCACGCTCATTTTTCATACAATGAAAGCTTTGGACCAGCTTATAGCAGTATAACAGTTGCCAGTGGTTCATAATTGTTTTGTTTTTCAAATTTGCATTTCTCATGAAAATAATTCAGTCAGAGTAAGCTTAACTAAGATGTCATTTTCGTATGGATGTATATTCATTTTACTTTCTGGGCATATCTTCCAAGACAAAAAAAAATTGTCCTAGATTCACAGGTGCTAAGAACAAAAAACATATCACCAATTATTTTATGGCCAGCTACTTAACAGCTTTTCCATATCATCTGGATCAAGGAGTTGGATACGACCGAAAAAAATCTCAAAGCCATTGTTAATGTGGAGTCAATGTCTGTGCATTTAGATTTTGTGTGATATGAAAAGATAATTAAAATTCTGTGAACAGCTAATAAGTTTAGTGGCAAGTATATTTTTTTCATGATAACGAAAATGAATGCCCTGATATTGGCAAAAATGGAGGGGACTTCTTGAAGTTGAAATCTCCCAGAGAGGGCAATGGTTGTGTTTAATGGTGTAAACTTAATATGATTTTAGTTGAGGTTTCACCCTGAAGATGAAACTAAACCCAAATAGCCCAAAGTGGGCAAAGCATGTATTATATTTTGGGAAATGGTTTACACACTCTTCGAACCTAATATAAGTAATTTTGAAAAACTGATCTTCTGTTTTGTGGTTTGAGGGTGAAGTTATGGATGGTGAGGTAAAAATAGGTCTCCAGAAGAGTCAATACAATGAATATAAATGTGGTTTTCACCCATAAAAACTCCTTCTATTTCACTTAAACCTTGCAAGAGCAAACCACAGCATGTCAATGTTTTATTCACAAACTCAATGACAAGCACCAAAATCAATCCAGGAAGATCTGAAACATGAAACTACACTTTGATTGATTTTAAAGGGCTATTTAACTTCACAGAAATAAAACAAAATGTCGAATTCTTTTGTACGATTATTGAAATTTGTTCTGGAAAGAACTTATTGAATTTTCTGAACATCTGGCTTTTAATTGAAATTTTTTTTGTACATGACGCTTCTGTGTTTGTCATAAAAATTTAACAACGTAATACCCAACTGTGTCAGAAATCTCCATTATCAACAATAAACTGTCAATTTCTTGTGTGCTTATATGCATAGCTATGGTTGTGCTTCAAATGACTTCTTTTGTTTATTCCAGAACAAAACCATGAATTTTGATTTCTAGATATCTGTATGATTTTGGTGGTTTCAAGTTAAAAGTTCTCATTTTGACCTTGGGACCATGAAATATAAATTTTGTTGATGCTGGTGGGTTTAAAAAATTATGCAAAATACAGGACTACTTTCTAAAGAGAAAAAAAATTATTGATTTGTGAGAGGCACATAGTCAAGCTGGGTTTTCATAGTCTTGATGAAATTCTGAGATATTTTTTGGCTCTGTACAAGCAATTATAGCAATTAAAATAAGATCAGCTAAAAACCCCATTTTGAAAGCCTGCTAGGCAGACTGGGGTAATATTTCACTCTTGTCCAGTGAGAAATAAAACATAAAACACATAAGAAATAAATCAATTACTGCTCTAATTCAATTTAAAAGGGAAACCAGAATGGAAAATTGAACTTTCTTCATAGGGCAAGATCAGATAAAGACTAAAACTAAAAACTAATTACTCAATTTTGCCACAACCATATGCTACTAAAATTGAAAATAAACTCTGCACATTCACTTGGATAATTCTGTTTGTTGAAAGGCTTATTGAGGCTAAGCAGAAAGTACACAATGTGTTTGCTTTTAATTTTTTGGCCATCTCTCTCCCTTCCTTGAAACCGAAAGACAACCAATTTCGATGGAAATGTTTTTATCTGATTTATTAGGTGGATTAAGAAGAAAGAGAAATGCTATTAAATTAACAAATGTATTTCTAAAAGCCTCTTACAAGACAGGTGAAAGGGAGGCATTCCCAACTGCCACCTGCTAAAACCACCTGCCATCTGTATTGTATGGAGTCTTAAAAACATACGATAATCAATTCAATTATTGCACCAGCCAATGACAAGCGGCCGTTTTATGAATCATTAATTGCAAATTAAACATTAATCATTTTCCCGCGTATCGCCTCAATCATTTGTCCCCGCTACGCGTGGCAAGGGCACAGAATAAGACAACGGGATGGTTCTATTTATCTAAACACTGCCTATGTTTATTTGCGGTCGAGTCGGCCAGTATTTTCGAATATAAACAACATAACAGCACCCGTTTCAAGGCGAAGCCGCAAATTTTTTTTATCTACTCTTGGGTTTCGACAGTATCAGCAAAGTCAGGCGATTGCGGCTAAAACACTACAGACGGGCACCCTTCGGAATGAGCTTGTTGTGGCCACGAATACCCCGAGATATTAAAAGCTAAAATAGGCTCATGAAGATTCTTCCCTGGAGAAGATACTTATCTCTTGATTGTGAATTAATTTTCAAAATCAAATCAACGTCGGAATCAGAATTTTAAATTCTCTGAACAGAAAGGAAAACTATTTTTTTAATTCGAATCCTTATTGAATTTTCTTTTTATAAGCATTGAATCAAGGAAAACAAACGAACTCATAGGAGGAGTTTACCCATTAAATTTGGCGCGACAAACTAAACTGGGTTACGAGTTTCCAAACGTGTATGAACTTCTATGGGGTCGGGTGAACCACAAATACATTCGTCAAACAATCTAAGAATGAGGAAGAGAGTTTGGTGGAACTTACTCCGCGGTTCTCGCGGTCCGTCTACGGTCACTTTAATAGCTCTGCAGTACGTGGCGACTTGAGGTGGATCTGTGCGCACCGTTATTGTCAGTGTAAAAGTCTTCCCTGCAGCAAGGAGCAAAAAAAATAAAAATGTAAGCGATGTAAACAATCGGGACAAAAAACTGGTACATAAAAATTATTCGAGATTTTTTTCCACCAGACAGACAGTTGAAATTGACAAGCTAAGTTGAAGCCCATATAATACATGACATGTTTTTCTGAAGTGCATGTCGTTTTCCAGATGGATGATTCCATACTGAATGCTAGTGAAGCGCCAATCTTCCTACTGCGTCAAAACCGATCGCACTACGGCACGTTTTCTTGCTTACCTCTTCCGCTCCGGCCAACGAATCTCAGATCGTTGAAGCGGGCAACCTGATTTTTCATCACGGCGGTCGCGTTTCGGAGCTCAGCTGCAAAGTTTTCATCGTTGCCAGCAGCGATGGTGACAAGAACTCCATCTGGAATATCACCGAGCGCTACAACTTTGAAGGCAACCGGTAGAGTCTTATTACATCTCCAATGCGATGGCAACACGCTACAAACAAAGTTCGGAGAATCGGTTTTGACGAGCTCGCCTGGGTATTCCGCCAGCGCTTCAATGAGCGATCGCTCGCCTCTAATTTTTCGCGGTCCCGTGCTTTCTGTGGCAGTGGTCATGGTTGTCCAATGTGTAAACCACAAGAGTGAGCCACCAGAATATGTGTGGCAAGTTTGGCACACTACCGGACGGTGAAATAAAATGAAATGCTCTCGGCCAACCACTCCCCTGCGATTTTGACATCTGTTGTCTGCCTACTTGTTTTGCGTTTTTGTGTGATGTACAAGTTATGAGCCAATAGCGGCGGGTGTTTGGGCCGAGCCTCCCGCCCACTGCTGGCATTTGGCCAATCAGCTCACGTAGCACACATTCCGATGAATAGTCCATACATTTCTCGAGCGTTCCAGTGGGTTGTTGCCTTCACGAGTATCATTGTTTTATGACATTGAAGAACTCGACTGCGGCAAATTTCGCCAATTAGCGGACTAGATGAAACACGTGGGAGCTACGAATGGGAAAATAGTGACTTTTTTATTGCATCCACGACTGGTGGTCGAATATAATGCTTTGCGCGTTCATGCTCAGCGTAATAGAACGCGTGTAAATCACTCATATGACTCATACTACGTAAACAAGCGCTTCCCTTAGGCGAAACAAAATTGCTCCCACTCTACGGAAAAGCTATCAAGGAGATGACTAATATCGAAACGAGATTGAACTCGACAATACTTCACAGAATGCGTCATTCGTAATAGGAAGTAAAACTCATGTAAAGTTTCCGTATTACCCTCACAATCTCCGTGTTCTACCGGGCAGAAGAGTCATTTCGTGCGTAATCCGAGAGAATTTGTTATCATCAATCGGGTTATATTTTTGTAATCTACCACTTGTTGATTTCGGCAGCCGTGAAATTTACATGCCTGTGCAAGGCCGCCGTCTGATTGTTGATTCGCTGTCAATTTTCGCGCGCTTTTATTGAAGCATTGTGGGAAAATAACCGTTTCCGGTTCAGTGATACATCGTGCTGTGATCTCCATTTTGCTTGAGAATTTCGTGAAGACGACATGACTAAATCTAAATCAAAAAGTAAGAAGAACGACAAAGGAAAGGAAATCGGTAATTTACCCAACGCCAACGATACTAGAGTGAGTAAAACGCATGCAATGTTAGCCGGAACTTGAAGAAATCGTTTCAATTGAAGGCCGCCATATTGGATGTGTTGGTTCGAATGTCCCAACGAGTTTGTAAGATTGCTTTCTTGCCGATTAATAGTTAGATTAAGCTTTCGTGACAACCGAGAAGTAATTATGTGACCCTGTAGCGTACCTGAGCGTATCGTAAGAATTTAATTGAATTTTGAATTCGATGAATGCAACGGTTTATTCAAAGGACTAACTGATTGATTTCCGGTTCGCAGACCCCAAGCTCTTGCGACACACGTCCGCCGACTCCAGCAATTCAAAGTCCTGTCACCTCGACTTCCAGACTGCCGAAGCCGTGGTTTCAAAACGAAATTCTAAGTATGATGTAAGTAAATAGAAATCAATCCGGGATTGGTGTTTTAATCTTATTTGCGCCACAAACACGAAATCTTCGCGCCTGTAAAAACGTCCTGGTCTCGTTCAGGCGACAATACGTTCGTGGTCGCAGTTAATTGTTGTGCAAACGTGTTTTTGTTGAAGTTTCAACCGCCATGGATTCGATAATGGCCCACCTAAACAACCACGCGTTGATGACAATGCGCTTGGTTAGCATATACATCAACGTTGGAGGTCGAAACCACCACTTGTTTACAATCGTGTTAAGAGGTTGATAAAATGTTTGACTTGGTTATGTGCTCTCAAGCGCGCCTTGCGAATACACAGGCCTGTGTGTATGCTTTGAAGTTGCGGTTCGTTTGTCGCTATTTTTTGAATTTCGAGCGAAAAGGCTTGCCGAAATGCGCCGATTCGTTTCAAAGCAGGTCATCACAGAGTGGTTTTGTTGCGATTTCCTGAGGCCAATTGTTGAGCAGAATAATAGGTCTTTAATTCAGCGCGACGATTTATGACAGCTTCGGATAATGTGTTATAATGATTTGCCCTCAGGCCAGGAAACAAGCGCTGACTTACAATTGACAAAATATTTTCCCACGAAGAAGCCGCAAAACGTTTGTGACAAGTGTAATTAGGACCGCAATAATGTCGCCGCGGTTTCTTAGAGAATAGGGGTTATCAAGAAAAGGACATGTCTGTGTGAAAACTCAATTGCGTGAGAACACGGCTGTTTACTGATTCGATGAGCCGTTCGATTCAATTAACGCCACGTGGAAAAGAATGGACCGAACACTACGAAAGAATGTTAAGGTGTAGCCACGCTGACCTATTGTGGAGTTGCCGAAACTCGATTTTATCACATTGTATCGCTACATTGATCACACTTCAAAGAATTCCAGTGATATCGCTATCTCTATCCTGTAGTTGGTGCAACTACCCGTCTATTTGTTGACAAACGGTAGTAATCGACAAACATGTAAATTGAACTCGATGAGAGTAATTTTAAGGCGATGGTATTTTTAGTGTCCACAACTGAACGAAAATAATTGTTGTGGGGTCACTGCTAAGCATTTAGAATCTTTAGCACAAATAGAAATGCTAAAAAAAGTGTCTTTATCTGTCATAGGTCGTTATGGATCCAGCTTAAAGTCTTATTGGTGATAAATAATTTAAGACTCTATCAGGTGCTATACAAAGTTAGCCCATTTTCAAAATCCATTATAATTCTGTCTAGGTGTGTTTGACAGGTAGCACATAAAATCTATACATATAATGCAAAGTTGATGTGTTATGATTTTTTAGCATTCCTTTTGCAGGTGTGTTAGTCTTTTAAATGGGAATGTACAGTGCACACTAAGTGACCAAAAAAGTCTCCATTACTAAGTGCGATCATGCAATTAGAATTGCTTAGTTTTTATAAACTACTTAATTGAACAAAAGCTTAAAGTTGATCATCTCTATGGGATTATATTTATCGGCAACATTAAACAAAACTTAATCGGCTCTTCCCATTGCAGCTAAGTTTCCATACAAACACTAAAACATCTCCTTCCTCTCTTTAATTCATGGTAAATATAAATTATGTGGTCTTGTTGCAAACAGGGGGTCATACCAGCCAAACATTAATTGTTTTGCCAAAGACATTCTGTCAACAGTCTGGTTCTTAAGTGGGTAGACCTCCATTATAAAAGATCAAAGGGACTCTAATGTATAGGTGGGGCAGGAACGTTTTTCCCTTAATTGCTTTGTCAAAACAAAACCCCATTAGAGGGCATCAGTATGTTATGTTTATAGGTGTATCATGCCAGATGATTCCTCTTTGTAATGTAAGGAATATGTATTCAAAACAAATGACTGCTTTGGGAGAGAGCTAACCAGAAGATTGAAGATTAAGTAATTAACTCCTTATCTTATATAAAAGTAACATTAGATGTACCTCTGAGATAACAGCTGGCTGCCACTATCTTCCTTGATAGCCCTTTCCTGCCCAACTCCCACTTTCTTTAACAATAAATTTATTTTCCTGACAAATTGTTGGGGAGCCAGCCCTATGTATTAGCATAAAATACTAAATTGCTAGAAATGCTAGGCAGCCTTGATGTCTCTTAAAATATAAACAAGGTATTTTTGTGCAGATTGTGAGTGTAAAGAAAAAGAATGTACATGTATAAAGTGGAATCCAAAAAGAGTCTCAAGTAACTTCTCATTTTCCAAAACAATGAAAATAATGATTCATAATAATAATTGGAAAAAACTTAATACCGGCCTGTGATCATGACAACAATGTAAGGATATTCTCTGTGAGTGAAGCTAATTATTTCTGTAAACTAAATAAGGTGTATAGATTTTCTAATTTTTCTGAGGATATCAATCTGCTTGTCTTACACATCTTAAACTACAGTAAAACCTGCGCAGTAGGAGGCACTCTCCATGAAAACCTGCTTTTTCCACAGCATTCTAAGAACTACAAAATTATGTGGTCCAACAAATGAAGGTAGCATGCATTTAGTGTATGGTTAAGTTATCCAAGGGTCTCAAGATAAATAATTATTGTTTTCAAAACTATAAAACTTGTTTACAAGTCTGTTGAACTAAAGGGAAGAAGATGCATGTAATTTTTTTGCTGTTATAGCTGTCTTGGTTCACTTATTACTGCAGTCATAGTCCTTTGTAATGCTGTAGCAATGTTAATTTCAAGAATCTGTTAATGTTTCTTAGAACGTTAGAAATAGGTTGGCAGTGTATGTGTATTAAATTAAAGGGGCTATGTCACACTATTTTAGCATCTTTTTAAAGCTCAAAATATCTCTTGCCATCAATTGAGATCCAAAAATAATGGTCTTGTTTTGTTAAAACTGTTTCCTGTTGTCTGTTGCTACCAATGAGGCAAGGATGGAAATGGATTGAATTTAATTGGGCCAACTTTTTCAAGGTTTGATGTAATAATAATAATAATAATAATGATGATGATGATGATGATGATTCATGTAGTGCTTTTTCCCAAGGCTCAAAGCACTTTACATCACTTTTTGGGGGACTTTACCAGACTGCTTTTATAAGTGCAAATTGCAGCCACGCAGTTTATAATCTTATTAGAATGAATAGTAGGATCAACCCAGGTGCCCTCAGAACAGAATAAGTTATAGACCATCACACCAGGGACTATGTCTCCTACTCTTTCCCATCAGTGTGTGGGTTCTTTAACGTCCCACACCAGTATTGTGAGATGGGACCTCAGGTTTGTTGTCCTTATCTGAGAAGACTAGGAAGTCTAACCATTTGCAGATGTACAAAGGCAGCACTTTCTCCTCAGTTATTTAAAGACCCTGAGTGTTTGTCTGGTGGAGGTTTTAACCTGTGACCTCCCACGCAGCAGTCTGGTGTTATGCCAACTGAGCTAAGCAGTTGGTTGACAAAAAATGCCAAAAACATTATTATGAGTTGTTCTCTTTGCTAAAATTAATTTTATATCCACCTCATGGTTTATCAGGAACATTGTAAAAGCTCCAAGTAATGGTTTTTGGAAAGAATTGATTCAATGATAATACAACAAAATTGTCGTGATGTAGTCCCTTGAGGTGAATGTTTGTAGGAATTAAGAAGTCAAAATGTTAGAGTTCATTTTAAAAGGTGAAGAAAAGGGTGTCTATTTAGGAAGACATGATATTTTGACTCTAATGTGTGCTACTCAAATTGCAGCTTTCTTTGAGTTGGGACATATGTTTGGTAGCCCCATTGTGAAACTGGTCTCTCTTACTTGAAGTGAATTCAAAGCTGTTCAAAGTTTTTAACTGCTTTCCATGTTGTCCAACTGTGACTACTGATTGTTCAGGGAAGATGGTCTATTTTGATTTTATGAAACAAAATATGTCATTCTATATGACCATAATTTACCATAATTAATTATATAACTAAAGGGCAGACATAATAATATGGTCTAAATTCTCACATTAGATTTAGCTTCTGAAAGTTTTAACTCTTGCTTTTTTAGGAAATTTTACTTGCAAGAAATGTATTTGAAGAATTTGTCATGGTCTCAAAAATTAACTTGTAATTATTGGTTTGATTAAATTGCAAGCAGGATTAAAACCAAGAAACTTTTTTTTTTATCTCCAGCCCCAACTAGAGCTAAATCCCATTAAGAAGTTAAATTTCAAGAAAACATAAAAGGCTTTAAGTTTTGTCCAAGACATGTTCGAGCAGTTTCTTAGCATAATAATTACTTTTGAGACCATTAAGAAGTGAAGTTGATCTGAAATTCCATTTCTCAGGAGCTCCTCTCCAACAAGCAGTGATCAAATTTGCTAATTAAGGAGTATCAAGCCAGCAGTCTTTTAATTAAGGTTGCTGTGTATTATTTGAGACATTCCTTTGCATTCATGTGTTCTGAGTGAAAAAGGTCTCTGAGATAATTAGCAATGTTATTCATTTCTTTCTATTGCCACAGTGTTGATAAATTATTGTTTTTTCATTAATTATTGTAGACTTCAAATTACTGTCACACCTTGTTGATTCACATGTTTTATCACTCCATCTATTGTAAAAAGTAAGATGTTAATGTAACAGCTTCAATTTGAATTGTCTTGACCAGTTGTGTGCTATGGTGTGATTTATTGCACAGTTACAAGGAGATGTAAAAACAGAAATTTGAATATTTTCTTAACTTAGCAATTAGTTGTATTTAAAAAAAGGCATTGCGTGCTTATCCTTTTTGGCTCAAAGGGCACCCGTGGAGGTATTTGGTGACCTGATAACCTCTCTGTAATGATATGTACTCTATTTTAAGTCATCTCACGCAGCGCTGTGATGATCCTCTATATTGAGTTTTAATATAAATCAGTAAAACTATTAATAAAAAATCCCAACTATTTGCTTCTGTGTCAAGGGGTCTTAAATACTGAGATGTTGACCTTTTAAGATGGTAAATTACTTCTAAAATTTAATAAGGATCTTCAGAATATGTGATATTATGCATGCTTTGGAATTGATCTGACAAGTTCCTCTTTGTTTCACAAATCTATATTGATCCACTTGTGTTATCAGATTGTGATTAAGTTATGATCAAAATGCCTGTGTATTTTTAGGTGAATGAGTTTTAATTAATTTCTTGGCCGCAATATTTTTATAATAATCATGCAGATTATGGAGGCAATACCTTGGATAACTGACACATTTTATGGTAAACTTGTAGTATGTACAAACTGAATGGAAATAATAATTACTGTTTGTTTGGTGCACTTTTCTTTTTAAGATTCAGTGTGGTTCACATCATTGACAAAAACACGAGCTGTGTTATATTGGTCTTAGAGCTTAACACATTTTTATGGAGTTGAAGGTGAAGGATTCCTACTGAAACCTTAAGTGCGCTCCTCCTACTACTTTCTCAAAGACAACCTTGACCTTAAGTGGACAACTAATAGCTTAGAACTACATTGCATTTGATTTCAGTAGCACTCAAGTTAGCTTGTAGCTGTGCCAAAGAAAAGTACTGTAGGTCAGAGAGCTTTCTTTTGAATGGTTGCTCATAGGGATTTTATCAACAGATCAAGTCAATTTTCTTAAGATAATCATAAATAGCAGCATAAGATGGTACTCAGCTCAGTGGCCTTCAATTGCATTGTAGCATTTTTTCCAGAGTGTATGATTTGAAACTGCAATTTAAATTTACATGAACTGACAATTAATTGACTGGGCAGTTTCATAATATGTCATAAAAAGTCTGAAATTTGTGATCTGATCAAGTGTTCTATTTCAGTTCTTTCAGCTAAAAAAAAAAAAAATTAAGGTCAGGAACATGTATGATCTGTCATCTAGTCATCCTCCAACATTCATGTCACGTACAGTGTATGCTATGCATTAATTAGTGTAATTGATATTAAAATTTGGCATCTTAACTGGTGTTATATCATGACTGTGTGTTCTTGTCTCCTTGATTTCCCCCTTGCTGGATCCAAGAGAAGGAAAATCAAGGGGGATCCCATTCCCTTGGTTTGTTATGCTAAAAAAATTGCCACCTCTTAATGAAGTTCTCTTTACAGTTGCCGACTTGGTAGTTGATCTGTGTGCATTTTTGATTATCGCCGCAGCTATAATAGTGCAGCATTTTCTGTTGTAATAATGGCGTTCCTTGATTTTGACATAGTAAGTTTTAGAGACTTGTTATATTGGGCAAAATTTCAGAGCACTAGTATCATATAACATCAAATAAAATGAAAGAAAAATATTGTTAAGTTTGTCTTTACTTTGTGTACATGTGGACCTTGACTTTGTATTGTTTTCAAAGGAAGGGAATTAAACAGTCAACATTTGAAGGGTTGCTATTAAATCTGTCAAATTTAAAATTCCAAATTGCTCATGATCCACTTAATGTTTTACATCTGGCTGTCACTTTAATATTAAAACACTGCCCTGCAAAGGTATGGGAAAACCTGTTTTTCTATTTTGTTAGAGTTGTCGTGAAATGTATTGGAAATTTAATCGCTCACTCCTGAGTGAGATGTCTTGTGGCAGCTAGCCCATGAAATAAAATTTTCTGTTTGCTAATTTTGAAAGGCCTTTACAAGTAAGTAAGAATGGCACTTTGTTTTTTGAAAGATCTTCCTTCAGTCCCGAGATTTTCAAGTTTTTGCTTAAAAATTGATGATGTCACAAGTAGTTTAAGGAAGTATGTTTGTCACAAAATCAACTATTATCTCTGGAAATATTTGACTGATGCCATTCAAACTTGGCACCAGTAACGTAAGTCAGATAAGATACAAAATGACACCCACTGTCTTGTTATCTTGGCAACAATTTGGCTTCCCAGTCTATTTCATGCAACTTTCACTTTCCCAGTTTTTGTGTTAATTTAGCATTGTTCACTTAGGATGAGCTAGTGAGTACAGACGTTAGGTAATATGGGCATCACATGTGTTTCAAGTATGACCATCAGTCACTAATATCTGGTCAAAAATGGAGATATTTGGTTCTTGGCAAACAAGGCCTGGAGCCTAGAATGTTGCCATAGCAACATTATAGGACATATCATTTTGCATCTTATCTGACATACATTACTGGTGCCAAGTTTGAATGGCATCACTCAAATATTTCCAGAGATATTCTTGATTTTGTGATGTGTATTCTTACTTAAACCATTTGTGATGTCATCAGTTTTCAAGCAAAAACTTGAATATCTTTCAAAAGAGAATGCGGCATTCTTACTCACTTTTAAGGGCCTTTCCAGTAAGCAAATATACTTTTTATTTCATAGGCACTTTCATGCTACATGTACATGATGCCCACATGTTCCTAGACAGCAGCATACAAGCAATAAAAATAATATTGTTAATAATAATTTTTTTTCTGGGAGGGCAGATGGAAATTTGCCTGAACAAAGTGGTTCATCATCTTTGTGACTTCATGTCGGCTTTTTATACTAAATACTTGTGATCATGAGCAGCACACAGCAACAGATTTTGTCCACTTTATTTATTTAGTTTCATCTGATCACGCAGACTTCTTTGGGAATTTAACAAGTTTGATAAAAGACCTACCGGTAGTTTTACACTAAATGGTTGAACAGTATGAGTCACATTCAAATTAGGGTGTGCATGGACAGCCAAAAACACCCACCAACAAGTATGCGCAGCATACAGCTTAGGATTAATGTTTAATTTTGGGGCTCATGATTGAATGTTGAATCATGAACCCCAAAATTAAAAATAAATATATTTTAGTATGAATCTAGTTTTTTTATATCAATCTTGTTAAATCTGTGATGAAGTTTGTGATCAGACCAAACAAGCCGGATAAAGAGCAAAGTTGACAGGATCTGTTACTGTGTATTCTTAGAAGAGAACATAATGCAAAAAGTTGCTTGACTTTAATTATCAGGTATGCATTTGGTGACTCAAGGAAACCTTCCACAGAATCAGCCATCCTCATTGAACAGATTGTACATTCACAGATGGCAAACATGGTAAGATATTGTTGAGATTTTCTTAGAATCTAAGTATCAAAAAATGTAGGCCCGTGTTTCACTGGAAGGCCCAAGGTGTAGAGTGTACGTTGTGGGAACATTAGAGGGGTTTGTATAATAACCTAGTTGATAAATGACCTAGCTCACCAGGGGTGCCTTTAGCTCAGGGGTTAGAGCATCTGACCGGTGATTATATATTTCCTGCCTGGGTAAACCTTTTCAGTTGTCCTATTGCTTGTCACCAAGCAACTAGCTTATCATCTTTCTCACTGGCATGTTACAAAGAGTAGTGAGACTTACGACAGAGAGGGGAGTTGTGTTCCTTTTCATTTAATAGATGTTTATAAATATATGTAGCTTTACTTGAAAGGTGATCTTTGAATAGGACTTTAAAGAGAGAAATGGAGGGGGAAAAGTTGTCAGCGGAAAATGTTCAACCAAAAAAGTTCTTACGTGGCTCTCTACACAGTTTATTTCCTCTTCATGTGAACATAACATTACAACTTTTTAATTGTGCTTGTACTAATACGTTGTAATGGACCACTTTGAAGATGTCATGCAAAATAACAATTTTTTGTATTTTTCGTGCAAACAAAAAACAACCTCCATAGATGGATTTATATGGCAGGGGCAGCTGCTTGTCCCCCGCCATACATTTCTCTGTAAAAATTAACAAGTTTGGTGTCTCATATTTCCACTAGTTTGCAAGGGATTTTTATGAAACCTTGCATAATTACTAAATTTGGCATGACCTATGGAGGTTTTTTGTTTGTATGAAAGATACAAAAAATTCTTATTTTGGGCTCTTACTTCGTGTACCGGACACAAACAAAAGAACAAAAACATGGAACAATACCTCAAAATCCCTAAGGCACTGACAGAAAACAATAGTTTCTTTTGTTGTACGTCATCTGTGCTGGTACACGAAGTAAGAGCCTTATTTTGCATGACATCTTCAAAGTGGTCCATTAATATTAATTTGTTGCTTATTTTACTGTGATGGTAACAGGTTGTACGAGCGGCTGAGGTGACAAACATGAGAGGTGGCAGATTCATGAGTGTTGAAGACATCATCTTTTTAATGAGGAAAGACAAAGTAAGTTTACTTTTGTCAGGCTAGATATTAAAAAGACAAATTGGTTTTGTATGCTTGCGAGGATGTGAACTCTTACACTATGCATTGAACTGGTAAGTGCTGATTGAGTGTCTTTCACATGTTTCTGTGTTTTCAATGCAGGTAAGATGTCTAATTGTAAAATTTAGTCTTTACTCAAGACTATGAAGGGGCATAAAGTAATGCAGTGAGATGTACCATCCCTAAAGAACTGGGCCTGTATAACTTTTTGAAAGGGGGAACATGCCCGTGGAGGCCTTTGAGGTGTGACAGAAAAAGGCCAAGAACTTTGATTTTTAAAAGCATATGGCACTCTGCTGTCAATGGACATATACATCTAGAAGAAGAACTTATGAGGAAGGACATGAACTGTGGTGTAGCGGTTGAGGTGCTGATGTCTTTATCCAGTGGTCATGTGTTCAACTTCTATCTTAAAGTTTATTAATTGCTGGCCCAGGTTGCCGTACAGTAGATCTGCATTCAACTCTAAATTGGGCATTGGGATTTATTTAGTCGTGAGAATTTAATTACTGACCAGAGTGTCTGTACATGTCTGTAAACCAGCTTTGGGTACATGCAGCCTTAAGTCCTCTATAACGAATGCATTTGCCAATGCATGTGAAAGTGAGAGTTGAGTGAAATGGTTATCAATGATTTCTTACTACTTTTCACTCAAATTATTGCAGGAAAAATTGAAGAGGCTTATCAGATATCTCAATTTTAAGGAGATAAAGAATAAATCTCAGAAACAAACATCTCAGGATGATGATGAAGTCTTGGAAGCTTCAGGTAAAAAAAGGCAATGTAATTTGATTTTTATAACCTGCACAGTGGTGCAGTGTGATGAATTGAAGATTGGAAGGTTGAATATAGCTTGAGACTTGGTCGGTCCTTGCATTGTACTGTAGTGTGCTTGCTTTACACAAAGAACTTAATTACATGTCTGCATCATTTGTCTAGAACCAGTTATTAAATGAACACCGGTAAAAGAATGTCTGGAATGGACTGCAAGCAGTGGTGAGAGCACTCTCCTCCCACCAGTGGGGCTGAGTTCAATTCCTGGACTTGGCACCATACAGTTGTATGTGGGTTGAGTTTGTTGGTGACTCCCTTCTCTGCTCCGAGAGGTTTTTTGCTAGTTACCCTGGTTTTCCCCTCTCCTCAAAAACTAGCATTTCCAAATTCCAATTTGATCTGGAACATGGAGAAGACATTTGAACGAGTTCTCTGGAGCTCTTTGGTGTTCTGTTGGTAAACAAGTTATAATTATAATTAACATGTTTTATGGCCTGTATACTAGCTTGCACCTTTGAATTTTTTTGGAAAGGAGTGCTAAGAGACTTAATGGAGTGGGCCAATCTTGTGAGGAGAGTTGGGATAAGTAAATAAAGCTTCCTTGAATATGTGTCGTATGGACCATTAATGCCTGATGTGTAATTTGGCCTTTGATTTACCTTTAGGGCAGGCACAGACACATATTTAAAAGTCATGATTCTTCCTGTTGGCCTCAGTATGCAAACTACATACTCTTCATTGATTTGCGATCAAGGTATTCCTTATTTTTCTTGCAGTAAGTGAAGTTAAAGGGAACAAAAGACGAAAGATTTCTTATGACTTTGTCAGTGCCATAGATCAAACAGGTTGGTTTGTTAAAAGGTGAATGTATTACACTACCCCTGCCAGCATCTAAACGTAGCTCGCATTTCTATGACTGTGGGAGAAACTACAGCTAATTCAACATGAACCAGTTTTACAATAATGATGGTGATTATGATGATGATGATTATTGGGAGGAGGATAATGATGGTTACACATATGAAGTCCTGGGAGCAGTGAAGGGGGGTATTCTGAGGTTGCCTTGAACATTGTGGTGGTCAATCTCATCTCTGATTTTATCATCTCTTTCACATTCCTGCATGGGGTGGGTGGGTGAGATCAAACATTGACTAATAGCAGCTGTCAGTGGTGCCTTTACAGTGCTTCATCCAATCTCGCATGACAGAAGAATAAAATTATTCTAAACTGCCATGAGACTTTGTGATATGTGTGTACATGCCTTTCTGTTGCAGGGGATCTTGTTGCTTTGTTTGATGATGATGAAACAGATGAAGTCAAACAAGAAAGAAATGAGGTGGATATGCTGGCTTTAGTTTCCTGTCACTCATAAAAAAATTGTTCTTATTTATGATCATCATGGTAAATGTTTTCCTTTTTCAGAGAGCAGAACGTTTATCTCGCACCCTTGATCCTCAACAATATATGGAGTTTACAGAGTGTCGACAAGCCAACTTTAGTGAGTGACTAACTTAAATACAATGAAGTTGATTTTTTAATATTTCACAAGTGAATGTTATTGTACTTTAGTAGACATTTGTTTGTTGACAGGAAGTTTCTATTCTATTTCCCACAGATAAGAAGGCTGGAAAATTTAAGGAATGGTTGGACTGTGCATCACTTATTGACATGAAGCCCAATACACCTGTCATGGAAATCTTCAGTTTCCTGGCATATGAGACAGTTGGGCAGGTAGAGTAGTTTACTATATGCATACCTTGTGTTGTGGTGTTCACTGAAACCAAATATCCATTAGGATAATACAGCCCTACCACAAAATTTAAGAGACTTCTGGTAGTGCTCATTCTTATTGAAAAAAATCCATGCAACTACCTCTTGAAGAGAACTGATTAAAACAAAACGCCATGATTCACTTGACATTCTAGTAAGTTGACAATGTTCAAAACAATGGAGATGTTGATTGCTATTAATTTTTTCTTTTTATTGAACAGATAGTTGACCTAGCACTGCTGGTGAAAAAGGATGTGGAAAGAAGTGATGTAATGACACAGGTTATGCCGCCCGTCTCTATCCTGTCAGAGAGCCAATCATCTGTCGCCACTCCAGGAAGTGCGACATCTACCCCGTCTACCCCTAACCACACTCCTCCTGGCACCCCAACCACACCCACTACTCCATTTCTCCCAAGCCCTACCCCGAGTGGATCCAACAATACATCATCAACAGCACAGAACTCATCACTAGCCACAAAACCCAAGAGCAAGAAGAGAAAATTGAAGGTCAGTATTTCACCTCTGGCAGAATGAACTATGATTTGAGGGAGTACAAACTCACAGAGAGAACGTGAAGAGTGAAGTCACATTGCATGACTGGAAACAGTTTTTTTAGGGTAATTTGACCAAAGTTCTGAATACAGGGTTGGTACGCGTCTTGAAAACCCTTGAATTAATTTTCATGAGGCCGATTTCAAGGCCTTGAAAGTACTTGAATTTCGTTTTGGGTCCTTGAAAGTCCTTGATTTTTTATTGAACAAGATTGAAAAATATCTGCTTTTAAGGCTTTAAAGTAAATGAAATCCAATGAGAACAAATGTTCAGGAAAGCAAGGCATTACGCTCTGGAAATGCTCCTGTATTATGTGATAACCTGTGTTTTCGTTCCCAGTGCTCTCTCTCGTTACTCTCACGCATGTACGTTTAGGTACAAGTGCACAGCGCATGTCTGGTTTGCACGTGTTTTTAAGCACTCGTTTTCTGGTGTTTGCGTGTTTTGAAATTGTCCTTGAAATTTCTGAGTAGGGTCCTGGAAGGTCCTTGAAAAGTCCTTGAATCTTTGGCCTGAAAACATGTACGAACCCTGTGAATAAGAGGGCCTTTTAAAAAGCCTTCATGAGCTTTAAGTGGTCTACTCCCATTGGAGGTATTCTTGGTTTCTTTAGCACAAAGTGGCTTGTAGTATTGCCCTTTGTCTGGTTGCCACATGAAGTTCATTGCAGAGTACCACCAGCATTTTCTTAGGTTTCCAAGAGTTTGCTGGTATCCATCTCTAACTTTTGGTTAGGAATGAGCAATGTCATTGTAAAAGGTCTTGGCAATAACAAAATACAATGACCCTGCGCACAGCTCCCAAACCCAGAGACAGTCTGCTGCCCGATGCCTTGCCATGATGCTACACAGCTCCCAAAACACGCTTGTGACTCACGCAATTGAAATTGCATACATGTTCAGAACATTTTTTCTTGTTACAGGGTTCAGCAGCAAGCTTATCTTACAGTAGTGGTGACTGTATTCAACCGCAACACATACGAGAAGCTATCAGGAGATACAATCACTATATAGGACCCATGGCACCATTCTCTGTAAGTTGAACTCAAATTTGCTCAAGAGTGGTGGTAAGGGAATGTAAATGTTATCTTAACAACATTATTAGCCACAGCAATGGACAACTCGACAAACTTTTTGGTCCTGATCAATCCTACACAGAGGACTAGAATTGAGATAGAGTGGGAAATAAGTTGGATTCTCACTGAATTAACTAAGAGAGAAAACCACAAGACCAACACCAAATAGCATTTTTCCAAACATGACAGGCAGTCCCAGTCAAAATGGATCATGTTGGCTAAAAGCAGAAGCGTATTACATTATTTTACATGATTCATTTAAAAACGTCCACCATTCATCAGAACCCTATGGGAAGGATTTGTTGGCCTCTAGAAAAAGAATATTGTTATTGCATGGGTAGCACATACAACTGTACATGCTAAATAAATGTTTTTCTTGAGGATAAAAAATGATCAAGTGCCTACATGTTATACCATCACACATACAATGCAGTTGTTACCCATGCACAGTACCATTGGAATCTAACTGTTAAACATTAAAAGTTTATGTCTGATTAACCGTTTTAGGCCCATGCCAAGCCAAGTGCAGCGTACAGGACATTATGTTGCTGAGAAGAGAAAACACTTGTAAATAATTTACAAGATAACTATTATCGCAAAGGACTGCATAACAGTTGAATTTTTCTCTCACAGGGAGAATTAGGAAAGTGAGTTCTTCCACTGCACAGACTGTGGGGTGGGAAAAACAGTTCTCTTAAAGCAGGGTTCCAGATATACACTGTATCAGCAAGGCAGGTCAATTTCCAATGCTCCCACCTAACAATTGTCAATATTTTCTACAAATTTGTTGGGTCACGAAGCTGACCTTGTAGGGTTTTTGACCAAAGACCCCCTTCTTATCTGGAACACTGCTTAAAGCCTCTATAACAATCAACATGCAGTTGTTTGGGAAGCTGTCATCTGTTACATAAGAAGTGAACGACAATCAGTTCTGTATCATACTTTTGCCATGTACAAAGAATTACCAAACTGGTTGTGTCAAATAAAAGATTGTAATTGACTGTTCTTTACTTCTGCTTGATTTCTTTGGACCTTAAGCTGTAGGCACAGACAAACTACACAACTGGTAAAACTGACTTTACCAGAAGTTTATTTTGTCTGCAAAACAAGACAGTTGTTTGTTCATCCAATAAAATTGTTGTTGCAGCACTTAATCAAACTACAGTGCAGGTCAGAAGTCTTGACCCCCCATTACACCTGTACAATGTTGATTTTAAAATGGGCTTTGAAACGAAGATTAGTCCATCGATCACAGCTGAAATAATATAATTATTTCAAAGTTGTCAGCAGAAAAGACTGTAGGTTTTATGAGGATAGAAGTGTGTGTAGTGAATTTTCTAGTTCAAAGTAGAAACAGTGCCACCTTTCAGGCCCATTTCCTCAATAATTTGCACCAACAGAAGCCACTGTATGAATTTCTTTGTGAGAACAAAATTAATACGAGCTTCATGATGATCATTACTAAAAGCTAATCAACAGAGAATATTGTGGGAAGCTATTAATTAACATACTTTAAGCAACAAAGCAAAGCATTAATTGTGGTACTGTTTAATTATAATGCATTTTCAAACAATTATTTACAAAATATAAAATCTCTACAGTTGGTTACATCTTCCACTTCAAGAAATTAATAGTAGACAAAGTTCTGCGCATCAGTTTGAAATCTAACCTTGACTACAAGTAACTCAAGAGTCGAGAAATTATTTACAATAAATACATGTATTGTGGGAGTAAACTGCGATGCCATTTTAATCCATTGAATCCATTTTGGTTGCAACTCAAGGCATTGGAAGAAGGAGGGCCTCTGTAATCAGTCTTTTCTGCTCTGGTTTGAGTTGGTTTGGGAATTCAATGTTAAACTGGATGATAAGATTTCCTTTTGTGTTGGGGTCCTTGGAGATAGGCATTCCTTCACCTGGTACTATCTTTTGATATCCAGGTCTAGCAAAAGAGTATGTAAAAACATGATATTGGTGTTGCAAAACAATCAAGTGTATGGAACAGAAAGAAAAGCCATAAAATAATATTATGGGTGAACGATTACCTATCAATAAAAAATTGAGTAGGTGATCTAAAATTAGAGTCCTAAATTTAATTTAAAATTAAGTTCCTTGAATTGAGAGCAAATAAAGTCATAAATCAAGCTTCTATTGGGGTAAAAAAATACTAAAGGAGCCACATCTGTGACAGCCATGATGACCAGTCAGTGTTAAGTCAAAACAATCCGTTAAGACTTTGAACACCCAGCAATAATAATAAATGGTGTTCCATTAGAGCATGTACTTACTTGACAATGTCATTAATGGGAATGCTGATGAGACGCCCATCCAGTGTGGGAACATCCACAACACATCCAGTTAATGCCTATACAGAGATCAATATGTATTAAAAATAATTATATTTGTAACCATCGACATCTCAAGGGTATGCATGGTAGAATTCTATTCAAATCTTCAAGCTTCCCCAAAGTTCCCCTCAACAGATGCTGAGAGAAACCAATAAGAAAAGGAAATGGAAAACTGGATGAATCAACTTACAGTGTATGTTGCTCATTTCCATTTTAACCCCTAAGGTGTCTCGCTTTGATGAGTACAATCGCCTGGTGTTAGAGTAAAATCTATAAAGTCACTCTTAGGCAGGAAAGGGTTAAGGGAGATTATCATAGTTTTTTAACCCTTTAACCCCTAAGGGGTCTCCCTATGATGAGTAAAATCTATAAAGTCACTCTTAGGGAGGAAAGGGTAATGTCTGCTTTTGCACTGAAGATCACCACGAGCACAAATTTTTGGCAGTAGGTCAGAGTGGCTGTAGACTTATGTAGTTTATATGTGAAAGAATTGGGGAAAGGAATGGGCACTGTCAAAAATTCTCGTTTCCCAGCATGCAATGCAGTTGAGATGTTGAAAATGGCAGGACGTCCTGAATGCACTGGAACAAAAGGCTGTATCTGCGCTCAGGAGAAGAATATGAACAAAAAAAGTCATTTCTAAGCTAGAAGGACTGAATTTTGTTATGATGGTTGAAGTTTGGTTTTTCGACTATGATTTCTTTAAAAAACATAAAGGCAAAAAGGGGCATTTTTGTCATTTCTCTTTGACGTTAAAAACGGCCATTTTCGTTCTTGTCCAAATTCAAAAGGCCATATTTGGTAAAAATCACTACGTTTCTTGCATTTATTGGATATCCAAATTTAAAGCACATTCCATTTCGTGCTCAAAACTGACAGTTATCAATATTCGTGCGATTGAGAAAGCTGCAATGTTTTGAAGCATGGGAGTCTTGTGTGGCCGGTTTTGGCCTGCAGGGGAGTCAATGGGTTAAGCTGATTTTCTCGGTCTTGTGGCACACTAGGTGCCAAGTCTGCCTTCAAAGGTACCCTGTGTCATGTCAAGATAGTCTTAAGTAGAGTAGCAAAGTCACTAGCTCTGGGTGCATTTTTGAGAGTGCTGTGCTTTGAAGTAGAAGGCCTTGGCCATTCCTGGGCAGTTTACAGGTACTCGCTGGTACAAATTGTCTGGTGGAGAATGTCATAGTCAGTTCTCTTTATTGTTATGTTAACTAACCTTTCCAAGAGGAACAGTAGCAGTGTAAATGAGGTTGTCATCATCACGCTTGAAGATAGGGTGGGGCTTGTCTTTCACAATGAACACAATGTCAGCTAAAGTAATAGGAACAACATTGCTTTAACTAATGTGAATGTATACATATCACAAAACTTTGCGTATAATTTTATAAAAAGGAGGCACACATTGTATTGCCATCTAAGGCATATGAAAGGAACAATGGACTCCTGTTGGCAAAGTGGGACCTTGATCTACTCTAGTTGAGTGGCAGTCATAGTACACAAATACCCCTTGGATCAGTTGTATGTGTGGAATTCATTTGCTGGAAACATCTACCCCATTTATTAGAAAAGCAATATGAAATATGGATTTTCACCAAGCTAAAGTAAAAGTAAAAGTAAAATGGTAGAAAACAAGTCTACTTTGCAAACTGTGGATTGTTATTATATTTTTAGGGGTGGTGAAAGGTAAAATCCAAAACGTGCAGAGATGCAAGGCTGTCGAGATTTTGAGACCCAAGATTTTAGAGGTAGCATTCAACACCCCTTTGTGTGTACATGTAAATAATTATCATTATGTGTACATGTATGTCACTGCCTGATTGTTACCTGGAATATTATTAGGACCCTGATCTCCCTCCTTTGGAAATGTGATTTTTGTTCCTGCTCTCCAACCCTGTTTGACGTTGATGGTTAAAATCTTGTCACGGATGTTTGACGTGTGTCCATCTTCATTCATTACCTGTTAATCAACATAACATTTTAGGTTGTGGCTGTGCCAAATAATTATTTTGTATCCAATACACTTGCAATGCAGTATTTGTATGGTTCACACCAGCTGCCCCATAACAGGTTGGGATGTGTTCAGTCATGTACATTCATGTACATTGTATTGATTTAAAGTAAGACCACCACAGGTGTACAGTATGTTCACCATGTGAATACCTTGTACACTGTAAGAGTAAATAATAAAATACATGAAATCCAAAACTTGATACAGTCATGTTGAAACTGTGTGGATATGGTTTAAAGGTGGCAAATGATAAATCTGAGACTTTGTGAGATGGTGAAACCACCCTTTTCCTGTGAGTCTGACATACTTTTTAGACTAACCCTTGAAAAAGCAACACCAAGATTGCTTTATTGAAGAGCTTGAGACTGTTAGACCCATCAATATTTTGAAAGACTTGATTCTTAACTTTTTTAGCCCCAAGATCAAAACTTAATTCTCATTTGTTATCCCTACACATTTCCTATAGAAGTGTAGGGAGAATTAAGTTGTTAAAATATCAAGCAAATTCAACTTGTGTGATACTGTCCTCAATTCTCATGACCACTCTGTTTTGTAAAGCATTGAAATTACAAGAGGAATTTTGATGCTGATCACTCTTAGGGTTTGGAGGGTTAAAAGACAATTTGCCACCCTTTGAGTTTCCTGTGGAACCATGCAAGTTTGAAGTATTGTTTATATCTGGACAATGTCAATATACCTGAACTACATGTAGTTTGCCACTGAAATTAGATAGGTCTTTAATAAATTATATACATATGACTGTAGAACATACAAAGTCATCTTAATGTGATTCCTTACCCTTCTAGAAATTTTCATTTTCTTGACACACCCCTTAAACACCTCCTCCAAAGTAAGGTAAAGCTCTCTTTCAATGGGTGGATCTTGCTTGCGGCGACCACGACCATGAATTCCACCAAACCCAACTTCTGGATCATAGGAATCAAACAATTCTGAAACAGAAGCCACAGTAGGGACAATAAAACATCAGAATCTTCAGTAACTATTGTAAGTTCTACTGGTAATTTTACTTTAAAAAACCACTACACTGCAAATCCAGGGCTGTCACTACTTTTTAAGTAGGTGGGGATTTACGAAAAGTACATGTGTAGCCGGAAATTCAGCTCTTGTGCTACAATCAATAACAAAATGATTTTTCTATTCTATGTAGTAGCTGGGAGACTAACTCAGGATTTCTGGGAGGAAATCTCTGGCCCTTTTCCTAGTCACCTACAGTGGCACATCATTGCAGCAAAGACTGCCATTAACAGATTCTGGTTTGACTACCTGCAAAAGGATTTTCTCCACCAAAAAATTCTGCAAACACTCTACCAGCATCTCCATGAAAGGTGTACCCAGCTGTCCACCCATCTATAATCGAAAATCAGTTAGAGGATATTTCGCATGAATTGTTCCCATCATTGTACCAGAACCATTACTCTACATGATTTTTATCCACAGTCAAGTTACAATTGTACATTGTACAGTATGCCATCTACTGCCTTAATCCACTTAGCAAGTTTTTTTATGCTGTCATAATTTTAATGTAGTGATTAGGAATCCCATTAAAAAAATGGAGTAAGTGGCAAGCACTTTATTCCAGAATAAGAATGACTTGTTCAGAATAGGTGGTAATCATGTTTCTAGGGAGCTATTCTGTTTTTGGAATGAATGGAAAAATACTCTATATGACAGTATATTCTGCTCCAGATAGAAGAATTAATGGAATGAACAGAATATGGTTTGCTTGAAACATACAGAATATGCACCTTTTTGGAAAACCTTTTCCAACAAATTTTGCATGTTCCACTAGTCAATAGCCAACTGAATATTCAGAAATCCATGGAATGAGTCTGACTATAATCTATCAAACGGAATTAAAGACCGAACTTTGTGTGAGTTTGATTTCCAAAGCAATCAAACTCAAATATCTAACAAGTCATCCATCCATCCATTAGATTGTGTTTTATTGAGTTTGGTAATCAAACTCAAATAATTAATTTTTTATTGAACACAATCCCATGGATTACGTTTGATTGTGTGAATGAATTTGCTTTAACAAAGGTCATATGTTATGTGGTCTGATTGCCTGCTTGGTTTCTGTATGCAAGCTCTGATAAACCTACACAGAAAGCAATCTCATCCTGTCTTTACCAGTTTAAACTTGTAAAATCAAGAGTTTGGAAATGTTCTCATGTCCGGCTCACCAAGAGTATTCCCTTTTCAGCCGTTTTGTTTTTGGCAAACTGTATTCCATCTTTTCTCTCATTCCTGAACCAGAGAAGCAACAAGGGCCCCCCAAAAATTGACCCATTTAGTCACATGCTATTATCAGTACCTTTCTCTGGGACTCCTCCTTTAAGCCCTTCCTCCCCAAACTGATCGTAAATTGCTCTTTTCTTGGCTAAAACGAAAAGGGAAGGCTTAATTCAAAGCTAAATTAGACTTTAAAACAAAGAAACAGAAACGCTTGCATTTTGTAGCAAGTACGTTATGTAATCAAAACCTTACTAAAATGTATTACACAGTATGAACTTAAGCTTACATATGATTGACCCAGCTGGCTAATGGCATCAAACAACATTTCAAAGTAACGTTATACGCCATTGACATCTACCCTACTTCACGAGTACTTACGATCGCTGAGTATATCATACGCCTCTGCAACTTGCTTAAATCTCAAGTCAGCTCCCGGTTCTTGGTTCTTGTCTGGGTGAAATTTCAACGAAAGCTTACGGTAGCTGTGAACCGAAGTTTGGAAAAATCGTGAGACATTTTGGATATATTGAAAAATCCTTGCGACAAATCTATTTTAATACTTACGCTTTTTTGATGTCTGCATCGTTGGCACTCTTTGTAAGGCCCAAAACACCGTAATAGTCTTGTCCCATCGTGTGACTAACGAGGAGAAATACACTTTTGCAAAAAATGGCGCTTTGGAGGTGAAAGTTGTTGCGATGGAAACGACATAAACTACAGAGACTGGTAACGAAAACGCAATGGAGCGGCACTAATGGGGTAAGTCGCTGGCCAAGGAAAATCTTACATCGGAGGCTCAGTTGTCCACACGTGCATTACGAAATTTACAGCATTTGTTTTCATTGGAACATTATAGATGGGTTGATTTTATAAGTTGTATTTTATTTGGTGCATTTATGCATGAGAAAAACTCTCCTGAAAAATGAACTGTGCCAAAGTTTTTCACTTTAAGTTTTTTAGTGCCTTACAATACTTAGCCGAGTGCGACATTCGCTTGAAAGACAAACTTGCCTATTTCCTTCAACTGCAGGTCTGTACATTGCTTGTGTTGTAACATTTCTTTATGATTCCTTTTATGTTATGTATTGCTTTAAAAGGGAGTATAAATATGTAGTGATAGTTGTACAGTTGTACTGTACATGAGTAATATTACAATTAAGTTCTAATTAATTTTCTTAATCATGTTTTTCAGAGATGGTCTTTTCAGGACAAGCAAAATCTGTTGCAAAAGTTGGCCGAGCTCGTAATTCAGCAAGATCTTGTTCCTCACATAGTAAAACACTGTAAACCAATACTTCTTGAAATTCTTGATCGAGCTGCTCAAATTATCCAGCAAAGGCGTGGGGAAAGCAAGTGTTATCACGAAGGATTTTGCCATTCTCTTAGCCTTCTGCTACCTCTTTCTCACTTGAAAGACTTCATTTACAGATTCATGAGGACTTCGTGTGTTTTCTCTGCATTTTCAAAAGAGGAATGGAAAATTGGTCAACCACAAGAAAGGATTTTGTGTGCTTTGAAAACTGGTTATAATCTACTATCTCATGATTTTGAAAGCTTTTGCAATCTGTGGGATTGGAGTCCAGTTTTTAAACTGCTTGGACATCAACACCCTAAAGTCAGATGGTTTGCTGTCCAGATCATTGCTATGCTCACTGATATGTCAGACCAACTTAAACATAGTCTGGTTGAGATATGTTTTACTGATGAAGAGCAAAACAAATTTTTAGTCATAGAATGTTTTGATAAAGCATCATCAAGTTTAATAGGAGAATGTGTGAACTGTAAGGAATCATGCTCAGTGAGAAATGATTCCATGGAAGTGGACACCTTCCAAGCCGATGGACCATTTTTTAGTGTGGAAGATTTAGTTGGAATGTATGCTACCATTTGTGGTGTTGTGTTACCAAGATTACCAGAAAAATCAAATCTGTTGACCAAATCACTTGTTATGGTTCCATCAACAGTAAGCAATCTTCATTCTCTAGCGCTGTCAGTGGCATCAGGTTGTGGTGTCCTGCTTGAAGGGCCCATTGGTTCTGGTAAAACAACTCTAGTTGAGTATGTAGCCAAGGCCACAGGTAGATCAAGTGCACCACATTTTATGAAGATCCAACTGGGAGACCAGACTGATAGTAAGGTAGGAATAATTAACAATAATTATTAGGATATACCACACAAGTGAATAGTGCTTTTCACACTTTTTGATTGGTTAACTCGCAGGTGATTAGCAAAGTACTATTCACCTCCGAGCAGCCGAAGAGAAAAACAACGGCCTCTCGTTTCAGTTTCCGAAGAGGAAATTATTTGAATAAATGCTAGTTATTCAGCTTGTGTAGTATAAACTAAAACAATAGTTATAAATTCACCTCAGTGTCAGTGAAAACAGTGGATATTTACCTCCACTTTGGTGAATAATTGTTAATTATTTTCCAAAGGGGAGGTGAAAGTGGTGAGGTAAATATCCACCACTTTCACAGACACTGAGATAAATGATCGTTTTAGTTAGTATACCACACAAGCTGAATAACTAGCATTTATTGAAATAATTTTCACTTGAGAAACTGAATGTTTCTCTTCAGCTGCTTGGAGGTGAATAGTACTTTGCTAATCACCTTGGAGTTAACCAATCAGAATGCACAAAAAGCACTGTCTATTCCCTTGTGTAGTATATACTAATCTGATTGATATTCATCATTTTATGTGGCTCTTGTAACTGCAGACCTGTTGGCTTAATTGGTATTAGAGCGCTGAACTGATGACTGGAAGGTTTAGAGGTTTTAAAATGACTTGTAATATTATTAATACTGGCTACTTAACATCTGCCTCACTTTGTATGATTTTGAGTTGTTAAGATGTTGGTCTTTTAATTGTCTCCTCCTTCACTTTCTCATGAATACATTAAGGGGGGCTGTATATAAGAACCCACACTCCGATTGCGAAGAGTAAGGAATTATGTGTTGGGTGGAATTTGGGGGGCTACTAATTAAGTGGCTTGGAGGTGGGGTACATTTCTTTCTGGGCAAATGCTTGAGTTGATTACTAAATCTAGCAATTGATAGGTGTTGTTTTTGACTGCCCTTCCTGTGAGCACAAAGGAATTAAGATGTACAACTTGAGATGTAAAGAAGCAAATCATAGGCACTAAGATTTTCAAGTACATGCAGTTTCTCTGTCCGACCTTGTAGCTTAGTCGGCAGAGCAACGGTAGATCTAATCCGGAGGTTGTGGGTTTGATTCCCACCGAGGTCATAATAATTTTTTCTTTGCCTCGTGTGGTTCCCTGATACCCTTTATTAGGGCTAACGCCCAGTGGGTTTTTCATGGGTTTCTCTTAGCACTTTAATTTACACTTCAGAGTTAATTCTCTGTTCCACCACTTGTACGTGTTTATAGTGCTATGCGGCACAACATATATATGTACCCATGTAGTGAATAGTCATACACCAATTACCAATTTGCTTTTATTTAAAATGGCCTTTGATCTCTTCATAGTGCAAACCCCTGGGAAAAAGAAAGTTTTAAATTTTTTTTCATTTCAAGCAGGTCAAATGTTTTGGTAAATCTGGTCAAAGTTTAGCAGAAACAGATTGGTTGTGGCCCAATGCAGAGGCTTTGAAAATTTTTCAGTCATGTATAACAAAATGATTTGTTGTTTTGAAGTCCTTGTTAGGCACATACACTTGCACAGACACCCCAGGTGAGTTTGTTTGGCAACCTGGACCTCTGTTACAAGCTGTACAGGGAGGCCACTGGATTCTCCTGGAGGATATTGACCTGGCCCCCATGGATGTAGTGTCTGTGTTGATTCCATTGCTGGAATCTCGCACCCTGTCAGTTCCGGCACATGGAAATGCGGTAAAGGCAGCAACAGGATTTCAGCTGTTTGCTACGCAGAGGTAATAATCACACTTGCTGACTTGTGGGAAGAGGTGAGAGGGAAATATTTGACTCCAGGATCAAGCATTTAGAAAAAAAATTCTGCTTGAGTAAGAGAAACATATTTTCCAACTTTACCTTCCCATGTACAAGTTTTTTTTTCCTCATGGATAGTTAAAGATACTTGTCCAAGATGTTGGTAAATTATTTAAGTCCACACTGGCTTGAATTGATTCACCTCATTTAGATCTGTGCTTATTATGGTATGGTTTTATTTCTAGTAAACAGATCTGGGTTATATAATAGTGGTGTGGTTTTATAAAGTACATTACATAATCAACAACTGAATAAATATACAAAAGGCGGTGGTGCCTACTACATGCCTCTTGTAGATTTCCACCTTGCCATAGTTGGAGAATTGAGTGTAGCTATGCTGGCTGGGGGAAGTTGATGAGCTCTATACTGGGCAAAGACAAGGAACATGATGAAGAGTGATCTACCAGCCTTCTCAGTTGGAGAGTCAGTTTCCTTTTTGCCCTGTGCTTTCTGTCTTTTATTGCAATGATCATTGCTTCCCTGGCCTTAAACTTGTTTTTGATTGTTAGCATCGCCGGTCTTCACGGAATCGTCGAGTTTTGGGGACTTTACAGAGTTAGAGGCAAGCTTGAGCTGGGCCAACTGCACCTCTAATTGTAACTGCTTTATTTTGAGATTTTGTGTCTCTATGTGAAGTCAAAGTATCAGCTGGTCATCTTGACTGGATTGAGACATTGGTGGCAGAGGTCTTTCAGTTTGTTCAAGAATCTCCACTTGAGAGAGTTTCTGCTTCCCTGGATGATCTGCTGAAAGTGGAAGCCCCGATACATGTCTAAGCTGTTGTCTGTGTGTCAACGTTCTGGTTAAATGTTGGCGAGTCTTCATGTCTGTCAGTAATAAGTGGAGATAGCAAATCCCAGATGTAATCATCACTCAAATGGCGAGCAGAATGTGAATGCGAGGATTTTCTTAACAGTTGGAAAACGAGGATACAGAAAAAAAAAAAACGAAAATGCTACCAAAAGCGATTAACTGGCACTGGCAAGAGAGACACGTGCAACAAAAGGAAACTTGATCATGCTAACTGTGGTTGCATAATGACCACAACAATAATTAACCAAAATGATCAGTGCTTCCCTTCCTGTGACTTTCCTTTTTCTACTGCTTGCCTGGCCTTAAAGTTGTTTTTGATTGTCAGCAACCTTGTTCAAGTTTTGTTACCTCAAACTGGGTTTTGATGAATGTATACAGTATCTTTGGTGAAACCCTTTGTTTTCCTTTTTTTCTTTAGATCATACAGTAGCCCTGGCAGAGCAAGGTTTCAAGCCACCAATGCCAACTCTGCTATTTTGGAGAAATTGTGGAAAAGAGTACAAACTGAATCTCTGTCAAAGGAGGAGCTTACAGATGTGAGTTAATTATTTACAACCCAGCTCTCTCTAATGCTGTCTTCCCGGAACCAACTTTATCCGCATACTGTTACAGTCTAAGCTTGTAGAGAGTCTTTCTTCACCACAGGAGCCAGCCTTTCCAATCATTGTGTCTGTATGTCTTTATCACTTAGACATTCTTAATCTTTCAATTTTAATTTAAGCTGATGTTATTCCATCCTACATGTAATTTTATCCTAATAAATTATTCTTCATTATTTGCAATGCCCAGATGAACATTTGTATGGTATACATACACTGTATGTGCAATATAATAATAATTATGCTGCACATGCAACTTGTACCGCAATGTTGGGAAATGCATGCTGCCATTTGCTTTGGCTAATAATAGTAAGTTGATTTATGTAACTATTGTTTGTAACTGGTTTCTATTACCCAATTACATGTACTTTTAGGTGCTTTGTAAGGAATACCCAGACCTGGAGACTGTAGCTGCCAAGCTTGTGGACATCTTCTGCCTGTTATCAGCAGATTCCAGGCTTGTTTCTAGTTCTGATATTACCAACTTTTCCCTTCCTTACGACAAACGACTAAGCTCTACAAGAGATTTCATGAAGTGGAGTAGAAGGGTAGCTGTCACAGCTTGTGGTTCAACCTCAATGTTAGATTCCAAGGATGTTTTTCTAGAAGCCCAAGACTGCTTCAGTGCTTCTTTGTCAAAGGTGGAAGATAGAAAGTTGTTGGATGAAGCTGTGGGTGCAAAGTTAGGTTTGACAAAAGAGAAGGTTGAATTCTTTTTTAGTAGCTACAAACCCAAGGTGCACATTTCGCCTCTGTCATTAACTGTTGGCCGGATCACTCTAAAACGGAACAGGGACAACAAGCTGGCACACTTAAGGCAGGAAACACTTCCAAGATATGCTCACACTAGGCATTCTTTGGTTTTGCTGGAAAAAGTTGCAGCTTGCATTAGAAACAATGAACCTGTTTTACTTGTTGGAGAAACAGGAACTGGAAAAACCTCAACGGTTCAGTACCTTGCGGCACAGAGTGCAACCACCTTAAAAGTTGTAAACATGAGTCAGCAGAGTGACAGCTCTGATCTCCTTGGAGGTTACAAGCCAGTGGAGGTGAAACAGATTGTGGCTCCTGTCAGGGAGAAATTTGAGGTGCTCTTCTGTAAGACATTCTCAAGAAAGCAAAATGTTAAGTTTCTTGGTCATGTGCAGAAGTGTTTTGCCCAGGGAATGTGGGAAATGCTGTTCAAGTTGATGATGCATTCTCAAAAGAATGCTTTAGAGAAAATTAGGAAAGGTGAGTGTTAATTCCTTAGCGATTATCATGTCTCTTCATCTAAAATGATTATGTGTTTTTTTTAGGAATTTTGCAGTCACTTCAATTGAGTATCAATTCATGGAAAGTGAGTTGCAAGGCAGTTCTAGTCAGCTACGGTTTTGGTCAGCTATGTCTATATTGCTGGGAGATCCACAAGAGACACTGTACACAAAATTTGTCACAAGGCTTGAATGAGAAGTTTAATTTGCTTTCTAATAAAAAAATTATCGAGCCTTGCAAAATTAAAGTTTTTCAATAGCTACTACATCGATTTGGGGCAGTTTTTCTGAGCAACTAAAAACGTCTAATAAAATTTAAGAAACAAGTAAAAATGATACCCTTTCAAAATTCTCGCATAACTACATGCTTGCATCTCAAATTCACAGATGATCAGATGATGCATCTTCTGACAGAGTGGCAGAGCCTAAACCATGACATTCAGCAGTTGCAAAAGCAACAGAAGAATGCTGAGAGTGCACTGGCTTTTAAATTTGTTGAGGGTACCCTTGTGGAGGCTATATGCAATGGTGACTGGGTGTTACTTGATGAAATAAATTTGGCCACTCCAGAGACACTAGAGTGTCTTTGTGGTTTGCTGGAGAGTTCATCTGGTTCCATTGTGCTCATGGAAAGAGGGTGAGCTAAAGATCACTGTTAATTAACCCTTTAAACCGCCAGACTGATCAGCATCAAATTTCTCCTTGTAATATCAATGCTAACAAAACAGAGTGTTCACGAGAGTTAAGGAGATGATCAGCCAAAATGAATTTGCTTGTCTATGATATTTTAACAACTTGTCCCCACCACTTCTATACGAAATGTGCATGGCTAGTATGCTTTTCTGTCCACTGTCTTGTATTGGTTAAAACTCATTGTGTGAAAGGCTGACTGAGGTAGCTTCCTCATTGCCTACTTGCGGTCGCTACCTTTGAATCAAACACATCTGCCATTAACCCTAATTCCCTTTTTATACAAACCACGAACCAACCAACTTACCTGCTATCAACTTATTCCAGAGTTTTATTTTAAATTTTTTGGAATTTTATTTTATATGTTTTTTCGTGACATACTTATTAACAATGCTAACCAACCAAACAACTTATCAAGCCATTCACCTACCTGCTCACTTGCTAACTACCTAGGTACCCACCTTAACTCCTTCCCATCTTTCCACGTACCTACGTAGATGTACTGCCCATCTGCCTGCCACCATCGGACATGACTACCTGCCCCATATGTCTGCTTGCCTACCTACCTAAACACAGCTACCTCACTACTGATCTGCCCACCTACCAAGCTAAATGAACCTGTCTATCTAGTGGCCCACCTACCCAACTGCATGTACCAAGCCACCATGGCCCACCAAGTACTTGTCGCATGTAGCTACATTTACCTTTTGCCTACTAACTGATTGATAACTGATCTTGAGATATCTTGATACGTCAAATCAAAATGAAACTATGTGCTGTTTTCTGTTGTAGTGATGTAGCACCTACCTCAAGACATGAAGATTTCCGTCTTTTTGCCTGCATGAACCCAGCCACAGATGTGGGAAAGAAGGATTTGCCACCAGGAATAAGAAATCGGTCTGTGATTCGTTGGCAGCACATGTCCTGAAATTCGCCCACTTGAACATACGTTTGCATAGTAGAAGCACTCTAAAACATATACATGTACTTCACAAACTTAAAAGAATAGCAGTTCTTAGCTCCTCGTTATGTCAGCAAGGAAGATAGTTTCCATTAAAGTTTGCTCCTGTGAGAATGGTGTACTTGACGTAAGTCATTTCAAGAATGTTCTACAGCATTGTCCAGTGATCATTCAATATGTGAAATTTGTGTGAAAACCACCTCATATGATAGGCATGTTCAACGGAGTGTAATATTTCGTTTGAAATGGTGAAGTGCAGTGTAATATTACTTCATCTTCGAACAAACGTTTGGGAAACGGTAAAATTAGTTACGTTAACGTTTTGTCATTTTTTTCCAGATTTACAGAAATCTTTGTCAGTGAGTTGGAAGACATTGCAGACCTCAAAACACTTGTCGTGGATTATCTGCAGGGCTTGTCTCCCAATGCTGCCATTGTAGATGGAATTGTCAGGTTTGTGCTTGAACGTGTGTTAGCGGTGCTTAGTATTCTGATGACAGGGCTTGCGTTTTCCTTTTTTATTGTATCTTTCAGTTAGCACGCGCGCTGTGATTGGTCAATTTTGCGGGTCGTATTCTACTGTTTGGCCCGCTAAATTTGGAAGTTTCTTTCCCCCGCGCGCCCGATTAACCTCAGAGACATAATAAATATCTCGTTTTCTCGGGCCGTACTGTAAGTGGATCCTCGTTTTTTCCTGTTGATTTATGGCCCGCGCGCTTCGCGCTTTGACCGTAAGTGAACGGCAAAAAACTTGGTCCGTAACTTACAGTACTTCTTTCACGGGAACATATGAACCCAATGTTGACCAGCTCCCAACGTCAGTGGCTTCATAGCTCAGTTGGTAGAGCATTGCGCCGGAATCGCGAGGTCACGGGTTCAAGCCCCGTTGAAGTCCTTCAGGCTTCTTTACGCAATTGCAAAAATTACGATCACAAACTGCGACGATCATTTTTCATTATTTTGATTAGACTTTTCCAAGTCATTCTTGAAAATGATGACCGAAACACCGACCAAAAATGGGAAAGATTTCCGCACAGCCCCCATACCTTCCACTTCTATAGCACATTGATCAGACCTACATGTCTCAGCAGCTAAGCTATATGAAGGAAAATTGTTTGTTCTAAGGTGTTAACTCCGTAGAACGCACATGATCATAGGTATACGTTCCCGATCTGTCAAGTTCTTGAACTTTGTAAAATGATTGTTTACTCTTTACTCAGGTTTTACTTGACGGTCAAACATGAAGCAAATGATAAGTTGACGGATGGCACGGGGCACAAACCTCATTACAGGTAAAATAGACCATACCGAAATGTACAAGAAATATTCAGCTGCGTGATGACAATAATAGAAGTGGACAAGCGAGTTTTACTTTCTATGATTTCACTGTTTTTTTTTTCTCTCCAGTTTGCGGACTTTGTGCAGAGCATTAAGATATGCAGCATCAAACCCTCATCAGAATGCTCTGAGATCTATTTATGAGGTTGGTTAGTAGTAGCTATACCCACATCTTAATTACGTTTTGTGTGGCTTACACGACGTGTGTAGCCACATTATGGCACGATCGGATATTTGTCCACGAGAGTTGGGTACCTGTCACGTAGTCTAGTAAGCCACACATGTACGCATTGCGAACCTATTTTTTATATTTGTTACGGCGAGAGTGGACAGACAAGGCAAGCTCATACATCACTGGCCATTTTTTAATTTGTATAGGTAATTGCATAGGGCCGAGTAAAATTAAGGATTAATCATCACTTGTGTTTTCAGAAGTTGCCGAAATTGCACGAGTCGCCTAGCGACTATGGCAATTGATTCAATCGATTCAATGAGATTTTGCCGGAATTGCACAAGTCGCGTAGCGACACAAGTGATAAATAATCCTTAATTTTACGAGGAAACATGCTATTACTTGTTATCACTAAAAGGGCATAATTAATTACGGAATCGTTCATGCGATTTTTTCCTGTCTCATTGGAAGCCCGCTTAATGCTAATACAAATTTCGATCAAATCTAGCCAATCAATTGATTCAATGAGATTTCACCAAAGTCCTGGCCAAAAATACAAATTTCGTTTCAAATGAATCACGTTGGCCATTGTAAAGTTTGTTTGAACTGATTTACAAAAAACATAGTAATCTGCCCTCTTGATTACTAAAAATGCCTGGATTAAGGAAAAAATGCCGTCTGTCTCAACCAATCAGCATTTAGTAATTTTGCCCTTTAGTGATAAGAAGCATAATCCGTCAGGAATAAACTGAGCTGTTGTAGGTCAAAATGAAATTCAGGTTAACATGATTTCAACCTAGTTTGATTCTTAGTTTCATCTGATGTCTCCAAAGCTAATCATTTGTGATCTAGGTTGAAGTAGTTTCAACCTAAGTTTCATTGAACTTTCTTACCTACTGCATAGCCATGTAACATTAGGTTTGTTTTGCGTTGCCGCATTGCAACTGCTCGTCTTCGTAAAAGAGAGACACAGAACACCTTAATCCTCATTGAAACGTTTTGCCAAAGCTGTTTGTTTTATTTATTTATTTTAATTATTGAACTTCGCCTTCTAAAATAAACTAATAACAAAACATGACGACGTAAACAAAAAATAAGCAAATACTGGGTTAAGGCAGGGTGTCCACAACAGCTGACGCCAATTACTGTATGCAGCTCTTAAATTGAAATTCTGTTTTACTAAGGGCAGTAATGTAGCTGCCGTGATACAATAAGTGGACCAATCCTAAAACCTAAATCGCGGTGTCTTGTTTGTCATTCTCGATGATTTCACAATTTGTTCTCATATTTGGTCACTGTAACAGATTCTAACACAGTGCATTAAAGATATCAATGGACTTTTACTTACGTTGTGAGCGCTCATCTCATGGCTGTACTTTTCTCAGGGTTTTTGCCTGAGTTTTCTGACCCAGTTGGACCGCTCCTCTCACCCCGTTGTCCAGTCCCTCATTAAACAACATCTGTTGGGTCACGTGAATGCCGCAAGCCTCCTGAGACAACCCCTGCTGAAACCGCAAGGTCGTGGTCAGTTCTGCAATTTTGAGGGTTTCTGGGTGGCCTTGGGTAACAAAGAACCTGTAGTGCCATCGGAGTATGTGCTGACAGCTTCAGTGAAGGCGAACTTGAGGGATCTTAGCAGAGTTGTGTCTGCAAGGTACCGGCATTGTTTAAATTTGACTCCTGGTCTGGTGGACAGGGGTTCCGTTAATCGAAGAAATAGGAGGATATAGGATTTATAACAGGCGGGTACTGTGTTTATAGTACATGGGCGCCGGATCCTGGGTCCCGACTTCTAATAACAACCCTGGGTAGAATCAGTCTTCAAAAGACACCCTCTAGATCATTGCTATGGAAATATGTAACTTAATTTTGTAAGCGAGTGGTTTGAGCTACATGTCTTGTAAGTCTAATTGACCCATGGGATCTTTTGCGGGGAGATGGCTATGAGGTCCAATTATACCTGCTAATTCTGAGATGCAACTGCATTACCATCTCCTTTCTCCCAGATAGAGTTATTAATAAGGGCACTGACTACGTATATGTGCAAGTTAACAAACTCAGGTTTAAGTAAAACTTTGTAGTTGTGGATCATCGAACTGCTAAATGTTGAATCGGTTGTCATTGAATCTGACCTGTTAATACATTTCCTTGCATCAAAAGTGACAGATACTTGCGACTTGTTATGGACCACGATTTATTTATTTTGATGTAAGATTCCTCGCTTTGCATGGTTTCCAGTCTCTTTAAACTAACATTTCATTACTAACAAGAGAAAAGGAAAGCTAAATAGGTAAACTAATAAAACTGTTTGACTGTGCAGTTGAAAAGAAGATGGACGAATGAATGTTTCTAGTATTTGAAATACTATATGATAGTCGAAAGCTTGCTCTCCTAAATCTGGTTTAAATTAGCACGATGGAGAAAGGATAACTGTTTTGTTGACATTGCCTTTTTAGAAAACTGCCAGTGCTGATTCAGGGAGAGACATCAGTTGGTAAAACCAGCCTGATTCAGTGGCTTGCTAAAGCATCTGGTAATGACTGTGTTAGAATAAACAACCATGAACACACTGACATCCAAGAATACCTGGGCTGTTACACTTCAGATGAGAACGGAAAGCTGGTCTTCAAAGAAGGTGAGTACATTCGTCACGTCGTTGCCGCTTGTTTGATGTTTTGTTCTCTCAGTTTAAAGGCCGAGTATTTAGGAACCTTTGGGCCTTGCAGGCAGCCCTGGTGTGACAGGTAATTCTGCTAAACTTGGCTTTGATGAAGAAAAAATCAGTACGTCTGGCATTCATGCCGGGGTCAATCGAACTGAACGAAACAAAGAAGAATGAAAAACAAAAAATCTGATAAAAAGATACGGACGTTTGCACGCCCTCTTGGGGAACTTACTTAGTGTTAACTCGGGAATTGGAGCTAAGTGAAGCATTTTTAAGAGAATAAGGCAACGTCGCTGAATTTCAATACTAACTTTGGAGTAATGTTTTAATTAACAGAGTTGCAACTGGCTTCTAAAGCGTCCACTTGTGCTTAAGATTGAAGTTTGTTCGGCAGCGTTGTTTATTCTCACCTGATCTGTAATTTTTGTTGGAACGCTAATCCACAAGATAGTTTACTTGACTCTGGTGACGATTTCCGCTCCGGTTGTCCAAACGTTAATCAACGTGACCGCTTACAGTCCTTCTCAGAACTATACTCAGCCGGACGATCGTTCTTCACCAGGTCATGAAGTTTTGAATGACCTGGGGGAGACCATGTTACCACGACAAGCCTCTATTCTAACTATCCGTTGGTGTCTATTAAGGTTGCACGTAGATGGCTTAGCTGTTGTGGTCATTTCCTTGCTTTCTGTCACCTTCACTTTCCTATTTGCAGGTGTTTTAGTCGATGCCATGAGAAAAGGCTACTGGATCATTTTAGATGAACTCAATTTGGCCCCAACAGATGTATTGGAAGCTCTTAATAGGGTAAAATTCTTCAGTCTGTTGTATTCATTGTTCAGCTGCCTTCATTGCTCGCACTTTCGTAACCAACTTCATTATTTGCTGTATTGAATCAACGCTAATGAACACATTCTCTACTCAGGTACCTCCTTTAAACTTCATGTAACATTTTTTATTTGCTTGATCCAATTTTTTTTTTGTTATGGATAGAACAAAAGGTTTCCGATCCCGATCAGGGCCCTGCAGATAACCCCCTAGTGCCTTTATGCGGGAGATGGGACTGAATTTACAGTTTTTTTGTTGTTTCTAGTTGCTTGACGACAACAGAGAGTTATTCATTCCTGAAACGCAAGAAACTGTTGTAGCGCATCCCATGTTCATGTTGTTTGCTACCCAGAACCCTCCTGGACATTATGGGGGAAGAAAGGTATACAGTTTTTCCTCTTCATTCTCCTCTCGTTTGGCACTGATAATTTCAAGGATACCGATAGCATTTGCGAGTTATCAGAAGGCTGAGAGTTGATCATCGCAGTTATGAACACTACTCCTTCATCTATTCATCGCTCACAGGTTTCTTACGAACTCACAAAATGACCAGCTCCCAGTTGTCTTGTTAGTTCAGTTGGTGGAGCACTGCACCAGTATCGCAGAGGTCATAGGTTCGGCTCCCACACAAGCCTGATTTTTGAGTGGCTTACACGACGTGTGTAGTCACATTATGGCACGATCGGATTTATTTATTTGTTCACGAGGGCCAAGCGCCTGTCACGTGGTCTGGTAAGCCACACATGTACGCATTGCGGACCTATTTTTTTTGTCAGGCTTCATTTTCACTTTTCTCTCGACTAGTAGTGTGCATAACTGTGATTATTAACCTGAACGTTTAGTTAGACATGGTATAAGTGCATGGATTTTTCGTGTTTAAGTGCTGCCTACCCGTGCAAAATATAATTTCAGCGAAATTGCCGTTCATGATATAGTAGTCGTGACAAGAACAGGCAGCATTTCTATTGGAAGTAGATAAATCGAGAACCTTGTGAGCTATTTTTATTTGCACCAACAGATGTTATCACGAGCTTTTCGAAACCGTTTTGTGGAGCTCCATTTTGACGAGCTTCCCAGTCAGGAACTCGAGGTTATTCTTCACCAGCGTTGTAGTTTGCCACTTTCTTACGCCAAGAAACTTGTTGCCATTATGCTTGAGCTGCAGGTAAGAACGAGCGCCGGCAAGATTTTATTTCACCAGTATTCTGGAGTAGTTTACCATTTTGTTTTCCGTAAATTCATTATTTTGAACGACGGATTGAATTCTTTTATGTCTGACTTTGGAAGAATTGAAAGAGGGGCTTAGACGTTAGCTGGTGTTTAATTCGCTTTAAATATTTGTGAAGAACCACATTAACAATCAGTGAAAAAGTGGCCGAGGAGGGTACCCATAAAGCCAGAGTTCAGAGTTCTCTAATTGTTTATCTCGATGTGGCTGTAGTTTTTTAAGGCCAGTTTTGTTGAGTCACGTATACCAATAATTTATATTGTTGCCCTAAATTCATGAGCTAGTGACATATACTCAGGATTAAGTTGTCCATGTTTAAAATTACATGCTGTACTTTCATAATAGGCCCGCCGAAGGAGTACCAATGTGTTTGCTGGTAAACAGGGCTTCATAACTCTGCGTGATTTGTTTCGCTGGGCTGAGAGATACAACAAGACGCCTGAAGAGCAAAACGGAGGCTTTCGTGATTGGGATCAGCATATTGCAGAAGATGGTAAAGAAATCTAAACTGACGACCAATAGAGTCGGATTTTAATGCTAGACCAACGGGACGATACCATACAAAGTACGATACATGACTGCGAAGCTCATAGTTTTCCGAGAGCGAATATCCACGGACAAATATCCGAGCATATTTTCAGGCGCAATGGAGATTACTGTTTATTTAGTCTAATATTTGAACCGTAGCGAACCGTATTCCTGAATTTCAAACTGAAAACTGAAAAGAGTTAAAAAGTTTCGGGGCGTATCGAGTACAGCAATAAAGGTTGCACCTTAACAACAGAGTTGAACAAAAGTACTAACTATGAACAAGACAACTACTCGTTTATTTAGTTAAACAAACACTTTAAGGCGTGAAGTTTGCAGCTGTTTGTAATTTCGTATTTTTCGTTACCGTCTTACAGGCTACATGCTCCTAGCTGGCCGCTGCAGAAAGCCTTCAGAGTGTAAAGTCATCCAAGAAGTTATTGAACTTCACATGAAGCGAAAAGTCGACGTCGACTTGTTGTTTGGCGATCCATCGTTAAGAAATCTTTCCCCTGGCATCTGCAGCCTCATGACGCAAATCACTACAGCTTCTCTGGAGGGATTCGGGCACATTGTTTGGACTCACAGCATGCGTCGCCTTGCTGTTTTGGCTGGGAGGGCACTGCAGTTTGGAGAACCAGTTCTGCTGGTTGGGGAAACGGGGTAAAGTGAAGCTGGTTCTTTCTTCACAATACTAATATCGTAGCAAAAAACAATCTATGGTGACAAAAAAAATTTCGCTTGGCTTTTGGCCGAAAAAGTATCAATAGACACATATAGCCCCCAGTTACTTCTAACAAGGTGGTTTAGATTTACTTGTGACCGAGTGTGGCATAAATCATCTTTCTTTTATCTGCTTTCAACATGTTTCTGATTTATTGGCATTCAATAAGGCTCTGTTGATCGTTAGTGAATCAACTGGTGTTCAACCTTATAGCATTGTCTTTAAGTCAGTTCTACTATATGTTACGCACTTTAGACCTATTCTTGATGTTAGTTGGTAAGGGTGGACCAATTATTGCTAAAGGCCACTGTATTGTGCCGTGGTAGTGTGGTAATATTTTTGTACTAACGTTTGTTTCCCTCGCAGCTGTGGGAAGACCACGATCTGCCAGTTGTTTGCGGCACTTTGGAATCAGAAGTTGTTTGCGGTCAACTGTCACATGCATTCTGAATCTGCTGATTTCCTTGGAGGACTGAGACCCGTGCGCAACAAAGGTCACGAACAACAGGTCAGATATCAAGTGTACGGCGATCTTTGATGCTATGTCGAGTTATATTTGCGGTG
Organism: Galaxea fascicularis; assembly: GCA_948470475.1. Lineage (NCBI taxonomy): Eukaryota > Metazoa > Cnidaria > Anthozoa > Scleractinia > Euphylliidae > Galaxea > Galaxea fascicularis. The sequence goes on from OX419338.1 coordinate 14,022,327, forward strand.
TGATAAAGATACCGAGAGTCGAACTGAAGACAAAATTCTTTTTCTTTTCTGGTGTTGGGTTTGAAAGGAAGTAGATTAAAACTTTAAAATCTGTGAACCAGACTTTTTGTTGAAAGATTTGCAGTGTTAAATATTTGCACTATTCTCCCATCGTAATAAAGTTACTCTTGATGAACCACCGCCATCTATTTGTCAGTACAATGAGTTAGGCCGTATTAAAGGGGCAGTCGTAGTTTGATGCTATATGAATGTGCAAGTGGTACAGCGTTCGCCTCAATATACCTTTCAGATCAAGAGCGATCCAGAAATGCCACGACATACTCGCATTAATCTGTTGGACGTTTTTTTACAGTGGTTGTAAGAATGTTGATCAAGAAGAAAGGTAAATTTGTGGGGAAATGAGAATGTAGCGCAGCATTCACCTTAATATACCCTCGAAATTTTGAGCGATCAAGAAATGACTCCGCAGGATCATAATGGAAATCGCTCTAAACCGTTAGAAGTTATTTGTCGTGGTTTGTACGTCTACGTCTACGTCTACATGTTTTCAGCACTTGGCAAAGTCCCATTGACTTATGGCTGTTATGCGTGTAGCCTCATACACCATAAGCCTTTTAGAGACATCACAGCCAAGCCGGCCACTTTTTGCTGAATAGAACAGATCAGCACTAGGGGTGGTCACAGCCAGGGTTCGTTACGTCCCTAGTGGTTCTTTAACGTCCCACAGAATTAATTGTGAAGAATTGTGAGACGGGACCTCCGGCTTATCGTCCTTATCCGAGAAGACTTGATAGTCTAACCATTTGCAGATGTCATTGCAAAGGAAGCACTTTCTCCTCAGTTATTTACCCTGAGTGTTGGTCCTGCCGGGGCTTGAACCCACGACCTCCCGCACGGTAGTCCGGCACTCTACCAACCTCTCTGATCAAGAAGAAAAACATGTTGAGATGAAGTTTGGAGGAAATTAGAAAAGTAAGAGTAATAGGTGGAAATAAAAAAGCAACACGACTTGCTGATAACACGGAGTGCTTTTTCCTACCGGCGGACTGTCTCGTCACGTGTGCAACAATTTGTTTCTCCCTTATTTCTTTTTAACGATCCATCCACTGCAATTTAAGAACTCTTTTTTTTTTTCCTTTCTTCGTGTTCCACAGAACGAGGAACTTTCCAAGCTTTTTGAGTGGTGCGATGGACCCCTTGTTCAAGCGATGAAAGAAGGAGCCATGATGTTGGTTGACGAGATCTCCCTGGCGGATGACTCAGTGTTGGAGAGACTTAACAGTGTTCTGGAACCCGAGAGGACATTAGTTCTGGCTGAGAAAGGTGGCGGTGGGCTCTCCTCAAGTGAAGATGTTGATATGTTAGTTGCTCAGCGAAACTTCAAAATAATAGGAACGATGAATCCGGGTGGAGACTTTGGCAAGAAAGAGGTATCTATATAAACTATAGACTCCATTTGGCGCTAAAATTTGCTCGGATATTTTGCCGCGGATATTATCTGTTCCGAGAAGGGAACAGTTTTCCGAGAACTCCGAGGAACTGATAATGTCAAAGGACAAATATCCTAGCATATTTTTAAAAGCAAATGGTGGGCGGGACTTATTACTGGAGAAATAGTCTGTTGTCCGTGCGAGCGGATCAGTGGGCGAAGTTGTTCACTGACGCGTGACAAATGACAAATAAAATTTAACATTTTTCGGTCGATCCTTTGTTTAGGTATTTCTATAATCACCTTAGAAATTATACTAAAACAATTATTCGCCCCAGGCTCGTGAATATTGGTGAATATTCCCCTCGACTTCGTCTCGGGGAATATTCACCAATATTCACTTCGCCTTCGGCGAATAATTGTTAAGTGGTAGTCTGTCATAGATGGATCGCTGGTGTCATTCGTTGGGGCTCAGAACGTTTTCTTTGCAGTCCTGGTTGTCACAAACCTACCATTTCTTTGTTGCAGATTTATATAGAATGTGGCCCGTTACCTGGAAAGTAGACTGTCTTGAAATAGCTGTTGTCGTCGTATCTTTTTTGTACGAATGGCACTATACAGTCTTTGAGGAAATTTTCTCTTAACAAAAATTTGACAAATAATCATGACAGTTGAAAAATTTTTGAAACAAAGGAATTGAAATTGCCGTTATACTGTACTTTACGGTCACTATACGGTCTTTGAGGAACTTTTCTCTTAACAAAAATTTGAACTTGAACATACTGTACTTTATTGTGCTGCAGCTGTCCCCAGCATTAAGGAACAGATTCACGGAGATATGGTGTACTGCCTCAAACACCAGGGCAGACCTAATACAGATAATAGAACACAACATTACACCTGGGATTGCGCTTAAGTCAGCCAGCCAAGGTATGAAATTGAAGTGCTTTATGGGTTGTTGCTATTTGTGTACGGAGACCTTAAGTACTTTTAATTTTGTAACCATTATAGAAGGACAGCTCTTTTTCTGCTTTTGTGCTGGAGATACTGCAGGCTTAAAATATACCTAAAGAGAACAACGATGAACATTTAATCAAGGATTCTATTGTATCGTAGGCAGATGATACCATCTGCAGGTGATTGTGAGTGCACTAAGCATTTCCCTCGTTTTGCATAAAAATGGCAGTATTGGAAACGCATCCGTCATGACGAGGCTTTGTAGGGAAAGTGATCCTCGCAATGCAGCAACAATCATCAGCGGTCTCCTCGAAGAAATCAAATAAGTTTCAAATGGAATGAGACTTGAGCCCCTGACGCGATGATACATGTGCGATGCTCCTTTAGTACTGAGCTGATGCAGCCAACTCGGAGCTGACCATTTGCCATGTCAAATTAAACCTAGAACAGATGACAGTGTAATTTCTAGAGTAGCAACTGATTAAATAGTTGGTGAAGGAGTTTAACCATACTAACACGAATGACCTTTATACAGGATCGTCAGGGATTGGAGAGGCCATGATGGACTTTATAGAATGGTTCCATTCCACAGACTTTGGAAAAAAGTACGTTTGAACTTTTTTAGGACCCCAGAGCTGTTATTTTCCTGTATTCATGAAGCACTTGATCGGACCAGGATGCTCCCAAAAGTTAGGAAATGTTTTGCAAAGATTTCAGTTGAACTAGTGCTCGGAAAGAGTCATGCACACAAGGAATGAATGGAAACGCGAAAAAAAAGCAAGAATTAAGATGACGTAACAGCAAGATCACCATTCCACAACTGTTTCCACCTTTACCACCAACCTCGTCACCAAACAATGCCACTGAACAAAGGAAACAATTATTATTTGATCTGTTTGAAAGCAACGTCTTATTTTATTCACCTTTTTGTTTTGCGATTTGGTACAAAAGACTGGAAGGGATTTTGAAAAGATCTTTTGATTTATCGCTCCTATTTTTCTCTCAGGTTTGTGGTAAGTACCAGGGACCTGTTATCATGGATAAACTTCATCGATACTTGCAGCATCTCAGCAACTCACCAAGACACGGATAATAATGTTGGTAACAAAGTTCTGCTCCCTCCAGCCTTGGCATACATACACGGAGCCTGTCTCGTATTTTTGGATGCGTTGGGTTCAGGGCTGACTAGCTTTTCGTCGGCTTCGGCGTCAAATAGTGCTGTGAAAGATGCATATCAAGCGTGCTTGAGGTTTTTAAGGAAACAAGTGGATTTTGAAGACGAAGAAGCTGATATTGAGCAAATCAGCAATCCCAGTACTAGGCCGGATTTTTTTGGTGTTTGCCCATTCTTCATTTTAAGGGGTATGTTTCTTACTGGCATTTGAATTACAGTCATCAGTAGCCTGCGTGGCAGGCGTAAAAAGGGAGGGGGTGGGGGCGAGAAAACGAGAGAAAAGTGGCGGGGGGCTGGGGAGGAAAAAAGGAAAAGGAACTTCTCCCCCGCCTGCCGCCATTTTTTTCTCGTTTTCTCGCTCCCCACCCCCCCCCCCCCCCTTTCCTTTTACGCCTGCCACGCGGGCTAAGTCATCAGCCTATTTAACATAATCGATATTTCACAGAGATACATAGGATGTAATAGTTTCTCGTCAAACCGCGCCTCTACGTTTTTGGGAAAGTGAAACGGGAATTTGGTTTGTTGTTGTTGTTGTTTTGGCCACACTAAAAAGAAACGTTGACGTTTCGAGCGTTACGGCTTTGTAGAAGCAACGCAGAGTAGGACTAGTGGTTGAAGCGTCGGCTTTGCTTGTTCGTTAATTTTTTTTACCTCATCATTTAATAATTGTAGCCGTGTTGTAGTGTTTACTTTACAGTAATTTTTTTGCTTTCACATTGGAAACTTAGATTAAAACGTTGTGCTGAACGGTCATTGCTTTCTAAAAGATATGGTTTTTTTGTCATAACCAGGGCCATTGCCGCCACCAGAAAACTTTTCAAGCACCTACTCTCTCAGCTCACCGACAACATCCCAGAATGCACAGCGAGTGTTGCGCGCTCTTCAGTTGCCGCGACCCATTCTCCTGGAAGGTTCACCCGGAGTCGGAAAAACCAGTCTTGTTGGAGCTATTGCAAAAGCTTCAGGACACGAGTTGATTAGAATCAACCTCTCTGAACAGACAGTAAGTAAACAATGTGTAAATGTCGGAGGTTTAGA
>OX419338.1:14029424-14149424 GCA_948470475.1 Galaxea fascicularis
AAGTTAAAACAAAAGAGATGAACAAAACTCCAAATCGGCATCTTTTATTTAAACCAAGGCCGTAACAAATACTCAAGTTGTTCCTTGGAGGAACCTCGGCACAGTTATGTGTTCCTTCGCTGACAGTTCGCTTGTGTTCGACACAACAAGAAAAATCGGACAAATTTCGTTTAGCTATGCGCATTACGAGCAATGATATTTTCTGCGCAAACTGCATTTCTAAGCTCGGTTGCCCGAGCAATAATGATACGCAAAAGATATCTATCATATTTAGGGAACTTTTAGAAATCAAATGTTCGATAGTTGCAAAATGGATTAATTGGCAGAAGCTTACAATTCGGCGTTTATTTGTACTGTGATTACTTTATCACAGTACATCAACATCTCTCCAGGGATGAACGTTTCGTGTGGTTCATTAAAGAATTAATGAATTGTGCGTTGCATGTTATCACAATAACAAACGGTGACAAAATTTAATTAAAAAATGAGGAAATCCTGAGTCGATGAAACAAATCTGTTGGTAGTAATATGTTAACTGATTGCACATTTGGTTTTGTCGCAGGTGTATATCCCTGAGCTAGGAATGTCCTTTGAAGTTCAAAAAGGCAAAACAAGGTTGTTCGCCTGTCAGAATCCTCTGAATCAGGGCGGAGGAAGAAAAGGCTTGCCTAAGTCTTTTCTGAACAGATTCACTCAGGTACAGTTTTTGTGTTATTCTTTGCGATTTTTTATAAACTGACACGTAAATACGAAAGCTTCGTTCAAATTTAAAAAAATATTGGTCTCCTCATTAAAAAGGTCGAAAGCGGAATTTACGTGGTATTATATCACTTTCGTTATGATTTTGTCGAAGGTCGTCCGTTAAATATATTATCTTTGTCTTTTTCCTTAGGTTTATGTTGAACCACTTTCTAAAGTAGACCTGGTGTTCATCACAGGAGCCCTCTACCCACAGATAGATCCTGACGTCTTACACAAGATGGTGACATTCAATATGAAGGTGTGGTTTTTACCATTCTAGTCTCGAAATGACGAATTTTGTTTATAGATCGGTACTTTCTCGGAGTTCATGATTAAGCATAAAATGTACCGACCTTCTGTCTTTCGCACACCAATGGACACTTTACACATTACTGATCCCATCAGTTTGCAGAACACACGTCACGCATTAACGAAGAGAATAACGTAGGTTATCAAGAGATCCCCAGTACTTCAGAGAGATTGGGATTTCTTTCTTCCAACCTTATGACTTTTGTTCCATGCCTCGCCTCCCACTGAGAAGCCACCCACCTCTCAGTAATCTCTGGTTTCTCAGCCAATCCTGTGAGTTGTTCCGACAGCTGCGTGACGCCTCCTCCCTCTGCCACGTACTGCATGTTTGTTTAACACGAGGCTTTATCTTCGTCGTTAACAAACACTGTTTTGTAATTCCAATATGCCAATCATTTAAACAAAAGAACTCTTTATTTAACAGCCAATAGGCCTGCCGTTAGTGCTTTGATATCAGAAGGTGACGACTGCCCATAACGTTATGTCATGTCATGACTGTCACCACCTTCTCTTGGGGAGAACTTATTATAACGATCATTGAGGTAAATGATTGCTGTTTCACAGATCCACCAGGAGACAGTAGTGGAAGGAAGATGGGGAAGAAAAGGAAGCCCTTGGGAGCTAAACCTTAGAGACCTGTTTAGATGGTGTGACTTGCTTATAAGACATCAGGTATACTAGGGCAAACGCCCAGTGGGTTTTTCATGGGTTTCTATTAGCACTTTAATTTACACTTCAGAGTTAATTCTCTGTTCCATCACTTGTATGTGTTTATAGTGCTACGCGGCACAACATAGGTATTGAATGATTGTTTGTCTTTATTAAATTGAACTGTACCTATAAACAATGCTAACGTGTTTCATTTGTAAGAGTAAATATCGTCGGATGTTGAAAACATTGTATTTTGAATTCGGAATTTCACTTTCCCTCCTAGTCTCCTGGGTTTTGGGATCCTGGTCAGTTTGTACGTCTGATTTACTGCGACAGAATGAGGTCAATACAGGACAAACAGAAGGTACGATTCTAATTTGTTTCTATGAATTTCTGAGAAACTCTGATTATTAAATTACACCGAACCCTATTTTATGAGCACTTCGTTAACACAACCACCTTATTTATAAGATCGTTTTATGTTTAAACGGGTCATGCAGTTTTTATTTCTGTTTGATTAACGGAGGAAGTAAAGCCAGTTTTGAGCATGTTTTCGTTTACTTTCTGTTTGGCATGTTCCGTTGGTTGATTCTTTCTTTTTTGGCGCATTGCATGCATTCACCCTCTGTGCGCACTATTATTAAGTTGGAAATAGTTAGTACGCGCACTGTGATTGGTCAAGTTTCCTTTCCCGCGCACCCGATTTACCTCAGAGATATAATAAATATCTTACTAACCTCGTTTTTTCCCGTTGAATTATGACCCGCGCACTTCGCGCTTGGGTAATATGGTACTGACCTGGAACTCGGTTAGTAAGAGGCGTATATTTTTACTTGCATTTAAAGGTTGTGGAGTTGTTCAATTCAGTTACTGGGAGTGTACAACCGTTAAACGAGATCCAGCATGCCAGGCCATTATTTTACATCACTCCACCTCAACTCCAGGTGAGTTTGCCCACAAGACGATATCGAATGTTTCTGATGTCTTTTGACTTAAACTTAATGAAGCATACATCTTCATCCATCTCCAGATGGTTAAAGCAAATGTTACCTCGTGATCTTTCAAGAATACAGTTGCCTTTCAGCGGAGGTAGAACAATTTAAAATCAACCACATTACTTGGAAGAACACCGAAAATTTATTATTTTTATTTTCAGGTGGGTTTTTCATGGCTTCGTCGATGTCCTTCTGTAAATCAATGCAGTATCACTGCAAAGCCCCTCCAAATCCTCCATCACTGCTTGCCAGCCATGGAGTCTCTTATGAAGTGTCTTGAGATGAATTGGATGGCCATCCTGGTGGGTAGCCGTGGAAAACGAGTAGTTTATTTTCTTCAAATCGTTGCCAAAGGAGGTTCAATGTGGGCTCAACGGGGATGCATGGAATAGTTACGGTTGTAGTGTTCGCCGTGTACTTAAGGTGTTTACCAAATCTGTTAAAATTATGGTTGAAGGGCACGCCTTCAGATTTAAGTTTTTCCCAGAGGATGTCGCACTTACCGGCTGGATGGATCCTTGATCATATTCAAGAGTGAACGCCCAAGATCGATGTAAATTTAGTTCAATGCGGGAGCCTTTGAGTGTGAACCGCATTTGACAAAATGGTCTTACGTAAAGGGAAGTTTGTCAGCTGAAACGTTACAGCGGTTTGAGAGCCTGTTAATTGGTAGTGACGTAATTCACACATAAACAAACAAAAGAACCTGTCGTTTTTTTTAGTTTCGCTTGGCCATAATTGCTCTCTGATTGACATTAGGTTGGTTCCAGATCGTCTGGAAAAACTTCCCTTGCTCATCTTGTAGCCCAGCTGACTGGAAACAGACTGGAGGTGATGGCCATGAACAGTGCCATGGATACTACAGAACTACTGGGAGGATTTGAACAGGTAGGTTTTCCTTCGCAAAAAAAAGAGGCCAAGTCGGTACCTACTATACTACTTATCAAATGAAGACTGATCTTCGCAGTTGTGAACGCAATTATATGCAGTTGTGTTCACAATGGCGAGGATCAGTCTTCATTTGATTTCATTTTCGCAGTTCATATGATTCATTTCATATACGTCACTCATATACTACTTATGTTGTGTTACAGTTGTAAATTATAGAAATGACGTCATAAGATGTTTACAACCCGCAAACACGTTCTTCGTGCAGCAACAAATTTTAAAGTTTCCTTGTCTTGCATTATAAATTTAATGTAATTTTTATTGTTTGTACTTTGCTGGGCAATAGTTACGAGCCAATCAGCGTGCGATAATTTTGATAGTATTGTAAAATACAGTTTGGATCGTTTGGAAAAAAAACAGACTGTCTGCCAAAAGGTGTGAAAGCAACAACGGTGCACCATTCATGTTCAGGAATCCTGTATGCCTTTCTTAATTGCCATTTTCTCTTTGATTCTTTTCTTCAAACGTTTTCGATTATGTTAAAAACTATTTGAGGACTGCATAGTACTATTTTGCAGCCAATGACAATAGTGACATTCATTTGATATTATCGAAACTATGATCAGGCATTAAGAAAAAGGAAATGATAATTTCAACTGTGGAATACCAGCTATTTATTATTATTATTTTTTGCTATTTATTGATTGTAGGTGTGGGCATATACGAAAATAGGTTGAACAACCACTGTTAGACTTTTAATTTCACTAAGAAAAGCTTTCTGTAATTGTAGGGACACACTTCACCGTTTGCTTATTGAATTGGATGTTATTGCTGTATGCTACACAGCACTCATGAGTTGATTTGTCGTTGTAGGCTGACCTTAACAGGCAGTGGGGCGAAATTTTAAAGAAAAGCAGGGAGCTGATCTTGAGAACAATCAGGGAGATGTTGAACAGAAGTAAAGAAATGCCTCAGTGTTTACAAGAGATGTCCATGCTGTACAGGTTGTGGACTGACTGCTCCAGCCAAGAACAGGAAAACAGTAGTTCTGAATTAAATGGTACGCTGTCAAGGACGATGTCTTGCTGCTATTTGGTACTCTAAGCCCTTGAGCGTTTAAATTTTCAATAGAAGACAGAAACGTAATTAGTTGTAAACAAAGTCCAAAACGTTTACGTGATTCAATGCAAGACTTGCAAAAGAGTGGTGATGACTGATCGTTGTTTTTGATGTTCTTTTATTTGTGAGTTGTGTGAGGCCGTAGCTCAGTTTTGAAGCCGATATAGTAAACCTATACTGTTTCTATCTATGCCAAGGTGGTGAAAATAACGACCTTGACTTGTTATCTCTGGCGAAGCTGGATGCACTCCAACCACTAATTGCAAAAGTCCAGGATATTTGCTACAGGAACAGCATCACTTCTTTCGTTGGAGGTAGTGTAATCATTGGTTACTTTTACTGGCCGCAAGCTCTCCTTGCTTTTGTAATTTTCAAGCCCACAAGTTAGGTTTTTGTGCTTAAAAGTCAAGCGTTTGTCAGAATTAACTAAACGTTACATCAATTATCGCGGCCGTCTCTCGCAACAGATACCATACTGGAAATGTTGCGGTCTTTACGGTGCAAGCTTGCAGCCAGTGGGGACAGTTCTCATTGTGGCGGACAGTTTGAGTGGGTGGATGGACAGCTTGTTGAGGCTCTGAAGTCTGGTTACTGGCTTTTGATTGACAACGTTAACTTCTGCAGGTAAGTTGTACATAAGCAAATCAGAGAGTATTGTACACGGAATAAATGTTTTTGGAAAAGATTGACCTGCCTTTTATGCACAATGTCTGCCGAGTATTTTCAGCTGATGTACCTCTTGTTTGATTATTATAGCCCATCCGTTCTTGACAGACTAAACGCTTTGTTAGAGCCTGGAGGAGTTCTGACTATTGACGAGAGGGGTGCCATTGATGGGCAAATCCCCTCCATAAAGCCGCACCCGAATTTCAGGTTTGTTGCCATACGATACGTTACGATACTTTTTGTAACGTTAAACTCCGCTTAGCTGAACAGCCAGTTTATACGAAACCCACAAATCAGTCAGTTAATCTTTGTTAATTCGTTATAATTAATTAGTCATAAATTCATTCAGCACAGCTGGGTATGCAGCGATGGCCATGTCATCAGACTATAAAGGTAATGTGATGTAGAGACTTAGATAGTACATTTATTTCAGGTTGCGACCTTTCATTTTCCTTCAGATTGATTCTAGCAATGGACCCAAGATATGGAGAAATATCACGTGCAATGCGTAACAGAGGGGTTGAAATTTTCATGCTAGGAGAGGTATGCTTTTAATTGTGAGTTTTCATTGTGATCATTACTTTAAATGAAGCTGTCAGTAGGGGATCGTTAGATCACGACTTGCATTGTTACATGTCGAATGGTGCGTGTAGGGAGCAGGGTTGGCGCAGTGGTGAAAGCACTCGCCTTCCACCACTGTGGCCCGAGTTCGATTCCCGGATTCGACGTCATATGTGGGTTGAGTTTGTTGTTGGTTCTCTACTTTGCTCCGAGATTCGATCCAGAGGCAGGACCTCCCTGAAAACAACTTCGGTCAGTGTAGCTTCCTGGGTAAATATCATGATTTGATTTGAGTTGATTTGTGTTTATTTCTTTTTTTAACCGAACTATCCTCTGAAATGTACATATGTAATATTTAGTGGATGAAGTGTAATCATGTTATTAAGTTATGAAGTGTAAGGTGCATTTCTCGATACTTTGTTGTTTCTGTTTTATATCATTTTTCCCCAAAGTGTTTCCCGCCTTTCTTGCCCCCTTTCAGTATTTGCCTTGTTTCACTATTTTCATTTTCCATAAGTAGTCGTTTTTCAGAGTGCATAGGAATCAGGGAAGGAACCGTCATAAAATATCCAAAAATAAATCAGTTTTTGTCGTTAAAGATCCCTAGTAGTAAATATTTGATTTGCAAACTGATTAAGACAAAAATTTGGTGCAAACGGTTTTTGTATTTTCACTTCATGCCTGTCATTTTGTCCTTGTTATTTGCAGGAGGATGGTCATCTATTTGATAATTACGATAATCAGATGATGCTGCAAGGCATAGGACTTCACAACAGCGCATTATGTGGTTCCCTTGTTACCTTTCACGCAGGTTTCAAACAAGCTTTGGGAGGTAGGGATAAGTAGCACTCAGACAACGGTTTAAAACTCTGGCCAAAGTATAGAGTCATCAAACGAGTAAGGCTTTTTTAGGTTTTACCATGGTAGAAGATTTCGCACTTTCTAGTTTCTATTTCCGAGTTAGTACTCGGAAGCCGGAGATGGTCGTCCTCAGCCAACGTACATTTGTGAAGCTTCAACTCCTTTTGTTGATGCATAGTTCGTTGGTTTAGATTGAGGATGGGCTGGTGGAGAGCAATGGGCATCTGCTAACAAAACAGTGGGATCGTGACTACTGTAGGTAAAAGGAAAGAGCCCATTGAAGCTTAAATTAAACATTGAGAAACCTCTTTACGCCTTTATTTTCAGCGGTTATGTTTATTCTATTTTAAGGTTCTGTCCTAGACATGCTTCACGCAGCTTCCTTAATAGTTCAACTCGTTCAGAGGGGTAGTGACTCCAAGGAAGCTCTTATAACTGCACTAAATCAAGTTTATGTCCGCAATCAAGTGTCTGAGCCAAACAAACAGGTATGAGTACTAAAGTGATGACGTCACAAAAATGAAATTTCTGAAATTATGGGATTTGTCAGGATATTCTGAAAGAACAATGTCCAAGAAGCCTACTTGCCAAAAATGAGCATTTGGGGGCAAATTGTCTCTGAGATCGTAGCCCAGTTATGCTTACAAAATTCCATACAAACCCTTCTAAATTTTTTTAAATTCAAGTTCTTACAATGTCACTTCTTGGTCAAACATTCAGGTTCAACGATTTTGAGTATGAAGGCATTGATAAACGATAAAACGTCTTTATGTTTAAATGAATAATTTTGTAACAAGGACGGAAGACAGGTGCGGAAAACATTTGAGAGAAAGTGTTTGATGATGTTTACAGTTGAAACGGTTGAATGATACTTATTTTTTGTAAGTTCTTACACAAAAAGTGATGAAATTACTGCAGAATTTTTCGCTTTTGTTCTCTTACTCGTGTGCTCAATATTGTTTTACTCAGGCTGCGGGAGACCTCGTCAGTACGCACATCAGTACAATGGGAAATCTGAAACAGAACGTTTACATTGACACCGTTCCACAGTGCGTTCCTTCAGCCGAAGCTTACCGTGTAAATTCTGTAGCGTCAATGATCAAACTGCAGTCATTGCCTTTGCAACATATTCTCAAGAATTCCCCGTCTTCAGTCGAATTGGAGTTTGCCATCGTTTTGTTTCTTGAACGATCGACAGTTTACGACTGGAAACTGAGGCTGGAATATCTCCAGTCGTTGGTGAACTCTGTACTGGATAGTTTACCCTCCCAATGCTGCAAAGATGTCACCACCCTTCTGCAGCCCTTCCTACATAGTTTTGGTGCATTGTTTAGTAGTCAACTCATGGTAAACCTTAAAAATGAGTTCAGAGGCGTTGCGTCTACACGGTTTGGTGAGTGCGTCTGAGGAATGAGAGTGGTTCACTATCACTGTCACTGTCACTGTCACCGTTACCGTCACCGTCACCATTCCTGTTTCTGCGTCTGTCGCTGCCCTTGTCCTTGTCCTTGTCCCTGCCCCTGCCCCTGCCACCGTCCCTGTTTCTGCCCCAGCCCCTGCCCCTGCCTCTGCCCTTGCCCTATGTTCCCGTCCCCACCCCTTTCCCTTTCCCTGTCCCTGTCCTCGCTCCTTCCCCCTCCCCTTTCCCTTTCCCTGTCCCTGTCCTCGCCCCTTCCCCCTCCCCTTCCCCTGTCCCTGCCCCTACTGCTGTCCCTGCCCCTATCCCTGTCGTTGTCCCTGTCCCTGTCCCCGTCCCTTTCCTCTCTCCTTCCCCCTCCCCTGTCCCTATCGTTGTCGTTGTCTCTGTTCCTGTCCGTGTCCGCCCCTTCCCCTACCCTTGTCCCTGCCCCTACTGCGGCCCCCGTCATTGCCCTTATCCCTGTGCATGTGCCTGTATCCGTCAGAGCGCCACTCGCTTTCAGCGTAGCCTGCAGAATAGGAGTTGGATCCCAGCGCGATACCACGCCCAGGTACCCCGATAAAAGGAGATGTGAGCAGAAATGCACGCTAATGAGATCTATTCTCTTTATGATACACATCACAAAGTGACCCCTAGCCCTATTCCTCACCTTAACGCAAGCAATTCTGTCAAACGAGGAAACATACGGGAATTACAATAAATTCTTTGTAATATGAAGTACCCAAGGTCCCAGTTACGTGCATTTCTGGATACAAGTGCCTGTCACATGTCACTGCCACCTTGGTCCTGATAATGGTCGTAGTTATTATTATTATTATTATTATCGTTATTTTGTTTTGTAAAGTCGGTTACTTGTACTGATATTTCGTGTTACGCGTTGTTAACTGTTTCTTGTAGATGCACAGATGCTTTGTCATTCCCCGTTTGACCAACGATTGAATACCGATCTTTTCAACCACCTTAGTCAACACCCATCGAATGCCTCAGTCCTAGTGAGAACTGCTGGAATAGCAAACAGGTGATTGTAATTTAGATGGACATTTACATTTAGAGATGTCATACACGTATACTTGGAACAAAATTGCGAGTTCTCGCAACAGAAGTGCGACCTATAACCTTACTAGTTCGGACACTTAGCTACAAGAGACTTGCGGGAGCCATTAAAATAGGCTCGTGTGACTTATGTCCTGCATGCTGCTGGGATAAGAATGTCGATAGCTGGCGTTTGCTCAATCTATGATCCTCCGATGCAAGTTAGGATGCTCTACTACCGAGATACCCGAGACTCGTCGGTGCTAAGGCCATTAACTTAGGTTCATGTGATTAACTTCATGGACACCGACAGGATCTAAATGACGACAACTGACGTTTGCGCAATGAGAGTGAATGTGATGGTATATTTAGAAATTATCTAAGATACTACGCGAGCTCTGATTGCCGGCTTAGAGGTGTGTTTGCATGAGAGCACGAAAACACAACTGAGACGTAGTATGTTCGAGAGGGCCGAAGTTTGTAAGAGAAACAGAAAACCTTTCCCTGTGTTTGCGTTTGGGAGGCGGAGAGGTTGGAAGAATTCTGGAAATTTGTGCAAATTCACGACGACCCTTGACTTCGTCTCGGGTTTGCATAACTGTCTCGAATTCTCCCAGTCCCTTTCGTGTTTGTACCAGGCTATGCAAACATGGAAAACGCTTTCTATTGCTTTGATGGTGGCACAGGTATTCTTGGTTAAGTACTCTGGGTTCACCCGTGGGTTAGACGTGTTCGGAAACTGAACTTTTTCCGAGTATGCGCGTCGCTCACCTTCCTTTCCTCACTACGCTTGAAATATACCATTTCCCATGCTCTGTCCTGTTTGTTCGGTGTTGTCACAATTTGATATCTGACATACGCTTGACATTTGAAACACAGGTTGTGGTTGATGGCGAGTCAAACTAGACGTCGTTGTGTTGAGGAGAGTAGCATTTATCCTACCAGCTCATCCATCAGGAATTTGATTCAACTTTCCGGTGCTTTCCATTCAGGTAAGAGTAATTCTATTGTAACAGGTAAACGTTTGCCCGTTATTCTTTTCAAAACTGCTGCACATTTACGCGTTTTTATAGCTCGTCATTCTAAGTGGCACAGACTTCAGGGTTCTTATGGGTGTTGGAAATCCTGGAAAGTCCTTGAAAATGGTAAAACGTCGTGGAAAACCCTGGAAATCTGTAAAGTTTTCTTGAAAGACATTGAGGGGAATCCAGATGGGAAGATCAAACAGCTGGGTCCGCTGGAAGAAAACTTTCTGAGGCCTGGAAATTTGTTTCCCAATAGGGGTACGAACCCTGAGCCTTGTATATGTGTTGGGATTCATGGCACTCATTCAAGGTTTTTTTAAAATTATCTTCTGCAGGCCAGGTGCACCTAGAATCCTTACCGCATCCAGTCGTGGTACATCTTTTGCCCTTTTTCAAACTGCTGTCATCTTATTTGGATAGCTGCATTTCTCAAGTGGATCCACTAAGTGACGATCACTACAAAATGGTAAATATTTAACATGTTCGTAAACTTTGCGGAAGATAGGTTGAACAAAGAGGTTAGGTTCAAGAGAGGGAGACGTTTCAAACTTTTTGATCATGTAAATTAGTTCAGGTGACGATAATGGTGATGATAACAGTGACCATGACAACGGCGATGAGGATCATGAAGATGATCATGACGCCTAATGGTGATAATGATATGCTTAAGCAATGAGCTCACAACTGCGAGGATCATTTTTCGTTTCGTTTTATTCTTGCATTCCATGCTGTATATGATTTACTTCATAAACATCATTCAGAATGTGTACTTTATAGCAGATTCATAGATTCATTTTCGATCCTTAAAAATATTGTATTTGCTTGCACGGTAGGTTCCTGCTCTAGGAGAGGTATAGTTTTTTGTCTATACTGTCTTCAAATCCGTGGCAATGTAGATGTTCCTTTAAGCTTCGTGCCTTTAGATTTCAAGTCACATTTCGCGTCTGCGCACTGTTTTTATCGTCTTATTTTTGATCAGTCTATTCACTAAGTGATTACCTTCCTAATCTTGACTTTGGTTTTTCAACCGCAATCGTATTACATAATTCTCTATTTTTTTAAGTGCGAATTTGGAATTTTGTAAATACAACGCGACTAATCTATTCGCTGTGTTAGGTGGTTGACGGTCTTGTATGGAGAGACAGATTGTGGAGGACATGTGAAGAGCAGACCAGCCAGACCCTTTCCATCTCTTCTCTTTGTCTCTACTGGGGTTGGTTTCGACAACACACACTGACTTCTGTGCCGGCTGCATTTGGAGAACAGGATTACGGGTATGATCTTAAACAAATGGCACTCTCTTTTCGCGGAGGTAGCAGTTATCATATTGTATAACGATCCTGGGGAGTCTCGATGTTATATTGGGGTAATGTCGTCTCAAAATGCCGGTTTGTGATTGGCCCCAAAACTGTTAGCATGGCTGCTTGTGCAGCTTTGAAATCATTGCAAATCCGGCACATTTCACAATCCATAACAAGAACTTTCGTATTGGGCTCCGTCGCTTCGCGACACGGAATATATTTTCCTCCAAGTAGCCGTCATTATAAAGCCGTTATGTCGTCTCAAAATAGAATTTACTTTATAACGTTGGGTTTACAACGTTCCGGGTCCAATTCATGCCTTTTGCGTTCTTTTCAATTGTTTTTCACCAGTAGTCACGAACGAAGCCTTTCTTCTTGTTTTCTGAACACCATTCAGATGTCATTAGATCAATTTTTTCGGAGGGCGTTGCGTATGTCACACCAATAAAACAGGTGCGTGGGAGACAAGGGTTCCAGTAGTTTCTGGGGAAAGCCCTCGCGTGCACTCTGCAGGATGAGGTTAAGCAAAGGTGTTTTTGAGCGGCAATAGGCAACCGGAAGTGGACATTTCGAATTCGTGGGCTGTAGGTTTGCACAAATGTTCAAGTTACTCGTCTCTAAAAGAGTAAAGACACTTAGTAATACAAATGTGGTAGCGTCAAGTCAAGTTAAAAGACAAAACGCGTCACTTCCGGTTGCCGTCCGTCGCTCAAAAACGTCACCGCTTAAGTTCCTACAATTGACCAGACCCCGGCCCCGCTCAGTTCATAACGGGAAAGCAAAAGTGGGGAAATTATATTGTTCTTACTTACTTCGTTCTCTCATTATCCTTTTGCTGTGTAGACAATTACCGAGCGAGCTGATCATAGTTGTAAATCACTTGAGCAGCATTTTGGGAGCAGATAGCAGAATGGCTGAGGCGTACGTGAAGATTACTTCTGCGTATGGACACCCGGCGCCATTTAGATCCAAGCTGTCCTATGGGATGTGGGTGAGTTGAATTACGTGCTTCTATGCAGACAGATTTGTAGTTAAGGTAAGGAAATTAAATTGTAAGCTGCATTGGAATAGAGTTGGAATATTGTTGCTGTGTTCTTGGACAACAAACATAGCAATCCAAGTAATGACGGCATAAAGCCACCTACGTTGTCATTTTATTGAGGTACTGGTGTCAGGCATGGGGTTCACAGTCAATGAACATATAGTTCGTTGTGTCCTGCCGTGCTGGGTACCCATTTGGGCTACTGGTCACTGATTGCCCTCCAGCCGATCCGAATGCCGTTAGTGATGAGGAGCGGTTATGCCTCATGCAACAAAATCCAGGTGAAGCGAAGAAAATGTTGGCTAATTTCGTTATAATTTACTAGTAAGTTAGATCTAGAAGGGCGTGAAATCCATGGTGGGTTAATGGATGAACTATTTCTTTTTCGTCCAGGAGAAGCTACAGAATCTCTGCCAAAAGATTGGCAGATTCCTGGAGAAGCCACAAAACCGCGGGTTTGTCAAGAAACTGCGTGAGGTTCAAAGGGCATTGGCAACACTTTTCGGTAGCATGATGGCAAGTAGGTTAGAACTGATGGAAGACGGCTTTCTACAGCATGGTAAGCTTCTGTCATTTTACTTTTAAATAAATCTTTCTGTTGTTTCTCGTGAAGAACGTTTCAGAGAGAAATTACCTTTTTCGAAGTTATGAACATTCGTCGCAGTCCATATCTCTTGTTGCTGCGCGTAAGAAGACAAATTCTGGTTGTGCAAGTTAAGTTGTCTCGCCAGGACTACAGACTCTGAAATGGCGAGAACGTTAGGTGTCCACGAAAGCTCCTTGGGTGCCATTAGCTGCTGGTCTCCTGTTTGATAACCAAGTTTATGTTTTTTCGACTCTGCTGTGTAGATCAAGTCCTTGACAATCTAGAGGAGACTGTCTCCAAGACTCTTCCACAAGAAGAAGACATTACACCTTTATCTCAAGACTCTCTTGCACTGAACGTGCTTCCGAGGAGCAGTACAACCACGAGTGAGGTTGAGATGGAAAAAACGTTGCAGTTCTTGTTTGATAATGTTTGTGGCTGGCAGGAGCACTCAATCCTAGGAACATTGACATCAGGGTTAGCGAATCAGATGGCTGGCAGGTTAGTTTTACTTCTCAGTGTTTCTTTTTATCAAAGGGGACAGATCTTAGTGTGACTGTATGTTGCATTTTGGATTAAGACGCGACTGCACGTTTTGTGTTAACTTGCATTTACAGCTATTGCAAAATACGTGCTCACTTAATTTGGTGTTGCTATTTCAGTCACAATTAAGTTTACTAATGTTGCATTGGACATCGTACATTGCCAGTTTTCCTTCAAGTTTCCAGATACTTTCCGTTTTGAACCTTTAGTTGTGCATTATAGGCTAGCTCGTGAGGAATTATAACACAGAGTTCTTTTTAATTTCAGAACACCTTTCCAAAAGGTAGAAGGCGTTGAAAAAGAGCTTGAACTGTTTACGCATTATCAGCTGAACAAAACAAGCAGAGAACCAGAAATACAAGGGCAATATCTACATTTGCGGGAGGTGTTATCCAAGGTATCAATGTGACCTAGTTTGCTTCTATTTTTCTTGATCAAGGGAAAATCGGAGCGAGTGCAGTGAAGTCTGTCTTGGTCACGAATGATTAATTAAGCCAACAGTTGATTGCTTGGTTAGGGGCTTGCCCATGAAAGTCAGATATTATCATCTCAATCCTTGTAGTTCAACCTCAGAAATTTACTCGCCTGAAGTTTCAGAAACATACAAACAACTGTAATCACTGAATGCCGGTTGTATTTGAAACTTTACGTTGAGCAGGCATAGTGATAGGCATTTAGTGCTAATTATGTAGCCAGCGATTATTGTACACGAGGAGTGACTTGCTCAGGACGGTGGCACTCTCTTTAACTTTCATTTCTTTATTATTACTGGACAAAAGGACTGGATTGTCGTTTTTTTCAATTTTACCTTTTTTAGGCAGACGATCCAAACACAACCTTCTCTTCCATCTTTCAACCTGTCGAGTCTGGTCTACTGTGTGATTACACGATGTGGAAGAGTCGTGCCCTTTGGACCCAGTGTACCCAAAGAAAACAAATTTTTGATAAAGAGGTGTGTTTTTGATACAAGAAAATTACATTTATTTTTCTTTTAAGTTATGTCACAAATAGTTGTTGGTTTGATTTTCGAGGCATTTGCCAACTTACCAAGCAGGACTGTCTCCCTTTTCGTCATCTGTCATTCATCGTCGACTGTTTCACGACGAGCAATTCTTGGCGAACATCACCTCCGTGAATTTTGTTTTTCATTGGTTACAGGATTTTCAGGTTAAAGAATCAAGTATTCACTACCTTTTGGGAGGAGCCCAAAATCTGCTGGACAGTATGGCCATTACCAAGCATCTTGGAGAGGTACAGGGCCCTTTGGCGTCTCTTACAATTAGGAGCTATGACGAGAATATTAAACAGTTAGAAATGCTATCCACACACATGTGGGTCAACGGAGACTTCCTTGATAACCGTGGTGAAGTAGAAAGGTGAGTGCTTTGTGCTCCTTTTGTCTCGGAAATCTCTATGTACTAGTTATAGTGTGTACTATTAAGATTGTAAGAATGATGAAAGACTGTGGACGATCCAGGCTGTATAGAGAGCACGAGAAATTAATGTTGATAGCAATAAAAAGGGTAACGTGGCCATTATCGGTATTCCGGATAAGTCTCGTGAGAGGAGAGTATTTGTCCTATTTTCATTGGGTCTGTGATTTGAATTGAACAGTAGGTGTTGTGGCTTAGAGTTATAGTAAGCTCACTGTAGTCCTAAAGTTGTTTCCACTGTTTTGTAGGGGTTCGAGCATACGGTTGTTTGTCTCGAAGTTAATTCAAGTCGTATCGTCGATTAAAGAGCTTCTTTCTCCAAGCGACCAGCATGACCTCGCGAATGCCATTCACAACTTTATGGATGCCCTTAACCACGACAGCTGCGTAAGATCAGCGATAGAGTCCCTTTTAAGTGTTGTTCGTAGTGTGGCTGATGGTTACAAACAGGTCACTGGTAATGTGAAACAAGCTGATTTGGTGTTTAGTCTTTTGAAAGACTGTTTTCAAGAACTATCTCGTCTTGAAGAAAAGACGTCACAAGGTACAGTTAGGGAAGGCAACTGTGTACGAAAGATTATGCCTTTGTAATGACAATACCTTTAAAATACCCTAACTCTGTTTTACGTATCGAAATATTTAGATTCTTTTTGTGTCATTTGCACCTGACGAAATTAAACTGATATCGTCCTTTGGTTGTTGGGAGTTCCAGGTCGATAAATAACGATAATAAACAACACGGTTTGGAAAGAAGGCACGGTCCTGCAGCATAGCAGTTATAACTGTGTACATTGTACAAAGATCACCGCTGGTGATGGTTGATAATAGAGACCTTACGCAACTACGACGGCGACGGCAACGAGAACGCCACACAACAATGGACATGATGAGCAAAAAAAATACTCTGCACGTGCGTTTCACATTTTGTAGATTTCTTTGCCGTCATCTGCAAAACGACGACGTGAATTGACTACATTTTCGGTTTTCACCAGAACGTGACCGCATGACAGCAAATTTTTCTATCTTTTTCTTTACTTTAACATCGTATACAGTAATTCAGCCCCTGGACAGTTCGCCAGCATTTTTACTTTAAACAAGTTTGAATAATCGCGAAAGAGTTACAAAAACAGGAAGTTTCATTTTCAAATGACGTTTCCGTTGCCGTCGTCGTCGTCGTTGCGTAAGCTCCCAAATTGCTGTAGAGATCACGCCCTGTTCGGGCTAGTCAGTGTATCGGCTTTCAGATCGCTCTACGTTAGCTCCTTGGAAATGCAATTTTGTGTTAATCGAACGTAGACCATAAGACGATCAGTACTCTTGCCTATATATAGGATCTGTTATTCTTAAAGTTGGTTTATAACTATTCAAAATCTGTTAAGATTGTTCATTGAATCTCCGGGGGCTCTTACTGGCGACGTTTCTGTGAAGTCCATTTTAGAAGGAGTTATGCGTTTTGTTTATAGATAGCGCAGATATGTTGTGGGATGCCATCTGCCTTGGTAACCTGCGGGCAAGACTTGGCTTGGTTCAGTCCTTGATTTTGTGTCCTGTTGGTCCGGTGGATCCAGTTGAGAAGAACATCATTGAGCTACAGCATATAAATGAGGAGGTAACTCCACTTACACACGATTAGCTGTGTAGAGTGATTTTAATGCCGGTTTTTAGGTGAGCTCTTGCGCGCGAGAAAGTAGGTTTGGCCAACAATTGTTTTCTTAGAGCCAAGTGAGGAACTGGTAGCAGTTTTCACAATAGCATCCGCTCACAACCGCTGATAATATTCATTCAGTTTTGCTCTTCTTAGTAATTGTGACCAGTGTCAAATTAAACCATCCGTAACTGAACAAGCAAAATTAAAGTTAAAACGTAGGATTCTGGTACAGATGTTCAATACAGCCATTGTAAACACATTGATGTGGAGACATTCTCTGTGCAAAAGGGTTTCTTTAGTCTAGTTCCCCTCCCTATAATTATATTCTTAACCCTCTCGTCACCAGAATCATCCTTCAAGTCGTGCTTCAACACTTGAATTTACAGATGTAGTTCTTCGGTTTGGCCATTCATTTGAGACTCGTTAGCAGTTCCTCCTGCTCACCCCTCACTCCAGCGTTGTTGGTTTCGTCGTGTCAGTTATAACTCTGTCCCTCCCCAGGGTGCAAATTGCTCCTTACTTCGGTCTTGCCAAAGATTCAAGTCTCCCGCGTGAATAGTAATCTGAAATTTAGAATTTCCCTGACTTGCTTAAGGTCTTTGTTTTAGCCTTAATCGTTTATGACCATACACGGCCAAAAACGATCAACTATAACAATATCTATTGTTGGCGAATTTGAGCCGCTTTTCTTGATACGCATTTGCGATTGGGATGCCGTTTGAAACCAACACAACGGAAAAGGAACAGACACCCCAGGCATTGTTTGCTGTGCTTTGGCAAGCCATGCTTTGCCTTACCTTGCCTTGCCATGCTGTATCATACCATGCTTTGCTACGTCATGGTTGGCTTTGCCACATTCCATCATGCCATACCATGCTGGATTGTAGATCCCTAATCACACTAAGTAAATGCGTGTAACAAATTAAGTCGTTCGTAATATTTCTGCCTCTGAGGTTCAGTGAGCTCGTTGGGTGTAAACTTGGAGATTTTCTTGGTGTTAACAAGATTTCTGTAAATTTTTGTCAAGGAGCTCTTGTTGATAGTATACAATGCCATACCATGTGACGCTGTACTATACCGGTGTTATGCCATACCATAGCATTCTCCGCTGTTCTGTGCTGTGCTGCGCCGTTCCATGTCGTGCCATCATGCCGTGCTATTTGATACGATAGATTTTGGCATTATCAACAGAGTTGATAAATGTAAATTGACCACCGTACAGGGATTCTAGAATCCCTGTACGGTGGTCAATTTACATTTATCAACTCTGTTGATAATACCAAAATCTTTGTGTATTACTTCCCCACCGACGCAGCACCACAGTTTCTTTAGAAACTATCCCCTTTATTTATTTGATACGATGCTGTACTTTTCTAATAAAAAGGATGTGTTTTAAAGCTGATCTCCCTCTAATTTTCACAACCTTACATTGTTACGTTGTCGTCAGATTCTGCGAATTGAAGAAGAGTTAAAAGTACGATTTTACGCCGAAGAAGTTTGGACTGGGCTGAGGAGGGACCCTGAAAAACTGGAATCTTTGCTGGCACAAAGGTCTTGGACTAAAACACAGTTAACCTCAAACCCGTTCAGAGTTCAGTGGTTACTGACGAAACTAAAAGATCTCAAAACAAAAGCGCAAAGTCTGGAAGCGAATGTAGCTTTTAGACCATCCAGGTCGCAGGTACGTCACGGACTTTCTTACCATTCTCATGGTAATTGGTTTGACTGAGTATGCGTAGATTTGTTGCCTACGGCAGTTACTTGACACGCAAATTCATGAGGTCAACTGGTGTCTTCTTTGGTGGTTAGCCTATCTCAGGAAGTGGAAGTCTTTACTTCTAAAGTTTATTGAAGGAAAACTGTTCAAACGTACCAAATGCGTTCTTCTACTTGGCCGACGGGTTTTCTGTGATTGGGAAGAGCCTTAGGTGGGCAAGTATTAGTTTTACTTTAACTTTGCAGGAATACTTTTTAGTTTAACCGCGTTCTAATTCCAGTTGTTTATGTTATTCAAATATTTATTCATCAGTTCGATGCCATTCTACGTGAAGTGACACACTACTTGAATACCGTGGGAGATGCGAGCAGCGTCATCAGCCAAGTTGACTCCATGCGTGAGCTGGCTTCCCATCTTCGCACCTCACTAAAGGATGTTGCTGTCTCAAATCTCCCGTCTAACATGGTTAATTCCGCTATTCACAAGGCAAAAGCATGGTATACATCTGCGGAGAGATTTGTTCAACACTTGATGAAGGATTTCCCACTGTATTGTGATTTACTCACACCATTTGTCGCCGGTGTTTCTCAGGTAAGAAAAAAATTATATTTGAATGGCAACAAAGAGAAGCTTTCTACATCGACCTTAAACACCATGATTGCATTTACTGAACTGAGTATTATATCAATATATTTTCTATTTCGGTTTTACCTACCGTCCGTTTATGCCACAACATCTTCAGATAAGCGAAGTAACAGGATTATGACGAGAGCGTCAATAAATTTTGATAGTTGAAGTATCATTTTATCTGTGGTTTTGTCGGATATTTAGAGCTACCGAGCGTATGTGTTTGCCTGATAAACATTACTCGAGTACTAAGAATAACTTCTTTACCAATGCAGGTTATCTATGGGGTGTCTGTGGTGTCTGCGAAGCTAGCAACTTTGAATCAACTACACACATTTTGGGCTCAGCTCTCGTTGGATGCAAGTACAAAGGTAGTCTGCCTGTCTGGCAAATACGGTGTAATTTAGTTGTTAAATAGCGAAAAAGGATAGTAATGCAACTTTCCTTTCACTGTGAGGTTCACAAGAGCTTCGTTTTACTTGTCTTGTACTTTGTTTGCAATTTGTATGAAAAATGGAACTCATTTCGAAGAGAATTCCTGACGTTTTGAAGCATACCCTTCATACAAACAAAGCAGCGTCACTGAAAAGCATGGGCAGTTCCACTGCATCTCGAATGGAGGAGATAAGACCGCTTTTTAAGTGTAACGTCTTGCGCTGATGATTGATTATTTTATTTTATTTAATTTTTTTTTACCAAATCCCAACAGGTGGCGATATCGGATCAGCCCGAGTTGTCAACACTGTGCCAGTTTCCTCTCCCCGTTTCTTCGTCATGTTTAGATACTGCAGTTTCCTTGATAACTCCATCAGTACAAGCTACTATCCAAGGTGAGATAGAATTTGGAGAAAGTTCTTTGTCGTGAGTATTAATCCAACGTTGGCAAAAGTCTTTCCTGTTTTGCAGGAATGTATTCCTCCAGAGCCAAGTCCTTGGCTTACATGACATAGTTAGTAAGGGGTACTAAGTGGCTTGTCAGATTGAACCAACAGAATCATTTAAGGCCACGTCGGAGTCCTTTTCACATTACAGTTTGGGCAATGGCCTTTAAACATGATTGACTGTTTTTACAAACTCTGTAGTGATAGAAATAGTAGTTATTACACTTTAAAGCGAGAAATCTTTGAAAGGCGGTAAGTTGCTTTCGAGCCGAGTATAGTTTATTCAGTTACTGAAGTGCTTGTGATATTATTTTACTGCAGGGTTGGTCAAATATCTTGAAGTCCATGAAGTGGCTGCTTCAGCATCTGCCATCCTGTCATACAGGTGCCGCTTTCATTGAATATGACTTGATATTGTGTAGCTTTCTGCCACTATTTTTGTTGTCTGCTATATATCTTGTGATTACCAAGTCATGTGAGGTGATGTCAATATTGATGTGTGGATTAAATAAAAATGTTTGTCGACTATTTGAGTGCTGCTGTGGAGCTGTTTATAACTAGGTTCGGGGATAATTTGAACGGTATCAAGTGGAGTTGGATAATAATGTTTAGTATCATGTTAGAGCTGAAGAAAGAGTATACTGCAGTCTGATTGGTTGAGCGGTTCCTGGTATGTTAATCAAAGAAAATGGCGGGGCCCCCGCAGACGCATGCGATCTTTATGAATGTGTTAATTACCGATTTCTGTTGCTCAGCTCAGCAATTATGCTAAAACAATTATTTGCCTCAGGCGAAGTTAAAATTTTCAATTAATGATTCGACAATATTCACTGAGCCTGAGGCAAATAATTGCTAATTATTTCTCTTTACGAGGAGGTACTGAAGTGGTGTCTGTCTATGAAATTCGTATACGAGGCGTTTTCATTGAACCCCGTTACCTACCACGTGCGATGCTTCCTACTAACTGTTGAATCTGTCGATTATGTTTTGACTTATCTTCATTGATGCAAAATATCTTTAGTAACTTTTGTGTAGTTTGTTCGACGCATTTTCATTTCTGGTGGACGAATGGTTTCACGTTTTCATTACGTGGCTTATCTTTAACGTTGAGTATATTTCACGTTTATGTGTCACAGGATTCTACGGCTGTCTCTTCTCCTTGTTCGTACTCACTCCATCCAACACGGCTTCCTTGATAGTAAAATCCACCGCGCCCTGAATTCCATTCTGGCAATTTTTCTGGACAATTGGAAAATCTTTAAAGAACAAGAAAGGCAGTTGGAGGAAGAAGAAGGAAGCTTGTTCAAATTTAAGAACAAGGGTCGCAGAACGACCTTGAGTGAAGAGGAAGAGCGAAAGCGAGCTGTGAGCAGAGCCTTTCCAAGTTTTGATGGAGAGTTCAATGACATCATGTCGCCAGGGGATTTGAATGACAGCGGTGGCACCGCCCAGCTGGAGGAGGAGTCATCTCAATGTTTAGCTTCCTCAGATGCTGAACTCTTCATGGCTAACATGACTGACTGTTCAGAAATTAGAAAAATACACGAGGAAATGTTTTGCCGATTGCCATCAAGCCAATGGTTGTCTTTAGGAGGCCCAGATTGCTGTTCCCTGTGCTCAGTGGACTCTCTGTATCTGAATGCGTTTCAGTGGGGATATCAGACTGCTGCTCTAGTGAATGCTGTCATTCCCTGTATGTTTCTTCATTGATTTGATAATAGTATTTGTACTATGGCATGGAAAATACATCCAATCAGAATGTAGGAAAGTCGTTGTATGTTCGGTATTCTACAGAGCCTTGCCATCGTGCACTGCATTGATTCTGTAGGGTCTTGTACTTTCAATGACATGGTATAAAATAGTTATGCAAAAATTTCTCGCGATATACCATAGAAAATCTCTATTTTCTTTGCATACACACTCGCCTAAAAGCTCGTGTGTAAATACAGAAGAAAATACAAGTGACTCGTGGGATATCCCATGGTATACTACTCGAAAGCATTGCATAACTAGTATCAATATATCGAGTAGGGTCGAGCGTGGTTCATCAGCGACAAGGGAAAGAAAATGTAACAGTACACCATATGTAATTGCTACGTTTAATGTCCAGCACATGACCTTCCTGCTACGTTGTAAGTAAACGAAATACCTTAATCTTCCATAACAGTGTAGTTAAGGTTGAGTCAGATGCAAAGAACGCTCACCCTTGTATAGAAGTCCCCGTGTGTGATCAAAGTAAGTTGACAGTGTAGTCTTTACAAAGTTAAATTGGTTGGGTTTTAAAAACCGTGAGTAAGTCATCATCAGACGTATGGGCTTTCTCCCAGCTGAATGTACTGTGGGCTCTGCAAACTTGGTCCCTTATATCCCATAGCACAGGACCCCGTTTTACGGAATGTGATTTTAATAGCTGAAGCTTATTTTAAAACTGCATAACACTGTGAACTGTCGCTAGTCTTATTCTTGGTTGACGTTAAACGGATTACACTCTATTTATGTAGGGTCACATGTGGAGGATAGTCTTTCTCGATCTCATCTGTTACAAAGTTGTATTCTGAAAGGTGACTTCAAAGAGGGAAATGAACTTACGGTAAGCATGTATCAATGTATTTGATATAAAAAAGCTGAAGATGCCTGACTTCTTAGACAAAACAGACTATAACGTTTATTGGCAGTATTTGACAACGAACAGATAAACAGCAAAATCAATAGTCTACTGTGGGATGGAGTTCTCGTATGGAGAATTGTTGTGCGTTGAGAAAACGAGTAAACTGGCCAACCACTTCTACCATTTGTTAACATAGTTCGGTCATATGGTGTCGCTCAAACATCTAAAGTCTTCCCCTTGTTTTCGACCTTGACTCTTGCTCGGTAAGTTAGTTCCAAGATAATTGATACGAATGTACTTTTACACATCACAGCAACAGCTGGACTCGGCAGGTGCCTCTTCTGGTGAAACCATTCCTTTCAACATTTACCACGACTCCAACATACAAGAACTTGTGAAAGTAAAACCTGTTCTACAGGAATTCATGGCTCGCGTCCAAGAGCTGTTAGCGGAATGGCCTCGTCATCCTTGTCTGTTGCAGGTAAAACGGCCTTTACTGTCATGCCCGTTACATAATCGCTGGCCTTTGCCAAAAGTCTGTTTTACAGGTAAGATCGAACCACAAGCGCAAGGACAAGCACAACAGCGTGACCTCTTAACAGTGCCTTTAAACTCGGTATTGCGCTGTTTGTTGTCGCATAGGTGAAGTACAGGAAAAACGCACACTTCGCTTTTGTTGGATCAATGATTTGGTTTACTTCAGGCCCGAGACTTACAAACTAAGTAGTTGATTCTGTTACTAACCTGTCACGTTATTATCGCAGTTGAAATGTCGTGTAATTGTCATTTTTGTAGTTGCTGGTGGTTATAGACAAGATTTTGTCCTTTCCCGTTACAAGTCCAGTGATGAAGATTCTGACAGGTCTTGAAGTTCTGTTACGGAAGGCTCAGGTATGTTTCCCTGTTAACGAAAGAAAAGCACCAAGAGCAAAGCAAAGGAAACACAGATGACATCAAATTCCCGGGCCGAACTCGTAGCCTGTAGATCTGATACCCTGACACACCATTAGAATCCCTGCATGTGGCCACGTTCCATCAATCACGGGGATTCGTATTCCCTATGATATTATTGATTTGAAGAGCTATCTGCTCGTTGCTTCAATTTTTGCTGTTGCATTCTCCAATAGGATTGGGAGTCTAATGCAGCTAAGCATGTCAGCCTTAAAGAACACTTGGACAGTGTGACACAGCTGATTATACATTGGAGAAAAATGGAGCTTAAGTATGATTCCGTGATTTAATACTTGCAGATTTGAATGATTGTTTGCGTACGTAGATATTTAATCTGATTCGGGAGCTACTTTTCACTTGTTCTCTCTTTGGAATTAGGTGGACGAGGCAGTCGGTTATAACGACACCCCTTCTGCATGGTCACTGAAACCTGGACAAGAAGAAAGTCGTTTGAATCTTCTAAGGCTTTCTACTAGTTTGTTTGCCTGTTTTCATTCACTTTTCTTCGAGATGACAATTTTGGTACCCTGCTTGACCTGACCTGGTTTACAGATAGTTATTGAAACTGCTCTGTAACTTGACAGTGATACAGCTATCAAACATACAGTTAGGCAACAATTCTTTCCAAACGTTTTCTTCCAGGTGTAGAAAATTGCTGTCTTATTTTGTCGTAGGTGCTGGTCATCTCTGCTTTCTGTGGCCACTGTAAAAGCAGCAGCAAAGTCCAGTCAGTGGTGGTTCCATATTTACAACTTGTTGCACCAGTTCAGGGGAGGAGCAGTTGAACAAGAAAGTTCCGGTAAGCAATTCTTGTGCTTCGAAGATAAGGACATTAGAAGAAGTCCAGTTTTCCCGCCGAAAGAGTTCTTTACGTGGCCCCTCCTCTCATTTCCGTCTTTGTCATATTGTTGTATTTACCTTTACCTTTCTTTGCAGGAGGTATTTCCAAGGACAGCGAGTTAGTCGAAATACTTCAGAGATTCCTGGAGAGCTCAACACTTGGAGAATTTGCTTCCCGCTTACAAATGCTGTTTACCTTTTACAAGGAGATGGTATTTGAAGAAGGTGCCACCTGTCGCGTGGAAGGTATGATCTCCGACGTCATAGCTTATGTACTTGGTTGTGGGAGTGACTTTCACAGTCACTGTGATTTGAAGTTGTAATGATGTTTGTTCCTGATCTATCCATTTTATGTTGTGCCGTCCTCTTTAAAAGCTTTAAGAACACTGTACGTAAGTAAGAACGTCAATCAACTGGTTGAAGTCTGCTTTCAACAACGAATGAGACGCAAACATTTAACAAAAAGACAGATAAAGAACTTGATCACATTTTGTGTTGCTTCAGCCTTGTGAAGTGTCACGTACAGTGAATGTGGGCAGATCTGACTTGCTTTCAGCAGAGATTTGGCACACTTTAACCTTAAGGCTTTCTGCTCTGCTTCCAGGAAAAGTATCAGATATGCTATGGAATGTTTACAGTTATTACAAGCAGTTCGTTCCTTGCGTTGAGCAGTCTATCGATGAAGCAAGGAAACCTATCGAAAAAGAGCTCAAGGTTTGTTAAGTGATAGTAGTGTAGTGAGAGGAAACCTAGCCCACCTTTTTTACAAAGACCAGGCTGGGTTTGGGACTTTAAAGTAACAGTGTTGGTACCTGTTTACTTGTGTCCCGTCAAAACATATAACGTCAACAGCTGCCCTCCTCCATCGTCATTGTGGCAAAACGTGTTTAAGTTGAAGAATTCCTCCCTGGTTAGATTTTCTTGTTTTGCCCTCTTGTCGACCAAAATAATGTTGCGCTTCCGAGTCTGTAAGAACCTTTTTATGAGAACAATTCTTGTTAGCATCTTGTGTATTCCTGTTGACTGTTACAAGTGTTCCCGCTCTGTCCTTGGTTTCTAGGATTTTGTCAAAATAGCAAAGTGGAACGACTCCAGCTTCTGGGCCATGAAGCAAGCTGCTGACAAATCACATCACACACTGCACAAATTTGTGCGCAAATACGAGGTAATGGAGAAACTGAATGAGTTCCGGGATACTATTTGTGTAGTATTCCGATAAATCGTGTTCCACTGGAAGAACTCTGTGATGCTCAGAGAACACAGATCCTTGTTAAGGGAACTCAGTGGTAACAGGGGCAGTTCATGGAGAGTATGTTGGGCCCTAGTGGCACCAACATATGACTTTCAATGAGAGAATTGGGGATTACTCATGTATAAAGGTTTACAAATGGTAACGATTAGTGTAGAATTTATTCATGGTGAACAAAATGCATTTATTTCTTGGGTTGTAGCTTTTTCTTGATTGTGCACTGCTTGCGTTTACTTTGAAGGCGTCTCTGGATGAGCCAGTGCAGAAGACCCTGATGAACGTACAAAAGAGTCTCTCCTCGCCTGAAAATAAGACACATGACCAAACTAATGCACGAAAAACGCCGCATACAGAATGCTTCATATCTCCAGATGACATGAAGGTCTGTATACAGCAGATACGTTTAATAGTGTTTTTAATGGGGAAGGGGGCGGGGGGGGGTATTCTTTAGCTTGACTCGTTCACGTTTTGGGCAAACTTGGGTCGTTCACCTTCTGCGTTTGTAGGTTCAACATGGAAGCGTAACAATGGCAGTGTTTGGTCTGCTGCACAAGGTTGCTCTTGTCATTTAGTATGTGGATTAAGCTCTACTGTCTGACCTTTTAATTGAAAACCAGTGGTCAGATCTTTCATGTTTTCCTACCTGTTGTGCTATTCAAAATAGTTATCACTTTCAAATAAATCGATTTACTGCTGAGGTGTGGCCTGAAAGCAAATGGGAATTATGTCTTTGAACATTAAGAAAATTAGAAGGTGCAACTGTTTCAGTATTGGCCTTTGACTTTTGTAGGTTTATTGTGACCTTCGTTTGGCCTTCACGTATGACGTCCAAGGAGTTTGTCTTCCAGCAAACCAGGCCCGTCTTCCAAAACTCTTCCAGAGGATGAGAAAGCTATCACAGCAGATATTGGCCCAGCAGGTTTATATGGTCAGGGTGATGTCTTTAAATGACTTCACAGGTAAAACAAAAACTGATGTTTTTAATTGTTGTCAGTGTACTCATTGACCTGCGAGCTAAGCCAACTATTAGTTGAAGCTACAGACAAGTGTAGTTGCAGTGATGAATATTGACACAATTAACGTTAAATAAGTGTTTATCTTCAGTGGCTCTGCAAAGTTAGTTGCTTTTTATATAGCATGTAATGTGCTGTAGATTTAACTGCCCCTTCAACTTTTCTGCCTTTTCAGGTGAAGTAATTTCAACCTCAAATGAACTTCAAGCTTTAGATGTGTCGAGTCAGGTAAGGCATTTGGCTGCTGTTTCCATTTTATGTGTGTCAATTTTGCCATGTCGATGGACTCAAAAAGCCATTCCAGCTGCCCCCTGCGTTGGAGTCAAGGCATAGGTGAAATTTGGGCAGTGATCTAACCTTGTGGCATTAAGTGTCCATGGAAGTGGGGAGAGGATAGTAACCTAAAATTACCCTGAACACGTAGATGGTGCGTCCGTGCACTATTCTGCTTTTGGAATGGCGAGAATGTATAGGATTACCCACGAGCAATGTAAAATCGGTCTGGAAAGATTTGCAGTAAGGAAGGTTTTCTTAACGTCGCTCATTTTATCTCCAAGTGAGTGCATATCTCAAAGCATTGCTGACATCGGTGTTTTCCTTCTCTTAAGAAGTATTAAAATGTTCAATTGCAAGTTGTTCAGTTGAGTTTCTGTGCCAAGAGACGAAAGAAACTAATGTTTGTGTTTTGTCGTCTTTACCCTGGTTAACCCCGTTTCATTTCACCACTGTTTTACTTACCTGTCTTGCAGCCAAAAGAAAAGCGGACGGAGGTCCGTAAGCACATTCAACAACGGAAACGGAAAAGCCTGTCAGATCTGTTCAAGATGCTGTCTTCCATTGGTATGAATTGAGCTCGATCGAAACTTAAGTGAAACTAATATGTTCTCAGTGAAATGCTGCTATTTGTAGGGGAGGTATTGAAGGGGAGTTATTTGTTTTAGCAACGCTCCCACTAGGCGTACTTTAAACTCAGTAAACTCATTAAGACTGGTTGACACAACTAACGAATTTCCAAAATTTCCAAAGTTTCCAATGAGAGTTTATGACTGGTGCAAACGGTGTTCTTATCTTTGATCGCAGTTAACAATTGAGGGTTGCCGTTGATTTGAAGTTGTTCATGATATTCTTACGATTCATCGCTTTAAACTGACACACACCAGTTCTGGATTTTTTTGTGGTCTTACTCATTTAGTGATGAGTTACTGAGTTGCTTTTTGTTCTGCTCATTCGTTGTGCATTTCTTTAAGGAATCTCGTATAGAAAGGGGCTTAATCTGGATCGTCAGTCCACTGGAAAGGAGTCCATGATGCTGCCAGCAATTGATGATGAAGCTCTCACGCGATCGATGACATTGCTCAGTGAAAGATCACCGTAAGTGCTGTTGAGGAGTTTGCTAATTGAAGGAAAGGACATGATGGACGGGGGTCACCTTAGTGGGGGAGGGGGGTGCTCCTTCTGCTACTAGTAGGAGCATTAGACCAACAACGATTTGACTGACGGTTTATGTTATCGACAGAGGCGTATGCGGGACATTTTGTAAGCCTATCGCCCAACCTCCACCCAACCCACAACTGCATGCACCACATGCAGCTATGGGTTGGATGGAGGCTAGGCGCCGAGAACTGCGGTTTGTAATCAGTGTGAGGTTTTTTTTAACGACACCTTTAAGTTTTAGGTACTGGGGTAAAGGAGAGAGGAATGACGCGATCATCTGAAACGAGACATATGTTGAGTACACAGTGAGCCTGGTCTTACCAGTTGTTTTGAGACTCTGGTTTGTCGTCGAGTCTGGATTTTGACCGGTGCTCCCCCTCCGCCCCCCACCCCCTCTTCCCACCGGTGGTTGGGAGTATAAGGTAGTAACGAGTGTGGTCGCTTGGTGATTTTGAAGCCAAAACCTTTCAAGTCGAAAAGAATGGCTTGTCTCAATGGGTTTAGGTTGTTACATCGAGCCAACCAGACATTCTGTAACCCTTTCATTTGACCTCTAACGACTGTCATATTTGATTTGTTTACCTTTGTTGTCATTTGAACTTTGATTCCATGACTGGTACACTAACTTAGCGGAGTCAGACCAAATCACACACGCACCTTCTTCTTTTTATATGCATAGTTATTTTAAATTAACGAATGAAAAACGACATCATCAGCGTGGTTTTACTCAACCCGTGAAACGATTTTAATTATACAGCATGTAATACAGCGTAATAGTCAAATACACACAAAAGAATACAAAGGAAATAGCGTGTAATAGTTGCTAGTAGTTACTAATACACTAAATTCTATTTCACAGGTAAAGTAAAATCACTTTATAATAGAATTACAAAAAGAAATAACATAAACAGAATGCTGACTTAAAAGTGGTGATTCATTCTTAAGCGGAAGTTTGCTGAACAGTCATTTGTGACCGCATTCTGCTGTAGAATTTTATCGGAAACTCGCAGAGAGAAAGTTTGAAAGCTTGAAAGCTCGGTACGCCCTTGCGCCTGCTTTTGCTATTAGTATTGAGTAATTTAAAATGCCTGTCAAAATGAAGATTTTCTAAAAAAAAAGCTCGAAGTATTTTACTTTGATTAAAAGAAAAAGCCATTCATGAGGCACGAGCACGCCCTCTCTTGATTGACAGTTTTTTTTTACAGAATATTGCTGCAACAGCCGTAACCCATTCCGTCCTTTTTGAAATATTATTCTTGCGCGTTTAAGGTTGCAGCCTTTTATCTGTGACTCATCAGTAACGTTTAAACGATGCTCTTTCAGTGACTTGTTGCGTGAAGTGGTTCAGCTCCTAGATGGTTGCCGCCATCATTACTTCAAAGCTCTTGCCAGATCTGCTGCTTTTACTACTGCCGTAGTAACACCCTCAAAGGTAACAAAACTTGTAGATAATCTCTTAGAACAGAACACAACGTAAATTAAAAACAACAACAACAACAATTTATTTTATTGACTAATTTAACAATTTGTCATTTTGCACGGCGTCATAAGACTCGTAACGCTATAGCTGAAATTTTTTGGAGTCCTTCATTGAAGCTGGAAAGGTGGATTGGCTTGAATTATGTCTCTCTTTTTCTTACCTGTTTTTTTTAGGAACTTAGTATTGGTGATATTGACCGTTGTAAAGGCTGCAGCCATCACTTGCTTCATGTTTGTTACGAACAGAGGAAAATCATATCAAATTTCTCACGTAACATCAGATGTGCAAGGTAACAAATTAGCCTCAATTAATTTGTAGTGTTAAGGCCCCTGTAAACGAGGAAACATTGTTGCGGAAACATTGTTCCAGAACTGTTTCCCCGTTTGCGCGCTCACGCAACATTTGTTCAGTGCAGAAGCAAAATTTGCTTCCTACTAGTTTGCGCACAGGAAACTTTTCGGGAAACAATGTATCCACAACAATGTTTCATCGTTTGCTTGGGCCTTTAGAGCGGTTTTCAGTTAAGTCTCGAGAGTAATTTGTCGTTGCTTTGCTTTTGCTTTACTCTGCTCTGTGATTGGGTGGTAAAAGTCGCGCCTGTGTCTCAACCAATGAGAATTAAAACTCAAACACGTTGTTACTTGCACGCGCGTTTTTCCCGCGCTTGTTGCCGCCGGTTTTATTTAATTGTTTTGAATTCGTTTTAGCTCAATGAGCTGTTTGGGTCTCCTATTGGGCAGAGTAATTGCTTTGGCTTTTCTTGCACGACTTGCAATTGAAATCGCTTTAACCGACGGCTACTTAAAGAGATGAAGAATTCCACGTAAAAGAAAGAGGTGTTGTGTTTCCATGTGGTTGAGTCACTTGGTTAAGCTAAATCTTAATTAAATAACCTCAGCTCCATATCAATTACAGCGTGCATGCATCATAACTTTGTTTCTGGTAGTTGTTACGGTCAGTACAGTAATTGAAAGCGTAGGTATCGGCCTGTAACTTTGTGATTGTTCCAACAGCAAGAACAGCAACAAGAAAAATTACATTAACAAATAACAAAAACGCAAACCTTACAAACCTGTATTTCTCTTCCTTGTCGTTGGCCTCGGTAAATCGAGAGCGAGGGAATAATAATGATTAGGGGGTTTCAATAAACTCTGCAACGGAGATCACTCGCCTCATGCCCCAGAATGTAAAATAAACCCGTTCATAATTAAATGAGTTTATATTGTTTGTACCGTAGTGTTTGCTTGAAACAGCTCGTGGAGGGTGTTAGCTTACCTAACGATTATCCGAGCTGTAGACGTGTTTCACTACCGCCACATACAGAGCTTCATCAGCACACGGTAAGTCTGTGAATTAATATTGCCAAAACAACGTATAGTGTTTTCAATTGAGCATTGAAAGTAAATTCGGTTTTGCTTTGGTTTTGATGTGCTACGGTCTTTTTTGTTTTAAATAACAACTGCAAACCTAATCCCTACCAATTCGTGTTTACGCATTTTCGAGCTCTTGACGCCATTTTATAATACTCACCTGAAATTCTGATTGGCTCATACTGTTGGTTGAGTCTCTTGTGATTGGCTGGAACGATTTTTGTTGGTTATAAAACACTAATGGAACATTCATGGAACCATAGTGTTTGGTTGCCATGACCATCTATTTTACGTTGGCAAATATGGTCATTGATATTCTTGCTAGCATAAGTATCCATCCGAGGATTTGATGATAGTGAACTTGTAGCAAGAACACAGTTTGTCTAGTTAAATAACAAATCCTTCATGTTGTGTGGCATTTGCTTGTAATCCTCAGCTCCAAATAAAAATGAAATATCACGGCGCACTCGGTTAGTTCAAGTCATGGGTTTATTAGCCTCCTTTCAAGCGCTTGTTTGAAAACGCGCGAGATTCGAAGCCCGGGAAATCCGGTCGCCATATTAGATGAGTTAGAAGAAGATCTGGGACGAGTGACAAAGCGAGGGGGAGGGGGATTAGGGAAAGGAGAAAAAATGCTGTCCCTTACCCCCTCCTCCTCGCTTTTTTTCTCGTCCTAGATCTTCCATTAACTCGTCCAGTAAGGCGACTGTATTTGTCGGGCTTCGAATCTCGCGTGTGTACAAACTAACGCCTGCAGACAGGCTATGGGTCTATGAGAATGTCCTCTGTGTAAAATTGAATTTGATATGACTCTTAACTACATAAGATCTCTTTCCTCTGCAGGTTGCCGTTATGGTTCTACTAACCCACGTGGCTCAAGTTCTGCGGCAGATGTTCATATTGCTGAAGTGCTGTCCTAGTGGTGATGATGAGGCCTCTCTCCAGGAATGGACTCCTTTGCCTCAGAGTATGCTATCACCTTTGGCTGTGTCGTTCTCTGATGATCAACTTGTTAGAGACGTAGCTCACACATTAGGGGTATGGCACTCTTTTCTAACAATTAATTGGGTCAATCAATCAATCAATCAATCAATCAATCAATCAATCAATCAATCAATCAATCAATCAATCAATCAATCAATCAACTTTATTAAAGTGTCAGTCTTAGCTAGCGGAGGGGATCACCCAAGCTAATTACGGACACTTAAAAATGAAGGAAAAAAATACTATTTTGGGGAAGAAAATTGCAGCGAAGAGAACTCAAATTTCAGTTAACACAAAATGGGTAGAAGGGCGATGTATCAACAAACTATTCCCGGTATTGAGTCTTAACAGCGAGTAATAAAAATGTTTCGAAATTTTGCGTGTTTTGTAATTTCAGGATGCTGTAAAGAAAGTTCAAGATGTTGCTAGAGACGTCAGGCCTTACGCTGCTTTATCTGATCAAGTGTTGAACAGTACCAGACTCCATGACAAGATTGTTTTCATGGCTTCTTGGTAATATTTCGTACTTCTTTCACTCACCAGCAAATGTGATGTCTTTACGGATATTTACCGACTTATCTCATGTAGACGTGTATGTACAATACATTTGCGTCCCTGAGCTTCGAAGTTTGAGGGGATGTTGACTCGTTTCTTTATTTCTTTTAGGCGTCAGTTTGAAACAGTGGACCATGCTGTCGTCAAACTTCAGGTCATCGCTGGAGTGATCGACGAAATACTTCCAAAGTTTGAGTCCAAGTGGTAAATTTTGTTTTGATTTGTATCCGTCTTAAGTAAGTAAGTAAAGTAAAACCTTTATTTAAGTGTCGATTTGTTCAGCCTCATAAGACTAATTGGGGACACTAATTAAGATACACCTGTAGAGAATTAAATATTTACAGGGAAATGATTAAAAAATTACGGGAAAACTTATATACAAGATATAATTAAAAACTTAAAAACTAAAATTTTCCTATTGACTACACAGATTACAGCAATTGCTGTTGTTAATTACTATCTCGTCAAGGTTTAGTTTTCTTATTTCGTTTATGAAGATGCGTAGACTTGGTGAATCCCTCTGATTTTCATTAAGTTTCGACCATAAAAACGGCCCAAGATATCTGACAGAGTGCTTGCCATAACATATAGTGTCAAAACGTGGTAATATAAAGTCACTGTTCCGTAGCGAGTGTGCAGAGCCTTTGCGGGGAAATAGTTCAGAAACACAATCGGGTACAAGGCTATGTTTGACTTTGTACATAAGTACAGTGATATCCTGAAGCCGTCTATTATATAAAGATGGTATATCAGCACGCTTTAGGAGTTCTTCATAAGTAGCAGAGTGGGATTTGTATATTACCCTTAGGGCTCGTTCTTGTATTCGTTCTAACTTTCTATTGTCCGATGATTTGCAAAATGTCAAGTTAGATGACAGTAAGTTAAATATGGCAGTATAAAAGATTTATACAGTAGTAGCTTGGCCTTGCAGGGTATTAGGTTCCGAAGACGCGAGAGTACTCCAACTTTCTGGCCTGCCTTAATACATACTTTGCTGATATGCTCGGTGAAGTTGAGATTTTCATCTATATGAACTCCGAGTAGTTTGATTAATTCTGTGTTTGCAATATCAAGATCGTTTATACTCAGCGTTTTGTCGCTCTTGTCTTTGTCGAGTTTTCGTGGATTAATGTTTAGAGACTGGAACTTGTCTGGATTGGCCATTAGAAAATTATTCGAATACCATGACAGTGCTTGCTGGCCCTGTGTTTTCATTCTGCATCGTATTGTTTCATGTTCCCTTCCTTTGACGTACATTTGGTGGTCATCAGCGTACATTGTTAGATTTGCGTCTTTAACATGAGCTGACATATCATTTTGGTATATGTTCCATAGTAAGGGACCAAAAGACGATCCTTGAGGGCACCCCCGTTTCATCTTTATCCAGTCACTAGTAACGTCACACATTTTTACTCGGTTTAATCTATCCGCAAAAAAAAGATCGCATAAGGTTAAGTGATCGCCCTCCAAATCCATAAGCCTCTAGTTTCTTTATCATCAAAGAATGGCTGAGAGAATCAAAGGCCTTACTCATATCGGTAGATAACACTGATACCAGTTGTTTACTGTCAACAGCCCGTTTCCACTCCTCGATCAGCATAAGCAAGGTTGTTTCACAACTATGTCTTTTCCTGTAGGCTGTCATTTTGTAGTACAGAGTTTCATCATAATGGCTTGTCACCTGATTGCTCAACAAGAGTTCAAATATCTTGTTGACAGCAATAAGGGAGGTGATAGGGCGATAGTTTCTAGCATCCTGGCGATCTCCCTTCTTAAATACGGGTGTCCACTCGCCCATCTTCCATGCACTGGGCCACGTACTCTGCTCTATACAGTTGTTATAGAGGCTGGTTAACGATGCTGCTGTTCCTTTAGCTACATTCTTAAGTAATTTTGATGGTAGTCCTGTGTCCCATCCGCTGGACTTCTTTGGATTAATATTTTCTAGTGCCTGTTCTACTTCAGCCACTGTGAAGAGTTTGAATTCAAAATTGGTTTCTTTGTGGGTTTCTCGTATGGTCTTAACACTGCTGTGATCACTATGGTCCTCTTCCGTCATATTATTCACGTGGTCTCCACCGATACTCAGTGCCGCATTGGTAAAGTATTTGGCTAGTATCTCTGCCACTTCCGTTTGATCCTTTACAGCGGCATTTTGTCACCCTCCGTTTTAAGGTGTATTGCTGCCGATTCTTTGCTCTTGTTGCTGATGGAAAGTTTGAACGTATCATAGAATTTCGATGGTCTTGATTTGTGTTCGTCCGCCTTTGTATACCAATATGCTCGGATTGCTTTCCTACGCTCTCGTGTAGCTATATTTCGATTTGTTTGAACGTCTCCCGCGTTAACGATGCGTTGAAGTTGAAAAGTACTATTCCCCTTCGTAGTGTAGTGAACCCTCGAATTTAAAAATGCATTTCCGCGGCCACGGCTTCCCTGCTTGATATTTTTCAAAGTTTCGGCTACTTGTCTCGCCGCTCTCGCCTCCCATCTCACAGCAGAACACAGCCCGTAAGATAAAGATGTATCTTCTTTGTAGTGGAGGTTCAACAGATCAGTGACAAGCATAGAGATAATAATTAGTAGCAGCATCAGTGATCTGCTTCCAGTCGCCATCGCCGTCAGTGGATAATGTAAAATTATTTGCTCTTTACCTCACAGTCAGCCGTTGTCGAAATGCTCTCAACAATCTTGGATCAAGAACATTTTCTTCCGGCTCCCAAGT
This sequence comes from Galaxea fascicularis, assembly GCA_948470475.1. NCBI lineage: Eukaryota > Metazoa > Cnidaria > Anthozoa > Scleractinia > Euphylliidae > Galaxea > Galaxea fascicularis. The sequence continues at coordinate 14,064,680 of OX419338.1, forward strand.
GTTGTATCTTGCATTAGATGTTTCCATAGGAAAATAAAAACGAAGCCCAGTAAAAGCTCTCGCGTTACATCGCCCTTCCACGCCTGAGCTACTGACTGTACGTTTTGCTGCTTTTTGCACTCGGCACAACTTTGCAGCAAGTCAAGTCTTCAGGGTTAGAAAGAATGGAAGTGTAGTTTGTGGCAGTATGTCAAATCGCTGGTTTTCTTTCCTATTCAGTTGTACGGTAAACAAAGGTTTCAGTGGAACACTTGTTTACGTCAAAGACAAGATTCTGAAAGAATGCGAAGACTTTCACCTTTGGAAAAGAAACATTCTGGATGAAGATGATGGGCAGAAAACCTTGAATACAGAGAAGATCGACCAACAAGGTGAACAGATTTTGCTGTTCTCACTGAGACTAGAGTGGATCTAGAGTTCTTCATCATTCGTGATGTTCCCTTGATTTTTCCACGCTATACCAGAATAGACAAGCGTCTAACAGATGTTGTGGTTGTCTCTCCAGGTGTAGTCACTGTGAACTCTTTTCTCAAAGACCTGGATTCTCTGAACACCTCGCTACTTATAGCAGTTCAACGGTTGGCGAAAACAGCAGAAGAAAGGAGCGGCAAGGACCCTGGAGAAGACGTAACTGCTGATTCAGGTTCAATGTTGTTGGTTAAGGTCTTTAAATACCGATCATATAAGTTAAACTAAGGTAACCTTAAGTAAGGTCTTCATAAATTTGTAGCTGTTAATTATGACAATAGTGATTCAGAGTAAAGTAGGGGGGTTAAACCGTTCACAACTTCTAGGATCATCCTTCACTTGATTTCATTTCCGCAGTTCATATATGATTTACTTCATATATACCATTCTCAAACTGTATTTAGTTGAATCGTAGCTGCTTTTTGCCAAGTGGCTTCTGTATTTTTCGGTCATGATTTAGGTAAAGTCTGTCCTCTTCTTAATTTGTAGTAATTTATCCACCGTATCTATTTTGTCTTTCTAGATCCTAACTTTGAGAATCTACAACTTCAAGATGGGCACTTGACTACCCTCCTCCATCAAAACTTGCTGTATGAAATTAACAGTCTCGACTTGGATAACGTGACTGAAGCTATTTCTGGCCTAATGTTTCGGTTGAAAGACATGGCTGACTCTGCTGCATCCGCTGTCAAAGGGTGTGGTCGGGTACCATTAATCGGATCGTGTACCGAGTTACTGGGATCAACCATCCCACTTCTCCATCAATACCTGAACCTCTCACAGCATCTCCTCGTGAATTTACTAGCAGCTCACCGTGCGACAAGCAAACTGTTATCAGTGCTGCTGAGTATTTTTACTGATCTGGCCTCCAAGGGATTCTGTCTTCCGCCGGAAATAGAGGAGGGTGAAGATGACGGCGCCACGGAGTTTGAAGACATTGAAGGGGGCGGCATCGGGGAAGGAGAGGGAATGAAGGACGTCAGTGATCAGATCGAAAGCGAGGATCAGGTAAGTTCATGAATTTGATTTGTTGATTTGGTTTCTCGTTCTCGTTCATATAGCAGATCAAAGTTTTGAACGCACTTACGCTCTGTTGAAACAGACGAAAATAAAATTTGACGAGCTCTGCCGTTTGTAGCTAAAAGTGCTGTCAAAAACGTTGGGCTTACGTTCATTTTAAAAAGTATGATTTGGACACAGCGCTTTGTAGTTCTTGAATCGTTGTTACGTAAAAATGTTCCCAAGCAATTTAATTTCTGCCTTTAGATTCAGATCGAATCATGATTTTTCCAATCCAGGGCTATTTGACTCAGTCTGAGTATTTCGTCTTCACTCGGGCCTTTCAAATATTAGACTTCTCTCGATGATAAAGATTTTGCAGAATTGATTTTTTAAATTTCCCTAAGTGAATATTCTTCAGTGGCACATGAATGGTCGTTCTGTGAAGACTCTGATAAAGGTCATTCTCACCGGCCTGATATTCTATCTTTATGGGTATGTTCTCGGTTGTAATAGCAATCAATTTATCTTCTCTCCTACCCTCTTATTAGCTTGAAGAAGCCAAACAAGAAGGGCAAGACCAGGACAAGAGAGAAGAAAACCAACAGCAGCAACTTCCTGACGAAGAAAACGGGATCGAGATGAGTGAGAACTTTGAGGGTGCTTTACATGATGTGGAAGCAGGAGAAGAAGAAGACAATGAAAAAAGTGATGAAGAAAATGAGGAAGAGACTGATGTGGATAAACAGATGGGAGATGTGGATGGACAGGAAACGGAAAAACTGGATGAAAAGATGTGGGGAGATTCCGATGACGAGGGCGAAAAAGAGGTAAGATTTTAAAACCTCCCCGTGGGGAATATGATGAGAAGTGATACTAATTTAATTTTTAATGTGTAGCTGTAAAAAAAATTGAGACAAATTTTCGCTTTGTAGTGTATTGTTAAATTGATAAATGTCAAAAAATGTACTTCAACTGAATAGAGAGAAGGGTCGTGAACATAATTTATGAGAATTCATCTGTAGTCTTGACTGCTTGGAATGAAGCGAACAGAGTTGTGTAAGGTTTGCATGTCATAATCAGTGAATACGAAGTTAGGATTCATGTTGATCTTTGCATTTTAACAGGAAAAAGAGATGAAGGAAGAGAAAGGGGCTGGAGCAGAAGCAGAATCTCAATCACAATTGGTCGCCAAGGATGACAACAAAGGTATTTTAATTTATCATACTTGAAAAAGAGCTCAGTTCGGCTTCCTCAGTTTTGTGTTATTATCGAGTACGACTGGTAACCTAGAACGAGTTGAAAGCCACATATTTTTTTATATATGAGATGTTATCCCCAAAAACAATAGTTACGGCTTTTGTGTATCGAATGACAAAGGTATTGTTGGAACGTTCCTCTCAAAAACCCTAGATTTAAATTCCCTTGTTCTGGGATTTCATCCGCAGGTGTCAGTTTAGAGAGGGTTTCAATTGAATGTTGAAAGTAATTCGCGTTCGCTTTGCTTTATTTCACTCTGTGATTGGTTGATAAAACTAGCGTCACTTTCTTAGCCAATGGGAAGCAAAACCAATCGCTAGTCGCACACGCGCATTTTCCCGCGCTCGGCGCCAGGTGCATGTAATTACTTAATTACTTGGTTGACTGAGCTGTCTTCGTCTCTTGTGATTGGTCAGACATTGCCAGAAATGTGGGTCAAGATGGCGGACGGGCATTCGCATTACATCCTAAATGGCGTCGAAATCCTTAGAGAAAATGTATGGGAATTCTGAACTTTTCCAAAATACAAGACAAACGAATTGAAATATTCCTTAGCTCCGACTCGATACATGTTCAGCAGTGATTAAGCTATCCCTGTAAAACAAAAACAAATTAAAAGCCATAGGTCTCTTTACTTCCCTCGATGCTTCCATTTCAACCCAAGTTTAATTTTAGTCTCCTGCAGCCATACTTTTTTTTTTTTTTAAAAATATCACTAAATCTATCCCAAATACTTGTTGATTTGAGGAACAACCCTTGTTGTGGTCAATTAGCTTCGACTCGGTTTAAGTGGCGGAAAGTTTGCCGTATCCAAAGAGTCCACTAAAACAATAGTCATTTCTTGTTGATAAGATACTTCCAAAAGTTATGGAATATTCCCAGTTTTACGGCAGGTGAAAAGCTGGTAGTACGCCAACTTTATGAACGCACAGAAAGAGAAAACCTTGGGAATCTTTACACTGCTCGATACTGCGGCCATATTTAATTTAATCCGGGTTGTAAACAAGTTCCCAGTCTCCTGGGTCACCAAAGAAGTCTTGTAAATAATGTTTTTTGGCGCCCAAACCAAACTGCTTTAGTGGCTACAACTGAAATGCAGACATAATCAATACTAACAGATACAATAAACCAGGTACATTGAACATAGTGATTTTAATTACGTTTTTCACTTTTAAAAAGGCCAGAAAAGATGTCGGATTCTGATTGCTTAAGTTATGAAGCACTTTATACTGAACTCGCTCCTTTCTCGAAAGTCGTGCCGCTATTGTTTTAATTACATTCATACAACAACTTGACTCTCCGCTGACCAATTAACGCTGGAGCGAAATGTCCCTGATTTCTGGCGATAGTTATTGCTTTGGGTTTGGTTTTACGACACTCAGTTGAAGACTGCTCTATTGAATGCGGATATACGCTACAAAAGGACTAGCTCTAGGTCACCTTGGATATCCTAAAATTTGGTGGTCACTGAAAAAAAAAAACTTTTTGTTGTACTGTAACAGGTTCTACAGGAGAAAGTAAAGAAAAAACCAAAGAAGATTCCGATGGCGACGACGAACAAAGTCGCCCTAATGAAGCTGACGATAACGAAGAAGGGAACCTGGAAGATGAGGAAGAGGATAATGGTGATGGCACAGGGCAGCAAGAACAGGGGACCCAAGAAATGGAGGAGGCCTCAAACCTTGATCTGCCCGATGACCTTCAGCTTGATGAAGGAGAGAACGAAGGTGGTGATGGTGAGTAATCGTATTTTCCTTTACCCATTTTTTAATTTGCCTTGGGGTATGCCAGTTTTTTTTAATCTGAATTCTTTCAGAAACGGTTCCTAATTGTATTTTGTCTGGTTTATGGCCGAAAAAAAATCTTTGGAACTATTTGCTGAGGCAGGATGGCCGAGTGGTTAGGGCGTTGGATTTCAATGCGGTGACCCGGGTTCAAATCCCGCTGACCACTAGCTGGTGCTGTTCTGGGTAAGTGCCTGGTTCAACTCCTCGGTCATCCTTGGTTTGCCTCCGGCCGGTTAGGATTCTTAGTCCGTGGCAAATACGGAGTTAAATTCTTTTTCTTCTTTCACTGATACCAGTGCCTCGGGTGCAAAGTAAACTAAAACCCAAAAAAAGTTAATTGTAAAAAAGCTAATGGCTTGGGATGATTTTATTTTGCTGAAGATCAACCTGAAGAAATGGAAACTGACAAGTTTGAGGGAGAAGAAAAAATGGATACGAGCGAAACTGAAGGTGAGTCGGTTCCAGCAGATGATAAGAAAACAGATGAAAGGGAAAAGGAAGAGGAAGAATCGATGGAGGGCGAGAAGAATGGGGAGGAAAACGACGTTACTGATGCATTGGAGGATGGAGAGAAACCTAAGGTGAGCGGCTGGGAGCATCACCATTGCTGGTTCCCATGTGACGTTGTGGGCGGCCATGTTGGTTGGTAAGAACAATAGCCTGTCTGTCTCCCCACTGGGAACTAATTTGTTTGTTTTTTTTTTTCTTGCAAATTATGCACACAAAAATAATGTATTGTAATGACCTCCAACATGGCGGCGTTGTCACGTGGGTAAAAGCCAAGAATTATCACGCGTTTCATTTATCTCGTGCAATGCAACAACTGTCACTTCCCTAAAGAATGCAATCCTACTCATTCCGCCCAAGGTAAAATGTTATTAAAAACAGGAAATCCTGCGTATTCGGAATAGACCGAAATATTGCCCAAACAAAAGAACCTTATCTTGAGCCCCCTTTGGTTCTAGTTTAACGTATATACCAGTTCTCAGACAGGTAGATCCGACACCGTTTCCAGTCATGCTTTAGTATTACCAATTATTTCTTTTTTTTTAACGTTTTTGTCACTGGGTGCATCTGTAACTTCGGATTGTCGATTCTGGTTAAATTAAACGACAATTACACGCTTGCTCCATGCTAGCTCTTGTCGGTTTCCTTGTTCATTCCATTTTCGGGCGCTGGATGATATTCAAGGATGTTGAACAAGTCTCTGATTCCAGACCCTTCCAGGCGCCGAATCGAACGTAAAGGTTTTGAGTTATGAACCAGCACAAGGATCCCGGTAACCATTTTTTCTTATGATGTGATAATTTGTGTAACAGGTTGACTTGTTTTGTTAGGATGAAGATGGTGGTGATGACGCTGATCCAGAAGACTGGAGAACAAATTCTGATACCAAGGTCAGACCAGCGCTTATAATGTCAATTCTATGTGGTCTTGGCTAATTTTGGAACACTTTCCGTGTAAAGCCCCGGCTAGACGTTCTCAAATTTGTCTTGCGATCGTGACGGACACGTGGCTAAACGTTGTCGTGGTCAAGAACAAGGAATCCTTTTCTATCGTGTATTTCTTGCAATAAGGCAGGGCGGCTATATCCGAAACCGTTCCTGATATAACCGCCCTGTCTCAAGAGCGTAGCACAGATGCTCCGCTTTCGTCAGCATTGCATGCTGTTAACTGCACGAGACTTCCAAACAACAAATTTAAACCTTCACTTATCTTCCCTTGTAAATACATTCATTTATCAATTTTTGTCTTTTAGAACCAGCCTCAAGATAACATTCAGGCCGTGGAGGATTGTGGGGAAGGCGACGGAAGCGGAGAACAAACTGATGTTCCCGCTGGCCAGTCTGAATCGACAGACGGTAATGAAGAGCGGGGAGTGGGGAGAGCTGCAGCGTCAGACAGTGACGGGCATCATGGGAAGTCGAGCACAGTTCAAGCTGCAGCGAACGCCAGTCAACAGGTCAGGTCAAAGATTCACTACTTTGAAGGGAGGCGAAGATGGAGCTAGGGGGAAGGAAGGTTTTTTTTTCGTATGTAAGTTATAAACATGTACCACCCAACTGGTCCGGTGCGGTTCATGTTTATGTAAAAAGAAAAAGTATTCGATTTTTCGTCTTTCCGTTTTTGAGCTATTTTGTGTAAACAAAATCGCTCTATGTCAGCATGAAGCTCAAGAAATTCTTCCGTGGTCGGGTGGTTCTGCCTTGAACCAATGAAAGAAAGGTTTCTTAAGATGGCATTGTTTCAGCCAGCGGCCAATCTAATTCCTTGTTTCAAAGTGTTTTTGAAAGCATATGGTCAGTGATGGTCAGCACTGAGACTAAGTTACACATGCGTGTTAATTACGCTCAAAGGAACATCAGCGTGGAATGTCACGCGTCATCTATCCACTTTTGCGTGATTTATTTATTACTATCACGCCATGGGATACCATCATTATGGTAGTCTTTCCCGAGAAAAGGGTTTGTATATTTAACGCATGCGTGAATGACAACGATAGGCGTGAGATACTGGAGTCAGATTAGAATGAAGTATGAGTTGTGCTGTTTCGATGGATGATGAAGGTAGTAAGGTGGGGACGAAAGTATTTGAAGTTTACGGCCGCGGCTGGTTGGTTATAACAACCGTGTGTTTAGTCTCCTTCGCAGACACTCTTTTGGTTCGTCACGCAATCTTTCCTCTCCAAACACATTCCTTTCCCATTGTTAGCAAAGATCAGCCGGAGTTTCTCATCTCTCCCGATGAAAACGAAAGTAGAACTATGTTAGTGGCACTCGACCACTTCTGAGGATAATTTTTGAGGGTTAAAAACAATGTAATTTAGTTTTTGACAATTGAAACGTCAAGTTATTCAAACAACTCGTAGTGTAACCGCGAGAGACCTAGCGGGGAAGAAATGCCGTTCTGAGATCAAGCAGTGTTCTTTAAATCGCATATTACTATTTGCCATTGAACTGATTGAATGCTCTGATTATCGGAAATAATGCAGGCGGCTAAAAACGTTAAACGAATAATGCTAGTCGTAATTGATTCAGCATCAAGGTAATTTGGTTGAGCGGTTCCTACTCGGGGAGCAAATATTTCGTTTCGAAGTGAACGAGTGCTTAGTTTTGTAATTTTTCTTGTGTTTTTTTTGTTCCTTTGCTTATTTTGTCAAAACCACAAGAACATTGTTAAAACTGGAAGAGCATTGTGTGACGAAAATAAATATATGTTTGACGGATTTGAAAACTATAAATATTAGTCTAATCAGAAGTGGCTGTTTCCACAAGTAATATTTGCACGGAAGAAAAATGCTATGGAAGGGAATCCTTAATCTGGATATTTGTTCCCCTTGAAGTGAAGCCGTTTTTATGTTAAACAATGAAAAATGGTGATTTCGGATAGTGAGCAATGTCATTTGTCAAATGGATTACTTTTGTCTCTCACGTGTAAACAGGCACCAAGACATACAAGCCTGTTTATCAAATGCGATTTTCAACTTTGATCTATCACGTGCATACGTTTGGTAATAGCAAGTTCTTTGGTTAATTCCCACGTGAATAACGCAGCGCTGTTAGTTAAATGCGACTCCCAACTTTGATCGGTCACGTGCATCCAACACGACCTTTGATCAATCACAAGATTTGCACGTGGTTGATTCAACCTGTTTACAACAACATCTAATTGAATTTATTTTCGGTTACAATGATTGGTCACTTTTAACCGTTTTGTATTGGTTACTTTTCTCAACTTCAATTTTCTGATCTTATTGGCGGATTTCGATCCGTTGTTTGTCTGTTGATCGGGTTTTTGAGCTATTTTGTGTAAACAAAATCGCTCTATGTCAGCATGAAGCTCAAGAAATTCTTCCGTGGTCGGGTGGTTCTGCCTTGAACCAATGAAATAATGGTTTCTTTAGATGGCATTGTTTCAGCCAGCGACGAATCTAATTCCCTGTTTTAAAGGTGTTTTTGAAAGCATGTGGTCAGTGATGGTCAGCACTGAGACTAAGTTACACATGCGTGTCGATTACGCTCAAAGGAACATCAGCGTGGAATGTCACGCGTCAGCCATAACATGTTGCGTGATGTATTTATTACTATCACGCCAAGGGGTACTACCATTATGGTAGTCTTTCCGGGGAATGGGGTTTGTATATTTAACGCATGCGTGAATGACATCAATAGGCGTGAGATACTGGAGTCAGATTAGAATGAAGTATGAGTTGTGCTGTTTCGATGGATGATGAAGGTAGTAAGGTGGGGACGAAAGTATTTGAAGTTTACGGCCGCGGCTTGTTGGTTATAACAACCGTGTGTTTAGTCTCCTTCGCAGACGCTCTTTTGGTTCGTCACGCAATCTTTCCTCCCCAATGAACGTCTGCTGAAACGAGCAGCAGATTCCTTTCCCATTGTTGGCAAAGATCAGCCGGAGTCCACGTAAAAATTACTACAGAGCCAATCAGCGCTAAGTTACTGTGTAATGAAAAGCCTGACGTCTGACGTTTTCGAGGGAAGTGTCTTTACTATTTTGAATTGCGTGCGATACACAACCTGCGCCTCCTAGAAAGTCCTTCAATGATTTTTCAGCATCTTTGAATTTGGTCATCCCGATGAAAACGAAAGTAGAACTATGTTAGTGGCACTCGACCACTTCTGAGGAGAATTTTTAAGGGTTAAATTTAGTTTTTGAGAATTGAAACGTCGAGTTATTCATACAACCCGTAGTGTGACCGCGGGAAACCTAGCGGGGAAGAAATGCCGTTCTGAGATCAAGCAGTGTTCTTTAAATCACATATTACTATTTGCCATTGAACTGATTGAATGCTCTGATTATCGGAAAAAATGCAGGCGGTGAAAAGCGGCAAAAACGTTAAACGAATAATGCTAGTCGTAATTGATTCAGCATCAAGGTAATTTGGTTGAGCGGTTCCTACTCGGGGAGCAAATATTTCGTTTCGAAGTGGACGAGTGCTTAGTTTTGTAATTTTTCTTGTGTTTTTTTGTTCCTTTGCTAATTTTGTCAAAACTGCAAGAACATTGTTAAAACTGGAAGATCATTGTGTGACGAAAATAAACATGTGTTTGATGGATTGGAAAACTATAAATATTAGTCTAATCAGAAGTGACTGTTTCCACAAGTGATATTTGTACGGAAGAAAAATGCTATGGAAGGGAATCCTTAATCTGGATATTTGTTCCCCTTGAAGTGAAGCCGTTTTTATGTTAAACAATGAAAAATGGTGATTTCGGATAGTGAGCAATTTCATTTGTCAAATGGATTACTTTTGTTTCTCACCTGTAAACAGGCACCAAGACATACAGCCCTGTTTATCAAATGCGATTTTCAACTTTGATCTATCACGTGCATACATTTGGTAATAGCAAGTTCGTTGGTTAATTCCCAGATGAATAAGGCAGCGCTGTTGGTTAAATGCGACTCCGAACTTTGATCGGTCACGTGCATCCAACATGACCTTTGATCAATCACAAGATTTGCACGTGGTCAATTCAACTTGTTTACAACAACATCTAATTGAATTTATTTTCTGTTACAATGATTGGTCACTTTTAACCGTTTTTTATTGGTTACTTTTCTCAACTTCAATTTTCTCTTCTTCTCATTGGCGGATTTCGATCCGTTGTTTGTCTGTTTGAAACAAGAGTTTCGTTAATTCCGCAAAAACCGATATATAATATATTTTCTATTATTTGTTCATTTTCTTTCTCCGCACTTTCGCAAACACTATATTCTTCCGGTCCCTCAAAACCCCCAAAGTATACGTACACGTGCTGAAACAGTTCCAGGACCACATGAAGAAATATTCGCAAACAAACGAACCACCAAACACAACGTAATATACAACACCAGCAAAAACAAATCAACGTTGAACAAATAGTACTGATAACGAATATAGATGTAATTGCCATAATTCATCAATTTCTGATTTTCAAGTGCTTTGTACTTTTTACTTCGGACAGCAAAAATAGCCCGACCAAAACAAACGCTCTTATTTTAGTGTTGGGCCTTTTGCTGACAACGTCTGTGTACGGTAAGCAGATGAGCGTAACACCGCGTTATATCCCGAAATAAGGGCAATATTAAACTTACCGACTCGAAAACAAACCACCAATTACTTCCAAAATAAGCTCCTCCGAATTAAGAGCGTCAACAGTTGTACAATATTAAAACATAGGCACGCAATGCGTACTTGAGCTATTTTGTGAAGGGTGGAAAAATGTTGATAAGATAGGGAGAAGGTATGTTCAAGTTCACACTGCAACCAGGTGGACAATCAGACATGGTTTGATGCTACTCTGGTTTGAAGTTTGATGAATGTAACTTAAAAAGTTACAATTCACGACCCAACGTTTCGACACTCCTGTCTAGTGTCTTCATCAGGGGTGATCTAGATAGGGAGAAGTCAGAAAATGGTTGAATGGTGAGTCATTTATCTGTGGCGCTTTTGGTTTTTGCTGTGGTATCGGAGAAGTACGAGCAAACTGTTTTTCATTTGGTTTTTGTTTAGTTTTCTTATTTCTAAGACTGATTTTGAGTTTGATTTGTACCAATTAATAGTCATTCATCCTACATTTTTTGAAACAAGAGTTTTATTAATTCCGCAAAAACCAATATGTAATATATTTTCTATTATTTGTTTATTTTCTTTCTCCGCACTTTCGCAAACACTATATTCGTCCAGTCCCTCAAATTCCCAAAATATACGTACACGTGCTGAAACAGTTCCAGGACCACATGAAGAAGTATTCGCAAACAAACGAACCACCAAATACACCGTAATATACAACACCAGCAAAAACAAATCAACGTTGAACAAATAGTACTGATAACGAATATAGATGTAATTGCCATAATTTATCAATTTCTGATTTTCAAGTGCTTTGTACTTTTTACTTCGGACAGCAAAAATAGCCCGACCCAAACAAACGCTCTTATTTTAGTGTTGGGCCTTTTGCTGACAACATCTGTGTACAGTAAGCCGATGAGCGTAACACCGCGTTATATCCCATAATAAGGGAAATATTAAACTTACCGACTCGAAAACAAACCACCAATAAATTCCAAAATAAGCTCCTCCGAATTAAGAGCGTCATCAGTTGTACAATATTAAAAAACGCGATCAACAGACAAACAACGGATCGAAATCCGCCAATGAGAAGAAGAGAAAATTGAAGTTGAGAAAAGTAACCAATAAAAAACGGTTAAAAGTGACCAATCATTGTAACAGAAAATAAATTCAATTAGATGTTGTTGTAAACATGTTGAATTGACCACGTGCAAATCTTGTGATTGATCAAAGGTCATGTTAGATCCACGTGACCGATCAAAGTTCGGAGTCGCATTTAACCAACAGCGCTGCGTTATTCACGTGGGAATTAACCAAAGAACTTGCTATTACCAAACGTATGCACGTGATAGATCAAAGTTGAAAATCGCATTTGATAAACAGGCTTGTATGTCTTGGTGCCTGTTTACACGTGAGAGACAAAAGTAATCCATTTGACAAATGAAATCAGCATTTTCATTGTTTAACATAAAAACGGCTTCACTTCAAGGGGAACAAATATCCAGATTAAGGATTCCCTTCCATAGCATTTTTCTTCCGTGCAAATATTACTTGTGGAAACAGCCACTTCTGATTAGACTAATATTTATAGTTTTCAAATCCGTCAAACATATGTTTATTCTTCCAGTTTTAACAATGTTCTTGCAGTTTTGACAAAATTAGCAAAGGAACAAAAAAACACAAGAAAAATTACAAAACTAAGCACTCGTCCACTTCGAAACGAAATATTTGCTCCCCGAGTAGGAACCGCTCAACCAAATTACCTTGATGCTGAATCAATTACGACTAGCATTATTCGTTTAACGTTTTTTGCCGCTTTTCACCGCCTGCATTATTTCCGATAATCAGAGCATTCAATCAGTTCAATGGCAAATAGTAATATGTGATTTAAAGAACACTGCTTGATCTCAGAACGGCATTTCTTCCCCGCTAGGTCTCTCGCGGTTACACTACGGGTTGTTCGAATAACTCGACGTTTCAATTCTCAAAAACTAAATTTCATTGTTTTTAACCCTCAAAAATTCTCCTCAGAAGTGGTCGAGTGCCACTAACATAGTTCTACTTTCGTTTTCATCGGGATGACCAAATTCAAAGATGCTGAAAATCATTGAAGGAGTTTCCAGGAGGCGCAGGTTGTGCATCACACGCAATTCAAAATAGTAAAGACACTTCCCTCGAAAACGTGAGACGTCAGGCTTTTCATTACACAGTAACTTAGTGCTGATTGGCTCTGTAGTAATTTTTACGTGGACTTCGGCTGATCTTTGCTAACAATGGGAAACGAATCTGCTGCTCGTTTCAGCAGACGTTCATTGGGAAGGAAAGATTGCGTGACGAACCAAAAGAGTGTCTGCGAAGGAGACTAAACACACGGTTGTTATAACCAACCAGCCGCGGCCGTAAACTTCAAATACTTTCGTCCCAACCCTACTACCCTCATCATCCATCGAAACAGCACAACTCATACTTCATTCTAATCTGACTCCAGTATCTCACGCCTATTGTTGTCATTCACGCATGCGTTAAATATACAAACCCTTTTCTCGGGAAAGACTACCATAACGGTGGTACCCCTTGGTGTGATAGTAATAAATACATCACGCAACAATAGATAGATGACGCGTGACATTCCACGCTGATGTTCCTTTGAGCGTAGTCAACACGCATGTGTAACTTAGTCTCAGTGCTGACCATCACTGACCACATGCTTTCGAAAACACCTTTAAAACAGGGAATTAGATTGGTCGCTGGCTGAAACAATGCCATCTAAAGAAACCTTTATTTCATTGGTTCAAGGCAGAACCACCCGACCAAGGAAGAATTTCTTGAGCTTCATGCTGACATAGAGCGATTTTGTTTACACAAAATAGCTCAAAAAGTACAAAGCACTTGAAAATCAGAAATTGATAAATTATGGCAATTACATCTATATTCGTTATCAGTACTATTTGTTCAACTTTGATTTGTTTTTGCTGGTGTTGTATATTACGGTGTCTTTGGTGGTTCGTTTGTTTGCGAATATTTCTTCATGTGGTCCTGGAACTGTTTTAGCATGTGTAGGTATAATTATTTTGGGGGTTTTGAGGGTCCGGAAGAATATAGTGTTTGCGAAAGTGCGGAGAAAGAAAATGAACAAAATAATAGAAAATATATTACATATCGGTTTTTGCGGAATTAATGAAACTCTTGTTTCAAAAAATGTAGGATGAATGACCATTTAATTGGTACAAATCAAACTCAAAATCAGTCTTAGAAATAAGAAAACTATACAAAAATCAAATGAAAAACAGTTTGCTCGTACTTCTGCGATACCATAGCAAAAACCAAAAGCGCCACAGATAAATGACTCACCATTCAACCATTTTCTGACTTCTCCCTATCTCATCAACATTTTACCACTCTTCACAAAATAGCTCAAGCACACATTGCGTGCCTATGTTTAAAGTTAGCTTTTCTTCCGACCAAACACAGGTTAGTTTAGCACAAAAAAGCATACGTTCACTATGACCTTGTTTAATACGATAAGATGTCTTGTTACAGTCTCGTCAAAGGAAGCAGATGAACCGCGCCCGTTCTGATCGAGCACTGGGCTCTATGGATGAAACTACTCATAAGAGGCTAAAGACTGTGGATAATACTGACATGGAATCTGGAGGAGAGGTACGCGTCTAATTGTGGATAACTTTCAGATTTTCGTCCCTCTAAATACTAAAAATAAAAAAAAAGTTCAATGTTTTTTTTTTTGCTTAGTCTTAGTTAACTTTACGTCTTGTTTGAAAACGTTAGCCGCCTGTCGGGTTATCTCCGGTGCGCGAATGCTGTTTATCCCCTTTTCTGTTAGGATTTTGTGACCATGAAAAAAGAAATATAAGACAAAAATTCATCTGTCTTTGCTTAGCGCTGCTGGCAGTTAACTCGTTATTGTTATGTTTTCCATATTACAGGTGAACGAGGCCAGGAGCCAGGATCTTTTCCAGCACATGAAAGACGACGACTCGTCAAATCACGATGCGCAAACTCTTGACAGTGCAACCGCCGATCAAGCGAAGGAACAAGAAAAAGCTAACTTTCCCGCGATGCAAAGCGAAGATGAAGAAGAGGAGGAAGACTCTGAAATTAAAACAGCATTGTTGGAGGAAAACGAACAACTCTCTGTGAGTGTCCCCTGGAATTTTTATGACTACTTTAGGATTTAATGTACTCCAGGTATCTTGTGAACAGGGCTGGCTACTACCTAAATGCATGGCATGGCTGCCACTCCATATATGCATTGGCACGTGCAGCCCAGTTTGACGCGGTATTTAAGAGTATTCAAATTCGCGTTTTTAGGCCTGTCAAAACGCAGGTCTTGCGTAGTGGAAACCAACTAAAAAAGGCTAGTGGATGACAGGGTAAAAAGTCCGTTTGCTTGCTTATTGTTTTGTGGCTCGTGCGGGTGGGTTGATACCACTACACTGAGTAGTAGTATCAAGATTGTTACAACAATCCTACGTAATCCTAAGAATTACACGATTATACTACTTTTTTCTCTGGTTTTGTGACTTGGAGTCCTACTTTGATTCGTTCAGATACCAAACAGACCACAACAATCCAGAATACCGCCTCCAGTTAAACCAAACATTGCAAATGACGGCGAAGATGAACGAGAGGAAGCCGAGTCTGCGGCTGTGGAAGAGGAGATGGAAATAAGCGATGGTGGAGAGATATCTGTGGAACGTCTGCAGAGTACATTTCACTCTTCTGAAGTGGCGCTGGCGTTTGAGAGACTGGTACGTTCTCACACAGAGATGTTATTAGATAAGAAAATAAAAAATAAAACCAATGTTCGCAGACACTCCCAGTTCGGGCGTCTTCCAAGGAATAGACCTTACGAGTTCGGATGCTCTACCACTGAGCTACAGGAGAATCGTGAGAGTTTAGGCCATTAAATGAAGTCCATGTGACAATCCCCTTGCACTGCTGGTATGTGAATGTTGGCAGTTTCCATACGCACAAAAGAAATTCAAAGATTTGCCCTGAGAATCGCAGTTGGAAACAACTCACGACTCGCAGCTTACTGCGGTTTGTCCACCCATGGGAACCAAGGCTCATTTTGGGAACTAAGCAACAACGGCAGCGACAACGTTACCAATCAGGGGCCAAATTCACCAAGCCCTCCTAAGTTAAGATGTATCCTAAGCATTGTTCTATAGCATATCAAAACAATGGGCTATTGTGAGAAAACAGTACTTAGCGGACATCTTGACTCAGGAGGGCTTCGTGAATCGGTTCGCCGGTTTTTACCGAGTAAAAAAAGTTGAAAAACAGTTTGTTATAACTGTTTATTAGGAGTTCCATTGAAGGGAAGGGTGGATGAGGTATATTTAGTTATCTACGTTTTTTGTTTTATCAATACAACACTTGTTTCCGTTTAGGGTATATCTCCTGTGAACCCTGAGAAACTCAGATCGGACCTCGAACATCAGTTAGCAGAATGGAGCAACCTGGACCGAGGGACCCCTGAAGAACAACAAGTAGCGCTGGAGGCCTGGCGCAAGTACGAGTTGCTGACCTCCAGTCTTTCTCAGGAGCTCTGTGAGCAGTTGAGACTGGTACTAGAACCTTCCCTGGCCACAAAACTCAAGTACGTATTGCAATGTGACGAGTTGAACATTTGCATTTCTTTGTTACAGTAGTGTCCTTTGTCAGATGCTAATAGGGAGCTTAAGCACGCGCGTTTTTGAGACGCGAACGGCAACCGGAAGTGTGATGTTTTCCCTTTTAACTTGTCTTCACACAACTATATTTGTATCGCTAAGTATCTTTTCACTATTAAAGACCCTGAGTTTAAAAGTCTGGTTGAGACCGCTA
The DNA here is from genome assembly GCA_948470475.1 of Galaxea fascicularis. Classification (NCBI taxonomy): domain Eukaryota; kingdom Metazoa; phylum Cnidaria; class Anthozoa; order Scleractinia; family Euphylliidae; genus Galaxea; species Galaxea fascicularis. The sequence goes on from OX419338.1 coordinate 14,081,117, forward strand.
TCCTGGGGTGCGAAATATTCACTTCCGGTTGCCGTCCGCGTCTCAAAAACGCGCGTGCTTAAGCTCCCTAATGACATTACCCCACAGTATTCTCGTGTTTGTTTATATTTACATACATACGAGTGCATAATAGTTGACGTTTACAGGAAAGAACACACTTGATCGTTTTGAACTTGGCTTGAATTTTGCGTTCATTTGCCAGGGCTTAGTTTAGGGACGGACAATTAGAAAAATTATTTGGATGGGGTGGGGGATTTTCAGTTGGCATGATTTTATTTGTAGGTATATGAGTTCTCTTTTCTTTGCCTTCTTCTTTCCACGATTTTTTTTGGCTTTTTGCCCACCCCTACCCCCTCCCTCCAATAACCTTTCCAATGGTCCGTCTCTCAGTTTCATCAGGGGAGGGGTGGGGATGGCTTTTCACAGCGCGTTTTAGCGTTAATTCTGAAGTGGCGTAATACTCTCTTTGATATGTTCATTTTCTCTACAGGGGTGATTATCGATCAGGCAAGAGACTAAACATGAGAAAGGTTATCCCCTACATTGCAAGTCAGTTTCGAAAAGACAAGATCTGGCTGAGGAGGACTAAACCGAGTAAAAGGCAATACCAGATCATGGTGGCTGTGGATGACTCTTCCAGCATGAATGACAATCACTCCAAACAGGTAACACTTACAACAGCAATAGGTACTCTCTAAATCTACTTGTAGATGTTTAACGGACTACTCCTCCACCCTTAAGGCCCCAGCAAACGGCTTCAACATTTGCTTCAACATCCTTTCGATTTTGTTGAATGGCAATGTTGAAAGCGTTTGCCACCCCCTTTCCAACTTGTTGAAACGTGTTGAAACGATGTTGAATCGATGTTGAAAGAGTTTAAAAGCGTTTAAACTTTGCTTCAACATGCGTTCAACATTTCAGACATTTCTTTTGTTGTCTGGAATGTTCGGAATGTTGAAACGGAGTTGAAGTCGTTTGCCCCCGCTCTTTCAACATTGTGGAGCAAGCGCATGCGCAATGAAGACGACGTAACCTTAGTCACCACTCGCTAAGTTTTGTTGAATGAAATGTTGAAACCGTTTGCTCATCCCACCGTTCAACATCATTCAACAACCTTCAACAGCGCTCAACAAAATCGAATGGATGTTGAAGCAAATGTTGAAGCCGTTTGCTAGGGCCTTTACATAACCCTACTTTATGGTGACACGCACAGTGCAATGTTTGCAAATACCGCACTTACACATTGCTCTCTTTTAATCAAAATGAGTGATGCAGGTAGAGTATGAGACATTGAAAACATGGTATGAACTCGATATCTTTAGTATTCCCTCTAACTGTGCGCCAGGGCAGGATCCTCGCCACCTCGCCTCTGCCTGTTTTATCTTCCGTAAACGGTCGTTGCCATTATTAACGGTCGATGCCGTCATTAGTAACCAAGCCTTTAGTAGGGTAGATGTAATTATGTGCCCTGGACTGTGTTACAATAAAGCAATTTGTAACTTTTCAAGTCGTCTAAGAAAGGGCGACTTTAGGCCCTAGTTAAATTGCGTTATGTCTCGGGATAGGGCTAGGGTGTTCTGTTGTAGATGTATCGGTTATGAAAGCTAGTTAACTATAGTATAATATACTAAGTATATTATACTTAAAATTTTGGGGGTCTGTGGCCGATCAGCGGGTTAGTATAGTGGTTAGGAAAAGAGCATAACAAGCGAAGGGTCCGGGTTCAATTCTGGATTGGAAATTTCTATCTTTTAATAAGGAGGACTTTCCCCAGCAGTTAAAAATGGCATCGACCGTTTACGAAAGGGACATTTGCCTCGCCTCTACCACTTGAGGTGTTGGGTGGGTTGGGACATCACGTCGTGGAACAAGGATCAGGGGCGTACGCAGGATTTTGCAGAGGGAGTTACATCACGCCTCATTGTACAAAAGAGTGTGCTAGCCACGTTTGAACGTTTTTCTCCGATGCACTGATAATTTCAATAATGGCGAGAGGAGGTTCGGACGAACCCCTCGAATCCCCCTGCGTACGCCCCTGAGGATAAGAATTTTTTTTTTGGCCAAAGTTTATCGTCAGCCTCGTATTCTGTTTATTCTATCATGTTAGCTGGCGTTTGAGTCATTAGCAGTCATCAGTAATGCTCTAACCAGACTGGAGGCTGGAGATCTTGGAGTGTGCAGGTCAGTTGCGTGTTATCTGTATAGTGGTTTGATGTCGGAGGTAATGTCGGTGTGGCTGGTTTATTATCATTCATTTGTAGTTTACGTCTTAATTTGGTTGGGCCTTTTTGCTGGGAATTTTGCAGGTAGGATTAGCGAAGAGTTGCACGAAAACCTCGTTAGTGTTTAACTTTGACAACGACACAAGCGTAGTTTCTTATGAAACAAGAGAAATCACAGCCTGCAGACACAGCGCTTTTCAGCGTGTGTTCAAACCAAAACCAATCAAAGTAATGACTGGCCAATCACCAAGCAGACACGCGACACCAGGACGCAATGAGACCGGAAGGTCGTCGGAAAGTGCATGGGGGTAAGACATGGCCAGTACAACCGGCGATCATTTTGGTAATGTCTACTAACTGCACATGGAAGAGGGAAAATAGTTTTGTTGTGACTTCGATATATCGTGCCTAGTTCAGTGAATTTGGTGGTAACCAGGCTGGATAATGTCTTCGTTGCAGACTAGTTAACCGTTCATGAAGTCGTTGATTCTGTTTTGTTGTAGCTTTGGAGAAACAGTCCAGCTCTTGCACCCATTCAATGAACCATTCACCGACCAATCAGGGGCGAGAATCCTGCAACAGTTCACTTTTGATCAGAAGAAAACGAAAATCGCACAAGTAAGCCATGACTGTCTGCATAATGAAGATGACTGTGTGAAACATATAAACAAAATAACTGAACGAAGCAGCTTTTAAAGCGACAGTGTTTTTTAAAACGAACCTTTAGCAACAGTCTTTCGAGTGTTTGATTAAGTAATATGGCCTCTCGAACCATCAGTAAATCTCGGAGGAGAAATGTTGGGGAGAAGTGCACCAGATTTTCATAACTCGACCACGGAGACCTAGGGGCAGATAATCGGGACGGGACGAAGGTCGGGACTTTCGTAAGTCCCGATCTTTGTTCCATCCCGTCTAATTCGCCCTGGGTCTCGTGGATGGTGGTAAACCGCGTTCACAGAAGCAATCCATAAACCTGAAAACTGTCTCGATTTTGTTTCTTCAAGAACACGGACGGCTAATCGAACATTATTTTATTTAATACAAGAAGGTCAATCGTTGTGTTGTATCATTATAATATCGGTTTGTTTTTCAGCTCCTAGATACTTGTACCAGCTTGATGCTTTCAGCGCAGTGTCGATCACAACTCTCCCCTCGGATGCGAAGAGACACGTCCCAGCTTCTCCTGATTGTTTCTGATGGTAGAGGCATCTTTTTGGAGGGGATGGAGGTGAGTGCTTGGAAACTTACTTTAAATAATAAACCAGGCGCTTCCATAAACTAGCTCATCATCTGGCCACACCACATCTCACTGGCAGGAAGTTACAATCAGTTACTGGCTTGCGAGCTGCCTCTGACTCTTACTTGTTTACTTCTTGAACTGATGATGGTACCGCTACTACTACCGATAACTTAGTGAAGCACGATCGTCCGCGTGAGCGTAGTGCTAAGAAGGACTGTTTGTGGTGACTCTGAATGAGATTTCGAAGTCATCATCAGAGTCCTGTGATTGTGTAACGTCAGTGACATTATAGGTATTTGGCCATTGACATGATTGGACAACCAACTCAGGATGCTCTATCTCGTTTGTCAGTTAAACCGTGTTGTTATTGGCTGTGAAGACTGTAAAACTAGTCCTACTGCTAGTGTCATTGATATTGTTTACTACTATTGCCACTGCCACTACCACTGGTACCGTTACCGCAACTGAAGACGTAACTACTATCGGTTATTAGCGGTAATAACTGATGATGACTGAAGTCACTTCTTGAGTGGTAATCGTCAGAGTAACATGAGTTCCCTTTGAAATAATTAAGGATGCTGCCTGTCGACCCACAGGCTTTTTTCGGGAGATGCCATTTCATTTCCAGCAATCGCTTCAATTTTTTTTTATGAGGGTTCTAGTAACGATAAGGGGATAAATTTTATTTTGTAGACCGTCCAAAAAGCCGTGAGAGTTGCAAGAGAGGCTCATATATTTATGGTTTTTGTGATACTTGACAACCCCGCCAACAAAGACTCCGTTCTCGACATCAGAGTGCCAATCTTTCGACCTGGTAAACCGCCAGAAATCAAGTCCTACATGGAACAGTTTCCGTTCCCGTTTTACATCATTCTCAGAGATATAAATGCGTTACCGCAGATCCTGAGTGATGCTCTAAGACAGTGGTTCGAATTGGTCTCAAGTATGGATTGAAAACATTCGCGAGGACCCAGGTTGAGCAGAAGCGTGTTTAATCGGTCGTCCACTGCTGGCTCTAACCGTCGCATGTCTTCAGATACATGTAACAGGAAATTCGAGGTGGCGATGAAAGGATGAAATGTTCTATTAACGTATGGTTATTATTTAACTCAATGCAATGATTAAAGAGAACCAGGCTTGGGTGACTGCGCCAAGGTGCTGATTCAATCTAGAGCGATACAAGTTACGTTGCTGCTAGATCACCGTTTCACGGATTTGTATCAGAATTGTTGCAAAAAAACTTTGAAGAAAAATTCCTGTCTGAAAAAAGAATAAAGTGGTACAAAACATGTTTGATGACGACGTTTTCTTGTAGAAAATAATATCCTGTACAAAAGAATATGGTTTTATCAACGGAGTTGATAATGTAAATTGACCACCGTTCGTGGATTCGCCCTGAAGAAGGGCTAACGCTCGAAACGTCAGCTTTTAGAATCGCCGTTGATAAAACCAAATTCTTGTGTACAACAGCGTCAGTTTTTTTTTTTTTAGAAACTACCCCCTTTATCCAGTACTCCTTCTCCTTGAACAGCGGTTGGAAGGAGATCGGAAGTCTAAAAATATCAGACAAAACTAAGCTTCAGTTTCAAACTACAAAGAACAACAGCATTCACGATAAATATCTTGGTCTTGTTTTACAATTTTTACTATTATTTAGCAGTACTTTGTTAAACTCTTTAATCTTCGTAGGCCGGTTGCAGACGTACAAGTTCCATACGACGATCTTTACATTCTCGTACGTATGACAAAACTTGTGAAATGCCTCTTTGACAAGTTCACGTTTTCGAAACTGTCATGGGTAGATTAGCTTAGTCTGCTCAACCCACGAAAAATTTTAAATTTACTTGCTCGTGACCCAAATTAAGAATCCGCGTCCTTTATCTTTTTAAGCTCTAGCGCCATTCTCTTAATGTCCTCAAGTCCTTCCTCCAGTTGTACTGCTATAGTTTTCTCTTGTTGGTGGTCGTCGCTCGTTTCGTGATCCTCAGCGTCACCGTTCTTGGCAGAGCTGTCCTCGGTCCCAGAGAGTTGTTTAATAACCAGCGTCACGTATTGGTTTAACTTGTCGTACTGTTCAGGAGTTAATTTATCTTTTAGGAAGCTTATTATCTGCGGCACGCACCGGCCTGGCGCGTGCAGCATGCAGCTCGTGTGATGCTGGAATAACACCGCTGATGCCAAGTGAAGTGCCATCGCAGGCTCAGTTTCTTGTCGTAACTGCTCTTGGAGAGCGAAGCGTCGCTCTACATTCAGCTGTCTGCAGTTGGAGTAATAACAACAAAAATCTCTTAGAACAATGACAGCTATTTTATTTTTCAGTTTTCAGAACGTTGTGAAAACTCTGATCGTGATGGTTTTGTTTTTAATAGATACAAAATTCAGAAACTATGCGAAGCATAGGTGTAACTTGAATCCCCCGTCAAATCGCTTTTCGATTTCAAAGTGGACGTTAAGCTGGGAAGAAGTGAATATGTCGACGGCCCCTTAAGAACCACTTGACATTCAGACATTCAGGATGGTACACTTGTGAGATGTGCATGTGACAGTTATAAGATAACGGAAAACATGCGCACTTAAACATAAGTCAGATCTCTCTTAAATGATCCGCTCTGACCGACACTTAAGCCGTAACCTCACGTAAGCCGCGCACACCTTTCTCGTTTCTTGTCCAGCTTCTTTAACATAAACTCACAGTAATCCGGACCACATACAACATCAAACTGGTTAAAGAACTCTTCCATTTCCTGAAAAGAAAGAAAAACTGTATCAAAGTTACTTAACGCTTCCTGTATGTGACGGCGAGTCCATATGGCATAGAAGGCTGCTCATACAAGAAAAAAAAAATCAGATGTTTTGCACGACTGTGCTAGTGACTGGGTGTACACGGAGTTGGTAGAGCACCGGACTACTGTGCGGGAGGTTTAAAACCCCGGCCGGACCAACACTCAGGGTCTTTAAACAACTGAGAAAGTGCTTCCTTTGTAATGTCATCTGCAAATGACTTTCTTGTCTTCTCGGATAAGGACGATAAACCCTAGGCCCTGTCACAACTTCTGTGGGACGTTAAAGAAGCACAAGGGACGTAACAAGCCCTGGCTGTGATCGAGGTAAACCTGCTGAAAATAAAGAGACTTGAAAAGAATCAAAAGTCCACAAACCTTTCCATTCAGGGTCGAATTAAGCTTAACCAGTTCAGATTTTATTTTCTCTGGAAGTTTGGATATTACTTTAAGGCGATCCTGTGTAAATAGAGAAAAAGCTGTTAACACAAGTTAATACCTGTTGATGCTCATTCCAAAAGCCCTGTCCCTTCATACCTCGGGTGTGAAAGCTGAGTCATCGTTGATTGTAATCATGTGGTCAGCGGCTAACAGACTAAGAGCCTGGTTGACAATGTCGGTGCAAACCGTTCTCAGAAGATGGCGGCATAACTGCACCTGGACATCATCTGATAACAAACAACAAAATTCCTCTCCTTTAACATGAAATTGTTTAGTAGAACAATGAACGACAACGTCTTGAAAGACGATCAAAAGTAGGATAGCAGACGTTATCAAAAGGAACATTGTTTAGAAAGTTAAACGGAAACTTCGCTTCCTTATTTCCTTCTCACACTACAAAATACCGATGAGCATACACCTTGAGTACAATTTCACTATCAAAGCGAGACAAGCTGCATTTTGAGGTTAAAAAGCGACTCCACAGATTTGAATTCGGAATGACAATCGTCATCGGCATCACCATCACCACCGTTAGGCTACTAGAAAAGATATCCCAGTCAGAATTCGTTGCTGTCATTCATGATTCGTGCAGCTTACCAGCAAATAACTTGTTCCCTTTATCAAATAGCTTCGCATTTGCCCACAACACGTTGACTTTTTCCTGAACTTCTGAGTGACTCCTGCGCTTTTTATCACCAGTGGACAGGAATACCGACCGAGCCACTTCCTGGTAACACTGGGTCAGCGGTCTGTTGGAATATAAACAGACGTTTATCAAAATAAAAAGCCACCTCGTATTTAGGATGCCACGCCCAGAAACACAACGCAATTTAAACGTTGTCTTCTTTGAATAGTCACGTGGAATATGATCCAAGCTCCCGAAAAAAAAGGAAAAGTATATCAACCAGTTAACCAAGCAAACAAAATTTAATTCATGTTTTTTCTTTATTTTGACATACATACAGCACATGTGGTTATACACCTGTATAATGAGATTCATGTTACCTCACAACAGACGTCACAAAGTGTCCTATTCTTCATGTGTCATAAAACTGTTAATGTTGAAAGTTAAGGATTAGGGTTAGGGGACACTTTGTGATGTCTATCACAAAGCACCATGAATCTCTTTAGGTCGGTGTACCAGCCTAAAGAATAGCAGTTGACTCCCAGCGTGATACTGCGCACAGGTATCCCGATCAAAGGGATATCAGGCCACGTTCATCGTTTTTGTTCTTTTTTTTTTATCCAACTCTACAGTTCTGAAGAGGAAACAAGGAAAAACAAAAAGACCTCTTCTTTCTTTCGAACTTTGTAGGAGAGGAGGAGGCCATGTGCGCGCGCGGAAGTTTTCGCATTTGCTCAAAACCGTAGTTATACAACAAAACAGTTCATACTGCAACATACAGTGTAGACTATCGTGCATTCAAAGAGGAACCATTCGTAACACACCCTATTAGCGAAGTCTCACGCCTAATTTTTCCTCTTCAGAAAATTAATGTGCATCGAAAATCGTAATATGTATGTACACGTAATCGAGCATTGGGCACTTGAAATGAACTTGTCACGCACTAACCTGAATAGATAACTTGCTATTTCTTGGGCAAGTTCTTCTGAACACGTTGGAAATTTTTTTTGCAATTCTTCTGTTATCTACAAATACAGACCAGATAAAGCAAAATCCAGTTAGAAATTTTACGGTTACCTTGACCTTGATAACCGTGAAATGTGAACTGTGTCCGCTGGATCATTATTTTAGTACTTTTAAGGTCTGCATTAGACGAACTTGAATGAAAAAACAACAACAACAACAACAACCCCGAGGCTTCTTATTTCTGCTGATGGGAAGAGACCTTGAAGTCAGCCCGCGCGGTAGACATATTAAGGAAGGGATCGACAAAGTGGAGGGAGGGAGAAAGAAGGGACCCCTCCGTTCTCCTCCCCTACTTCAAGTTGGTGTCTACACTGTACATTAGATTCGCGTTGTTTCCTATCACAAGAAACTTAACTCCACATTCTCCCTCTTCATCCTGGTGTAAAATAACATACCAGCGACATATTGCTGACAGAGCACTGCTGACGTTTAAAAAGCTCGTCCTTCTTCAGACTATGCGATTCAAGAAACGGGGATCGCCCCTAATTTATGCCCTAAACCGTACGTCTACGCAGTGACCCCACGACTAGCCACTGCTTTGTTTATTAGCTGCCCGCAAGCTTCTTCCTTTTGGTATAAGTTCCAAAGTTGGTATTCTACCGTATGTAATGCGAGTTTACTTCTCTCCGAGCCAGAGGTATTATTTGGAATTACTCGCCCCTTTACTCACCGTTTGACCCTTAACCACCTCATAATGCTAGGCAAATAGTTTCTTTATACCAACGCGCTAAATAATACTACGATCGTTTTCAATGACTTCATCTCATTAGTGCAGGATAAAATCGAAATCGAAATTGAAAAATATATTGCAGCCACGATGAATGGGGAGAGAGAGTTTCAACGGAAGTGGAAATTCTTTCTCACCATTTAGAGCGTTTTGTTGCGAGGATTTTGTTGTTTTGTTTGCTTGGTTGTTTGTTTGTTGGTGTTTTTTTTTTCTGTTAGTATGTAATTACTTTGTATTGTAAAGTCTTAAAGTAACGTAACGCGTACGTCCTAATAAGTAACAATTCCGTCTTGTAAGTAGAGGATAGAAAACTACCGTCGATTTCCTTTTTACCGTAATATCGAGGAAATTGAGCGGGATTGACTTAGTTTTCGTTGAGAAATATCGCCAAGTTGAGAACGGTTTTTTATCAATTAAAAATATTGAAGGTGTAAAAACCAAAAAAAAAAAAAACAAAAAAAAGTCTTGCTGGAGATAGCAGTTTTGAGATTTTCCCAAACCTGGTTGTGATTCTCACATAATTGTTACTTTCAAATGAGATTAGGATGTAACAGTGATGTTTGGTCAACTGGATTGTAAGTAAGGTTGACAGTATATAACTGAAATAAAGTGTCTTAAAAAAAATACTATTGGATGCTCCTATTTCACATTACAACCTCAAATTACGACACACAAAGGAGTGCGGGTCTGCAAAAGAGAAAAATTCAAACAAAGTACGTATGGTTTCTACAAACTCGCCTCTTCCACCGACATGAAAGGTAGTTCCGTGGAGCTCTGTTTGGTTCTTGTGTCTTCCTCGACCTCCTCTTCTCTTGCTCGATCTTTCTTTTTGTCGCGAACCTGATAACATAAGTAAAAATCACGTACATGAATTCAAAGCTACTGAACAATACTTTCCCGTGGAACTGTGTATATTAATGCATAAAAAGTGATAAGAAATTTGCGTCTAGTTATTCATATCATAGCTTCTACTGAGTACGTTCCAAGATAGTACATCGATATGTAACACAAAACCAAACGTTTTTCCCCATACAGAGTACCTTTTGTGTCTTGCTTTCTCTTCCTCCTCTCCCTCCGCCTCCGCCTCCACTGCTGCCACCTCCGCCACCCCCTCCTCCTCCTTTGCTTCCGCCACCAGCTGCTTTCTTCCTCCTCTCTTCCTTCTTGGAGTCGCGTCTGTCTGAGCCCCCTCCTGACGATGCCATGGAAGCTAAGTCTTTCCTTGTGAGTTCGGAGAACATCGCAGGTGCCTTCAATGAATCCTGTTGGGAAAACAAATATGATGTCGTTTGAAGCGCTTTCAGTTTCTATCGACTTTGACAGTCGCTGGTGGCCTTGCCTCTCACTAACTTTCGCGTCACACTGACAAAATTAATGTCTTCTCTTTGCAGCACAGTGGCAAAGCATGGCGGTATAGGAAATAAAAAAATGCAAATTAATGGGTAGTGTCGTTTTCGGAAAGATGGCCACCTTTAGGCTACAAAACATTTACTGTTCTGATATTCTTGCGGGAATATCGCTGATTTTGTGCTGGCTCCGTCAGTTATAAGTCGTAAGTAATTCCTGCGAGACAATTTGCATTTCGTCCTCGGTGAGGAACAAATCTTATCTTGCAAGAACTCCAATGACGGGCTGGGCGGTTCATGCGTAGCTTTGTTCTTTTGAGAAATCCTGGTTGAGCAGGATTGATGCAAGTGGGTTTAAAAAACAAACTAACCGCCTTGGCCTTTTCTTGCATCAGCTGCTGGAAAGGATCTTTACAGTTTTGGAGAAACTGCTCACTGACCACAATACTCTCACAGAACACACGAGCCGACGAGCGACCAGCGGCCTTCAGACAACCCTGTAACAACTGACCCGCATCGTCCAGAGTGAAAGGTGATGGCAGAAGAGGCTGAGAAAGAAGACAAACAACAGTTAGTGTGTCGAGCAAGAGGGGCCTCTATACACAGGAGACCCCATTAGAGGGGTCCAAGTATGCCGTACACCATTAATATTTTTGGCCTAAATATCCCGTATCCTGTTGATTCCTGTGGTTTGTATCCCTTTACTTTGATGTTAGGTATCCCGGAATCTCTTCTTTAAATATCCCGTATCCCGTAAATGTTTCCCCCAAATATCCTGTATCCCTATGCTCCTGCCAACCTTCAAGCCATGATGCCATGTACTGATGACCAAATGGCCACAGGACATTGATACGCTTACAGAGAAACTTGGGTGTATAATTATGTTGTGGTCACTTTTGTCCTTGGTTTAAATTTTATTTTCCCTTGTTTCAAACTCATCAAGTTCAAGTTTCAAGTTTATATAGAGAAAAAAAAATTCACTGTTCGCCGTTAGCAATGTTCAGCTATTCGAGGCGAGCAGTGGATTTCACACATAACAAATAATTTACAACGATTCAAACTTACAAAGTGAAAAAAAAAAGTAACTTACACTAAAGTAACAGGTAAAACAAGAGAAAACGAAAGTACAATGACAAAGAACTAGGAGGATGTGTACAGTTAATAGAGACGAGATTTACGATAACAGGAACATACATAGCCGATTACTTAACAATATTTAGAGTAAAAAGGAAGGTTATATTATATTATTTTTCATTGGTGTCACCAGCTCGATGTTGATTGGCTATAAGCACGCAGCTAATTCTTGCTAGCTCTGTTTCTCTTACGTCATACCTACAGACAATAGTTTTTATATATGTAGAATTGACGTCATACCTACAGACAATAGTTTTATGCATGCAGAAGTGACGTCAACTAATACACTAACCAGCAGTTTGATCAGTTTTGTTATGGTGGAGTCGCCAGTGCAGCTCAAGAATATGCATAATAAAACAATTATTGTGTTATCCGCCTTATTCGGCTTCGGCAGATAACACAAACTTTGGCCTTGATAATTATCGCTATCATGCTCAACCTCATCCAATAATTGTTAATTACTTTGAGTACTTAAGTTAAGCGAACATACACCTGTAGCCATAGAACGAAATATAATGTACAAGTAAGTTAGATAATGTTGACAAGAGCAGGATGTATTATGCAAATATAATACACTGAGTTTTCAAGATATTTTCAGTTTTTGATCAAATCAGGTAGGCCAATGTAATCGTCTGCCTCCGAGAACTTTTGAAGAAGCAAATCGTGAATTTTGCGTTTAAAATTAATCATCAGACATGATAAAATTTAAACCAAAACACACACATGGGCAAGTGTACATCTTACTGAACACTACACACATTCATAAAACTGCCGCAGAGTACCACACTGTTTTGTTCTAGTTGGGGGAGAGAAGTTAGCCACATCCAAGTACAAAACCGTGAATGTTGACACACTCAAGGGCTGTGCTCTGGTGGTGCCCGGTCACCTCTGGCGACTTACTTTGGGCAACCAGAAAATATTAGCTTTAGCACCAAACGTATTGTGCTGGGCACCATGGATTTCAAGGGTTTAGAGATTTGGGCGCCCAACTACTTTTCTTAGAGCACAGCCTTGCACTCACCAGTATATCAACCCATTCTCCACTGGACAGAGCCTCATCTATGGCTGCCTCCACCTGATCAACTAACGCCTCCCCCACACAGCAGGTGGGGAGAAACTTGACTGGTAACTTCTGGAATCTTCTCTTCAGAAACTGTTTTCCGTTGGTAATGCCGAGGCGTGACAGTGCATCGTATTCTGAAAAAGTACAAAAAACTTTTTCTTTCCCACAACTTTGTCAAACAGTTTTGAAAGATTTCTGCTCAGCCCTATACATTAAGTATACATATATCACTCTCATACAAACCCTGTTCCAAAAATGAATGGAGTCTGAATCACAAACTACTTAAAAAAAGAATTATTATTACTAATACATCTAGATGGGGCTGAGCAGAAATCTTGCCAATGGTTTCTGTACTAAATATGTGACCAAAATGAAGACATTAGTTTATTTGAAGCTCTAGGTTGTGCCAACAAATTTACATTAATTGTATAATGGTCAAACTACAACTACCGGTACATGTATTTTACATCAAGCAAGTGGACAGCACATTCCTGAGTCAAATTTTGGAAATCACTGTTTATATTTGTTGCTTCTGCACTTTTGCATCATTGTAACAGTTGCTACCATTGCTGAGATGCAAAGATCTATTGTGTGTAGTCACTGAACACCAACCAAATTGGTTGCACATGATACTTTTTCCTCTGATAATGAGGTATAATTTTTGTCTGGTTTTATATCAACAAACATCATGACTGACAGTTCCCTCGTGGTAGTAACTGTTTGTCCTTGGTGCTCAGGCATTCACAAACTGTTTTCCTTCATCACTGTTTCTTACCAATGTACCCATTTTGTTTAAAGAATTCATCAATCCAAGATGTCTGGGTTTTAGAGTAGATGTCAGGAACAAACACAGCCTTGTCCTGTCGCCCTTGGATGCTGCCAGAGATGCGGCCTTCAGCGCACAACTGGTCAATATCAGCTAAAAAGCAAAGATTGATTGACAATTAAAGCATTCCTCCACTTCCTACAGTGTGCATGTATTATCCACATTGAAGTTATAATTTTCCTCTTTGGTGCAAGGGGTTGAGGTAGGGGGGTAGGGTGGTGGGGGAGGGGGCAGGGGGAGGGGGAGAGATAGAAGTGGACGATATTATCATTATACACTACTCACTTCTGTATTCCCATTAATTTTCTTTCCACCTCTTTAGTGCCCAAGCCTTGGTGCTAGAACTGTTCCTAAATGTTACTTAACTTTAAATATTTTCTGCTCTTTCAGACAGGTTTTCATCATCTTCTGAAGACTTAGCTGATTGAATACATGTACATTGTTCCTTCTTGTCACCCCTTCTTAATCACAGTACTGGTTTTTACTGGTTTTGCCATACATTATAAGATCAGTTACCAGGTATTAGAGAGAAAGATAAACAATATGCTGCATGCAAGATACTAAATCGCACTCAATATGCATACTACAGGGGTATAGACAACAGAGGGTCACCAACGTACTATAGAGAAGCTTTTCTTGAAATGTGTACTGAGCCATTAGAGCAGATAGAGGGGTGGGTCTGAAACAAAAATAAAGAATTAATTATAATAATGGATTAAGGCACTAGTTTCATCATGAACATCACACTGTCAAGATCGTCATCATCATTGTCATCATCACCAACAGGACCACCAGAGTTGTCATTAATGGCCACGACTATTAAGACTGAATACTTATACATGTATACATGTACAGTACACTGTACACATACTCTCCATTGGATTAGAACCAGTGATCTCCAGAGTAGGACATTTACATACACTACGTGTTCATTTAACTCACAGGGGCGAACTCAAATAATGCAACATGCAGTTCACACAGTACAGTCACTATCACCACCAAAAAAGTAATTTTAACTACCACATTTTAACAACCACCATATCATCACCATCACTTGCAACATCAGCATGTTTTTGTCAACAAGTCTTTTCAAATTGGGACGTCCAGTTATTCTGCATGTATGCACACGCACAGTTTTGAAAGAGTTGACAGAAAATTCACTGAAGGTTTCAATATTTTATTGGAAATGATTACAGTGTATGCCTCTTGAATGTTCAACAAGCCAGACTGTCATTAATACCGGTAATAAAGTTAATATGGTGTTATCTACATGTACTTCACCACTACCATCAATTTTATCAAAATGACGTTGCCATCAGTGTTGACAATGCTACATACACTGTATGTACAGTGTCATCACTTCTGTTCCTTGACACACGGGCACACACTAAGCACAGGAAGGTGATATGGTCAAACTTGCTGTTGAACTGGCATTACGTACTTTGTGATGGCACTAAACACTCCTCTAATGTAAGCCATCTGTCGAGCCACAAATGCATCAGTGAAGAGGACGCCTCTCTCAAGTTGATCAAGTTGGCCATGGATGAGTGTTCCAAGCCGTTCCTCAACAACCTTAAAAGAGGAGAGAGAGGATGAATTCTGCACAAAGATTCATCTCTACCCTGTCATCAACCTTTGGATGCAGAAAAGTTTATTGCAGTTTCTGGTTCAATCCCCACTAAGATGTGTAGGTACAACCAGTAGCTCTTGCATGTTGGGTGGTTTATCATCTCTCATATCACATCTCACTGCACTGCAGGAAGTGTACAGTGTATATTATACAGGTTCAAATAAAATTTAATGCCAAATTTCCTCTACTCTTGTAATGGTTGTCTCCAGCTGGAAAGTGCAGCAATGCAGGGGTAGTCTGGAAACTGACTTCTTCTAACCTTACTGTGTACATGTATGAATCCATGTAAAAGACCACTTTAAACTTTGCACATAATTAGCTACACCAGAAGAGTGCATGAATCACAGTGTAGGTACAGTGTACAGTATTTGGATCTCATAAACCAAAATAATAACACCAGATTGAAGATAATTGGCTACCTAAGAGTTTGAAAAGAGCTAAAAGTTGACAGTGGAAGAGTTTCTCTTGTTTTAGGACCAGCTAAAGCAATACAGTGCATGAGCTTTCCTTGTGGACTCCATCCCTTCAAAGCTTAAAGTGCCTATAACCCCAAAATATTTTTTTCACTAAAATGCATCTTTGTACCTGTTCAAAACGCATTGCGGCACATTAACTCTGTAAACATGCATGCAAATCAGTTTGTGCCGTCAAACCAGGAAAATACCCACACCCCTTCTGACTCAGTAGTGAATCAAACGATGCTCTTTTTTAAAGCTTATAAAAAGTCAAGGTTTGGGGAAAAAAGGAAAAAAATGCTGCAATGCATTTTGAACAGGTGCAAAGATGCATTTACAGAAGTGAACAAAAAATACAGTATTTTGGGGTTATAGGCACTTCAATGACAGCCAAAAGTACTTAAACAATATTATTGTCAAATGTTACTGGGATTATTCCCAGTCTGTGTTTTCCAGTTGATCATGAGTTATCCAAAGTGCAACATGAGGCAAGATGGCAATTCTGTACAGCAGAACCCTGCTAGCTCAAACTCCCAGGGAATAAAAACGGTTTGACTTAACTGGAGTTTGAGTCAACAGGCTAGAATTTACTGAAAACTGTGTCAAAGGAAGAGTACACTTAATGGCAGTTCGAGTTAGCAGGGAGTTAGAGTTAACTGAGTTCAAGTTAACAAGGTTCTACTCTACAACTTGTACATGCATTTACACATTCCACAAATATAACAGCTGTATAATTATAGCATATTCATGCATCTCACCTCTAGCAGGAAGTCAGTTGACAATGTAAATGTTTTGCTCAGTTCTGAGATTATCACTTGTCCTGATTCTTGAAGTGTGTCATTGATCTCCTCTGCAACTTGGTCCAAGTAATTACTGCAATCATAAGAAACATACACCAGGGTTTCATTTTTTTGTTGCAAACTTTAGAGTGGTATACCACAGAATGATAATATTCCCATTAGTCACTTGTACACTGTACACTGTACATGTATTTTCTTTGTATGCACACAAGCCTTACGGCACAAGTTTTAACCAAGTATCTCTTGTATCTCCTAAAAATGACTTGAGCTGTATTTTACTTACTTGTCAATAAGTTCTCCTTGGATAACAATTAAGTTTTTATCATGTTTGACAATTTCACCGACTTTGTTCTCAATATGACTCAGGTCCACACCAATAATCTAAAGAGAAAAAGACACCTAGAAACTATTAACCAGTAAGAGTACCTGCAAATATCAGTGATACTTCCATAAACTTATGTTTTTGCAACAAACATGACAGACAAAGAGGACCTTGTTGTTGTTAATGAACAACCAGAGAGCCAGAAAGGAAAAAAAAAAAAGGGATCAAGGAGAAGTGAGTTTGGAAACTCTGAACAAATGTGCAGTTCAAGTCACACTGCGAACTACTCCAGGTTGATTCTCATCCCTTCCTTAAATGCAGATGTATCTTGCTAAAATGATGTGCAACATACTGTTTTCTGTTTGTTCTCTTGACCGTTCCTCTTCCTTGATTGCCATTGTCATTTACATCCTCAAACAGCTCCAGTGCTATAAATACTAGAAGCGCCTTTGGTTTCCGTATCTGAGCTCCATGTTTTCAAATTTAGCACCTGGTAACTTGTTTTGTCTAGCAATGTTGGACAGTGTTTTGCCACTATCTCAACATTCGCATCCAACAATGTTGGATGTGGGATCCAACCTTGTTCGATAGTTTGACTAGGGCTTAATAGATGTAGCTTGCAAGCTAATCATGTAGTTTGGTCTATTTTTTTTGCAACTTGAGAGCTCCATGTAACTGCAGCTGCACTTTGAACTTCACCTTAAGTTCAAGAGGGATGATCATTCCCTCCCTCCCTTCTCACCCCCATTGTCCAGAATCCTGACAATGAAAGCATGGAATCGTCACAAAAAAATTAATTTACCCAATACATGCAACTTCTTTTTTGCCAAGAAAGTGGGAAAAATTATAATGATTTATTTTCTGACCATATTCTTAAGGCCTGGTTCAAATGTCGAACTTCACATGTGCCAAATCTAATGCAAATGAGGGAAAACAATAGCTTTTTCTCATAATTTTGCATTAGGTTTGGCACATGTGAAGTTTGACGTTTGAACTGGGCTTAAGTTGGTTCTTAACCTTTTAAACCCTGAGATCAAAATTTAAATTCTCATTTGGTGGCCCAACACATTTCCTGTGGAGGTAGTGGAGAGAAACTGTTAAAAACATTTTTTTTTAAAATTAACACCAAGTGAATTCAATGTGTGTGATCTATCCTTACAGTAACCCGTGTTCACTCTGTTTTATCAAGCGTTGATATTACCAGGAGAAATTTGAAACTGATCAATCTTACGGTTTAAAGGGTTAAGCTATAAAAACACGTCATCATTTCACGTGTACGGGTTCACAAGGGAATAACCATTGTTCTTTAAGAGTCATTGGTTAGCTGTTGTGTATAGTTTGGTATTCCGTATCAGCTCTTGTGAACCGGTACACGAGGACAGAACCCATGTAACAACGTGATTTATGGTTTCTAGTCTTGTTCAAAGCATTTACTCTCCACTGTTTATTGGGGGCGAACTGAGTCGAACCGGCGAAACCGGATGTTTCCAACAACATACACTGTACACTGTACCTGTTGTAATTCCACCAGATTGACTCTCCCTGAAGATAAATAAAGGATCATAGAAAATTAATGATTTCTTCGTAAATTTAAGAAATTTAAGCGCAGAATAAAAAAAAACGATCTTATTTAATTAAACTTACCGCCGTGAACAAATAGCTCATCTTTGATCTCTCGTTCAAGTTGTTGTGGTGTTAGATATTCCTTCCCGTCTGCTGTGTATACCACCTCCACGAGTCCGAGACCGATCAGTTTTTGAACTATCTCAATACAGTTCCTTTCAGAAAGTTTGTGGGCCGTGCTGCTCAGCTGAGCACGTTGAAAATCGGCGGCTAAGCGTTTTATTTCTTCCCAGTCCGCCATCTTTTGAAGAATTCCTCAGCTTTCGAGTCTGCAATGAGTCAGCAGTGTACGTCAAGATATTATGCGCCACGTGCTCGCGCATCATAATTTTCAACATGGCGGCTGTTTCGAAGCAGGAGTATCTTAAACGTTATCTGTCAAGTTCCGATAGTGGGAAGAAGAAAAAGAAAAAGAAAGTGCCTAAAACGGCCTCCAAACGTCCAACGTCTATCATTGTGGACTATGACATAACTGTCCAAGACGTCGCAGCAGCGAACGCTGGACACGAAACGAACGAATTTGAAGAAGATGTCGACGAAGCTCCAGCCGTTTACGAGGACGATGGCGTCACGAAAATCTCGCTTGAAACGTTCAAGAAACGAGAAGAAGATAAAAAGACTAAGTGGGCGCCTATCAGTCGGGATTTGCAATCATCGCCTGATCCAAAGGAAGATCAAGAAGTGAATTATAATAGCGATAATTCACCACCAAGAACAACAAACAGGCGACGTCAGGATACCCCTGATCTGTCACCACAGCGTGGTGGATTGCGTGACAGCCCTGACCAATCACCCCCAAGGAAAAGACAAGACAGAAGTCCACCTTATAGAGATCTTGATTTGTCTTCAACTTATTCTGAGAGGAGAGAGCGCTCAATGCAGGCTGATGACAGGCCACCAAAATCAAGAAGACGAAGACACGATTCTGGTGACTCACTTCCTGATCAAATGCATAATCATAGTCCTGATCTATCCCAACAGCATTCACATTCTAAGCAACGACATTCACTTATTTCAGATGGGCATAATGTACGGAGAGCCCGAAATGACTCTCCTGATCTTTCCCCACACCGTCCAAGAGCAGATAGAGGCTCAAAGCCATCAGATGCTAGAAAAAGGACTGACAGTGGCTCTGACCAGTCGCCTCCAAGAAAGCGAGCCAATACTGACTCAGATCAATCGCCTCCAAGAAACCGTACCAACAATGATTCAGATCAATCACCTCCGAGAAAACAATCAAGATCTGAAGGGGGAACTGCTAAAAGACCAGTGTTAGAAGAACGAATGTCAAGTGGTTAGTGAACAGTACAATGTTGTAATAATTATTATTTCTTTTTGCATACAAATGGTTGTAAATTAGTTTTTGCTACCAAAAAATGACCTTAACTGACTAGTTTACTGTACATGTAGCTTCAAACTTTGTCTTAAAAATTAATGTATATGACACAACATATTTTATTAGCTTATTAGGAAGAGCTTTCAAAATGATGAATAATATGTACTTATTGACTGAGTGGGAGGGCTGGACTGGAAAATATTTGGCTTGAGGTCATGGCCGGTACAGACCGAGCGCAGCGAGGTCTGTGCGCCATGACTGAGAGCCAAATATTTTCCCGTCCGGCCCCACCTAACTCAGTCAATAAGCATTTTATCATATGGCCTCCTCAGACTCTTCATGAGCGCGTAAAAGATGAAGTTTTTACAAAAAAGCGCCTAATTTGCACATAAAATTGATTTAATATGTTGTTTGTATTTGCTTTCTGGTTGTAAAATAAACTTACATGGTTAGACACGACAAAATCCTCTAAAATCATATTGCGCGGGGCCGTACGTGTTCCTAACAAGGCTGTATGGCTTTTTCCGGCCCTACTCGCGCTAATGTGTACGGCCCTCATATGGGGATTTTCTCAATAGTTTTAGAATGAAAGCGCGCACGGGGCCATACGGGTCATATGATAATGGCGTTTATTTTATTGTAATAGCATTCTTGGTTGCTGAGTT
Organism: Galaxea fascicularis; assembly: GCA_948470475.1. NCBI lineage: Eukaryota > Metazoa > Cnidaria > Anthozoa > Scleractinia > Euphylliidae > Galaxea > Galaxea fascicularis. Next base: position 14,101,378 of record OX419338.1, read on the forward strand.
ATTCAATATTTTGGATTATGCAAATTAGAGGACTTGTTGCATGACAAGGCAAACACAAAATGAAGTAAAATCACAAAATATGGAATATCTGTACAAATGCTAAGTCTACAGGATTGGAATTTTGCAGGGTTGATGTGCTGCCAGAACTACACATTGTGATAGTGATTATGATGTCACCAAAGCAGCATATTCATTACCAGACCTCTACCGTCCCAAAATGAAAAATGCCATATTTGTTGCTCCAGAGTCTAACAGACTTTCTTATACTTGTGCTGTTGAATGTCAATATTTGCTCACACCCACTGAATGAACATCAAGAGCAAATAGCTCTTCTTGAGGAGGGAAACTCTGATTTTATCCTTTGGATGGAGATGGCCTGGAGCCTATTGTGTTGACATTTCTATATAGAAAAAGACTAGTCTTAAGAGCTATTCCATTTTTTGTGATTTGACTTCATTTTGTGTCTGCCTTGTCATGCAACAAGTCCTCTAATTTGCATACACCAAAATCTTGAATAACTCAGCAACCAAGAATGCTATTACAATGAAATAAATGCCATTCTTCGTCATTTTGAAAGCTCTTCCTAATAACCTAATAAAATATCTTGTGTCATAATTATACACTTTAATGGAATTGATGGTGTGGTGGTTTATAGCAAAAATATTACTTGCACTAATTTTGTTAGTCGAGTGGCCAAGACTAAAGTTTTTAAATATTATTTTAGAGAAAATGCAAAGTCCTCAAAGACATGCTTAAGGTGCCAAATCTCTGACAAGTCCCTGGTAGAACTAATCACAGATAACATAACATTCTTGACCAGTGTTTCTAGGCAAATACATGTAGCTCTTGGTTAATGCAGTCGTATATTTATTTTATTTAATGTCAATCTCCTTGTTTTCTTTTTTGTATTTAATGTGTCTGTGTGTGCTAACTTTAATTAGCTACCAACTTCAAATTGTAACATATATAGACCTTATTCATAAATGGCTACCTATTCATCATTCTTTTGTCCCTGTGCAAATTAGCCTACCAAGCCTCGTTAGCATGTGCTAACTTGAAAAGAATTCTTGCTCTAATGTGAGGCTTGGTAGGCTAATTTGCACAATAACAAAACAAAAATAAAACAGCCGCCATTTATGAATAAGGTCTATACAGGGTTCTCAGTAGAAGCCGGCAACCGGCGAATTCTGCTGCCTGTCAAGACGAAAGTCGCTGCCTGTGCTGGCTATGAAATTTGCCTTTATGTGCCTCCAGGCCTAAGTTTAGCCGCCTATAAGCATTTCTGGGCCGTCTGACAAAAAAACTACTGAGAACCCTGTATAATTATACATGTATAATTAACTGGCAGCCTGGCATTTATAACTATTTTAGGTTATTTCAGGCTGTCAGTTACCCTTATTTTTTTCAAATTAATTATTTTTGTATGTTACTGTAATTTAATCTAATTTAATTTAAATAAGGGATGAATAAAGCTGTTGTTGTTGTTATTGTCATGATACTGAGTTTTGGTGTTAAATACATGACTGTATTGCCTAATGCATTTACTTACATACACTGTAGCATGCAAATGTGTCTTTACAACCACAATATTTTACGTAATTTTTGTATTTACAGTGTACATGTACCTCAATTTTGCAGGACGAAAGGCTGGTCTCTTAAGTGCCAATGACTTGAAGAAAGAAAACAAAAGAAAACAACAACAGGAAGCTGAGATGTATTCAAGAATGGATCCTTCCATCTCTGGTAAGGGATCAGAGACAGTTTACCGTGATAAAATGGGAAGAAAAAAGGACATCAAAATGGACAGAATCAAAAGGCGAGAAGAGGAACGTAAAGAGATGGAAGACAATGAGAAATTTATGGAGTGGGGAAGAGGGTAAGATTTAAGTACATGTAATTTACATTTTGAGCTCCCTATACAGTACAATACAGATAAAAAAATATCATCCACATTCATCTCTTTCAATGGAACATACGAACCTACAATTGACCTGCTCCCAATGTCAGTGGCTTCATAGCTCAGTTGGTTAGAGCATCGCACCGGTATCGCAATGTCATGGGTTCAAACCCAGTTGAAGTCCTGAATTTGTTTAGGTTTCTTTACACAATTGCACTAAATTGCATTCACAACTGCGAGGATCAGTCTTCATTTGATTTCACATCCGCAGTTGATATATGATTTATTTCATATATATACATGTATCATCCACACAGTACACAATTGTTGTTCTAATGAGGATGTACATGTACACTGTACATACTTTGTAGCTGATTCAAAGTCAGTTCCCTGATGGGCAAACTTATGATGGGCTGGCTAATTCTATGCCTAAACCTACATGTATTAAATTGAATCGTACGCTATTGCTACAGTGTACATGTAATGACTTTGTTGTGAAGTTTTTTTACAAATGCAACTGTTTAATAAGAACAGTTTGAGGTTGGTATCCCCCAACAGATGTACCAGTTATTTTTTCTGGGACTCTGTGCCTTCAGCCCTCAATAATTATTGAGTTGACATTGGACCTGCTTTCCTGAGTGTGTAACTATACTTGAGGTGGTCCTGGTTATTGTGGTAGACATTGACTTCTATATTTTACATGTATAGTGTAGTTTCCTGTGGATGTTAGGGTTTGATTTGAAGATTTATCTGCCACCTTTTTCTTAAATCAGCACCTCCGCCAAAGCACATTGCATACATTTTGTCCTTTGTTCTCCATTTCAACCAAAGGAAATATTGAACAAGCATACTGTATGTCCATGGACCATTATTTGACTTAATCACATTTTTGTAGCTGGAACAAGCCAATCCAAACGTACATATAAAGTACAATATTTTATCCTTTTCTGTAAGTTTATCTTCCGATGAATTTCATCCTCAGAGTCGTTCAAACAAAGCAAAACCAGGAAAAAGTTGAAGATTATTTACATGAAGTTGACAAGCCTCTTGCTCGTTACCGTGATGACAAGGATCTTGAAAAGATGTTAAAGGATCAGGAGAGAGATGACGATCCAATGTTGGCTTACATGAAGCAGAAAAAGAAAAAGCAAGACACCAAAGAAGGAAAGAAAGGTTTGGTTTTGTTTCTTAAAAGTAGCAAACCAGTATTTTAGAAGGCCATAGCTTTGACTTCCATTGGGAGAACTCTGATTTATTTTGCCAAGTACATGTATGCATATGACAGTATCAAAGTTACTACATACCGTAAATGCTCGAATTAGCGCCCAGCTTCAAATAAGCGCCCCGCTTCGAATTAGCACCCCTCCTAAGGTTCAAAATTTGTAATAAGCACCCCCCTTCAAATAAGCGCCCCCCCCCCCCCTCCCCCGAGAAAAAATGAGTTTCGGTACTCGGTACGATATACATGTACGAGACGTATACGGTCTATACGGTTCTTTTAATGAAATGGGACATTGTTAAATCAGATAGTATAGACAGTAATGTCCTTTGATGAAAAAGTCTTAAGAACGTTTCGAGTTCGCAAAATGTAGTTTTCTACATGTATAAGGTTTTTGAATTTTCATGTTGCAGTTTGGTTTTAAATAGAAATAAAGATAGTGTCATTTTGAGGCTAAAAATTGATAAACGAAATAAGCGCCCCCCTCTGAATTAGCGCCCCCCTCTCGCCTTAGAAAATTAAATAAGCGCCCCGGGCGCTAATTCGAGCATTTACGGTATCTCAATATCGCAGACATGGTTAATGTTCCTTATGGTGTGAGAGCTTTCATTATGTTTTTAGTTGATAAACCACACCCTCTTTTTTCCTTTTCCACTTACACATACCACATTCTTCTGCTAACCTCTTATCTCTCATTAATGATTACCCTCCCTTTATTTTTCAGAAAAACCAGTATACAAAGGCCCTGACCCTCCCCCCAACAGGTTCAGTATCAGACCTGGGTACCGCTGGGATGGTGTAGATCGCTCCAATGGATTTGAGAGAAAAAGATTTGCTATGCTGGCCAACAAGATGGCAACACAGTCCCAAGCTTACAAGTGGAGTACTGAGGACATGTGAGGTTTAACAAAGGAGCTGTGGAGAAAGTGGATTACAGAAGAAATGTTAGTGGAAGGTCGATTGGAACAACCATTGTACTGAAGAATTGTTGTGTAGGTCATAATGGTGAAAGGCAGAAAGGATAAGATTTGGCTTGCTTGTCAACAGGTTAGCCACACAATCACAATCTTATTGTTTTTAAAAGTGGATTACAGAGGATAATTAAACTAAAAATATTAACACTTTTTTAATTGAACCAAGATCTGCATTGCTGTCCCGCAAGATGACAACATGTAGTGCTGAGCTTACTGTAATTTCAAGTGTAGTTTTTGAGGGCGTGTTAAAGAGAACAGTGGTCTGTTATAACTTACCTTGTTTGTGAAGGCTGGGATGAGCCTGGGTCCAAACTGTGGTGCTGCATCGGTGGGGAAGATGTACACAGAAATTTAGTTCATCAACAGAGTTGATAATGTACATGTAAATTGACCACCGCACAGGGATTCTAAAACCTGACACTTTGAGTGTTAGGCCTTCGTCACAAAGATTCGATTCGCTCTGATGAAGGGCTAATGCTTTTAGAATCCCTGTATGGTGGTCAATTTACATTGTGAACTTTGTTGATGAAACCAGTTTATTTCTGTGCATCTTTGGTCAGTTGGAGTGAAAAAAACAAACAAACAAAATTAATAAGGACAAGGCTTACACGTAACTAGCACACATCAGTTAATTCAGAGTATTTGGAGTTTTTTTTGGTGAGTTACCCAAATATTTTTGTTTTTGGCAACTAAACAATTATTATGCTGTAAAAAAATAGTAAATGATTTACGGTAAATTAATGTAATGTTGCCCGTGTAGACCAGGAACAGTATCACCTTACAAGGAAATAAAAATGTAAAGGTACATACACTGTATATCAACATTTTTTAAAATGTTTTTTTTAATTTAAATTCTTCAATCCTGTATAATATTAAAATACAAACATGAAATAAAAAATGAAAGAAAAACTACACTACAAGTACAATAATAATACTCAGAGAGGAGAGCGCAGGGTACGTCAAGTATACAGTGTAACTAATACTATGCCCCTCATATTTAGGCGGTAAAACTACTATTTACTTATTATGATCGGGCCATTAGTATTCAGAAAGGTAGCTGTAATACAGGCTGTAAAGTGCATCTCTAAACCTCTTTATTGGAATGTTATCCCCCAAAAAACTTCCCATAACGATTGCCCAAAATCTCCTAATATTTGTGGGGAATGAAGTTACACCGTATGCCTAGTTGATTCGAAGATGTACTGCTGGTATTATAATCATGTAGCTCAGGTACAAATGGAACAGGTAAGCTGGAAAACTTCTTATCGCTTTAAAATCATAGAATTTACAGTGCCACTACTTCAACCAAGGCCACCCAGGAAAATTTCCTGAAAACTAGCATATGAGAATCTTACATCGGAACAGTGGATTTTCACAAAATTAATTATGAATAACAAAGTTAACCACTATCGAAGCACAACAAAATTCAAATTGCGGCTATTCTGTTGTTTCAACATTATTGGCCAATTTGTAAAAAAAATTCTTGGGTGGCCTTGGTTGAAGTAGTTGCACTGTAAGCAAACGAGTTAATTTTAACAATATCAGGAAATTTTGGTGAACCTAAACATACATAGTGAGAAGAAATTGGTTCCCTCAAAGGGACATCATCGATTATACGAAGCGCCTTGTTCTGTAATTTTATTGAATTTAATACATAATTATATAATAATAATAATAATAATAATTTATTACTTATTAGGCACAAATTAGCATGTGAATATGATCAAATGCGCCTTACAATTCTTTGCAATTCTAAATTATTTTACGATTCTCAAATCAAACTAAATCAAATGAAATGTTGGTTTTTGGAGAGAGGGGAAAACCGGAGTACCCGGAGAAAAACCTCTCGGAGCAGAGTAGAGAACCAACAAACTCAGCCCGCTTATGACGCCGAGCCCGAGAATCGAACCCGGGACACATTGGTGGAAGGCGAGCGCTCTCACCACTGCGCCAACCCTGCTCCCCACATATACACAAATAACAAGAGCTAATCGCGGTGGACGGAGCTATAATAGTACACTAGTCCTTCATTGACTAATCTATTACTTTACAGACATTTTAGAAAGAGGAGCATTATTATTCTTTCCTCAGAGTGTACAACATTAAAATAATAAGCGCAGGTCCACGCTTCCTGCCTCCCTCCCCCTCCGCCTTCCCCTCCTCTCCCCCTCCCCCTACTAAAGCAATCTTTCTAAAGAGCATTTGGTAAACTGATTCCGCAGGTTTTCTTTCTTCTTTCGAATTTTGTTTAAAAAGAGAAGTAACAAAACATATGGGTACTTCAAGGACCAGGCGTAAGCATTTGGTTGAATTAAAACCTTGAATGTCAATGATATTTCAATGAAAACGGAGATCTGTGGTTACTTTAATGGTTCTCATGTCATCCAGTGTAGTAAGGTGGCAAGCGATGCGAAAGCCGAGAGTCACATGAGTCTGAATTGCGAGCAGAGAGCAGGAGAAATTTCGGGCTCGTTGTTCATTCCGTGCCAACTATTTTTGCGTGATTCGAATTACCTATTCATTGAGTTTCATAAAGCACATCGTCATTAACACGGCATAATTTTCCAATTGAAATCCGAATTAAATGTGGACTTTTGTTTAATTAAGGAACAATACATTAGTGACACATCTGTCAACAGAAGCGGATCATTAGTTGTTTTGTAACCTGAAATCGTCCGTCTCTTGAATTTTAAAATCACGAGTGTTGTTTGTCTTGGTTCGTTCACTACCCAAAACCGATCGAGTGCGGATGAGTTTTCTCTTTATGCGGGCTGACATACCCAAACAAAAACAAAGTTATTGGGTAAGAATGTCTGTCATGTTTTTAAATGTTCTGTAGCAACAGCAGTGTTATTCAACATGCTCTCTCGCTCATGATTTTGCTTGTGAATTCATGGGTTGTTTACTTTCTAGATGATATACGTAATTTCAGCGTTTTAAAATCTTGGCTCATAAGCGGGTTAGGAAACAAGGATCACATTACACTCAAGTTCTTGTTTTTACGCAGTTCACGTCTGGTTTATTCCAGGATGAGCTGCAGGGTCAACAAATTTCTTGTCATTCCTTAGTTACTATGAATGTATATTACACTAATTTTCTAAAGGATAAACTTCAGAAAAATTTATCGAGAACTTTTATTCCTCTTTCAGTTTCAGCGGAAACCAGCGGAGGGACCACACAATTTGTGCAACCGTTTTTATCTATTTTGGAAGTATCGAAAAGGTTCATAGTATTTTTATTACTGTACTGCGATGAATATTTACAAATAGGATCAAAACGCAAACTTCGTGAAATAGCTAAAATTCGTCGTTTTCAGCTACAAGAACTACTCATCACAGTACATTACGATATGAGCGATAAGAGCCTTTTCGACATTCCCATAAGAGATACAAAGGGTCACACAGATTGTGTTGGCTTCCTGGGTGGAAACAGTGATGGAAAACGCAGCTTTTTACTTAAAAAAAATATCGGTTGTGTTGAGGCCATTGCTCTTTGGTCCCGTTTTCGATTAAACAGAATTCCGTAGTTTGTATGTGCGGTTACATTGGAAAAATTAAGACAGTCACTAATTAGACTAAATAAAAGCTCTCAAGGCCACTTATGCCGCGGGCCAGCTAGTGGAACTCGACACATAAATATGTCATTGATTGATTACCTTTTAAATACTCGGTTCTCATGACTTCCTCGCTTCACTTCTTAAGTTATTGTTGACAGCATGATGTAAATTATTGTAATGTGTGGCAAACCACGCAAAGTGTGAGTGTTAACAGAATTCTTATTGCATATTTACAGATATGCAATGACCAAAGCGATAAAGCCAATTGCTGAAACGAAAATAAGCGTGTTTTTGCAATTTTTCTTCAGATACACTGTATTTCCAAAAAAAAAGAAAACCTTTCTTGAAGGTTTCTCATAAATAAATTAAGTTCAACATTAAAAGTGTTAAGGGAATCAGGACGGAATTAGGGCATATGTAACAGGCACATATAGATACGTGTTTTTCTATCCCGAAGACAGCATGGCGAGCACCTTGGTAAAACGCCAAGAAAGCAAGATGGAAAGCAAAAGTATGGAACTCGAAACTGTTGAAGAAGAAAAGGAAAACCACACACCTTCCATTTATGGGATAGCAGCTGCTCGCTCGTTGTCGAAAGACATAAAACAAAAGTCACTGCATTTAATGAAAATTAAAAGACGGCATGGAGACTGGGGACAGTTTGACTTGACGCATGCGTGGTCTCCGGAGGACTTCATGAGTGAGATGAGAAGTCGGAATGGGAGTGGGCTAACAAGAGACAGTTCACTGGCTGAAGACAGCTTAGCAATGGCCCGACCCTTTGTTATGGAACCTCTTAGGATATTTCAGGTTTGTTGGGATGCGTTTGGTTTCCTCTATGACTTACCAATAAGAGGCACACAGAAAGTGCTTGAAATTTCGATCACGAACGGCGCACGTTTCATTGACGGATAGTAGGAATTGATTGACTTCTATCCTTCTACATTTCCGTAGAACTTCATAGAGAAAATCCCATTCGATCGACATTCCAACGGTTTTCCTCTTTTCTACGGATAGTAGCACATCTTGTCCGAATGGTCGAGTTTTTATTGTTTGATCAGGCTTCGTGACACACCCATTGAATCTGACCCGGTGAAACAGTAGTATATCCGTATCTCAGCTATGTACGCTTTAAAGTTGCTCCCGCATTTATTGGGCAGACACCTTCCCATACTTCATAGTGCAAGCAATTGTCAATACTATGTTGAAATTTTCATAGTCGAGCATTTCCTCTAAAAGTCGTTCGTTTTGTATGTCAAGGGAGTTTTGATTGTATTGGCATCTTAATAGCTGTCATATTTTCTTTCCAGGAACATAGGGTCAAACCAATCATTCGACAAGTACTGGAAACAAACTTGGCAGACCATAAATACGATCCAGACTTCTGCAAAGACGTAACAGTGAGGATGACCGAGGAGATCAAGGAACGAGTCAAAAAGCTTTGTTATCCACGATACAAATTCGTTTGTCACGTGACGGTTGGGAACGTCAATCAGCAAGACGTGAAAATTGTGAGCCGTTGCGCATGGGATTCAGTGGTTGACCGCTTTGCTGAGTGCGAATTCAGAAGCCATCACCTATATGCAGTAGGAATTGTTTTTGGAATTTATTGTGAATAGTGCGAAGAGCTTCTTGCCAACTTGTACAATCGTTGGTTTGTGGTTTGGTCACTCACAAACTCTTTTTCCTCAAATGCAATTTTTTATTTCGAGCCGCGGTTCTAAATTAAGGTGGCTGATACCGGTTTCCTAGCACTTTCCAGCTCGTAGGCTTTCACGAATTATCCCTTCCAATTTTTATACGTTGTGTCATTTAAGGTGGAGTCAAAAAAATGACCAATCATTGGCGAACAAGTTATGAATTTTTTTTTTCACTCGATAGGTTACCATAGCAACACTGCGACCTACGAGAAACAACCTTAATTTTAGCTTTAAGGTAATTCCTCTGAAATAAAACTGACAATAGATTTTTTGTTCAAAAATTTATCATATGAGAACTTCAATTTTGAAATAATAAATGGGGGTGCCCATGCCCATTAAAGAGCAGCATTGAAAATGCCCCATTTTGGCATTATATAATGCTTATTGTAAGAACGCATTCCAAGTTATTGTAAAATCTTTGTGAACCCAAACTCATGAAAACACGTCTTAAAACTACAGTCAATACATTGCGTCGGACACAAATACACTTTTTAAGCTGCACTTAGACTGAAAGCTGAATCCTTGATTGAAAATTTGAACCAAATTGCTTGCCATGGTTATCACACTGCAAAATGGAGAAGACCATAGAGTAGCCGCTATTTTCCTTATTTATTCAATTTTCAACAATAGAAATCAGATCACTCTTTTATCACGCAAAGCTTATGATTAGCTGATTAAAATGACAGGAAAAAAATATGGGGTGCCCGTGCTCGTTAGTGAGTTATAGCCATTTTTCCACTGACAGAGCTCAATATCAAGGCAAATCCGCCATGTTTTCTATGTGCACGTGCACTAACGCGTGCTAATGACGCCATAAATTATGCGCAGTAAGGATGCCCCATGCAAATGTGAGGAATCACTTTAAATGACGATCATTCCAAAACGAACTCAGTGAACTCCATTTTTACTGTTGAAAAAGAATAGGCATGTCAAGATCTGTAGGAGCTAACGTAAAGCCACCGTAAATTGTCAAGAATTAAAAGTAGCCCTGAATTCAAAATCAACTATTTGTAGATTGTTACAAGAATCGCTCTAGTGCATAGTGGCTTCAGTCCCCTCACTTTTGAGAAACCTGCGACAAATTTAGAATTAGTGCTTCAACAGCTTGTGAGAAAGTAAATAAAGCAGACACCCGTGATCAGGCGTTATTTTCCCGTTTTTGGTCAGTTTTCATTTTTTTTTTTGGCAAGAGATATATTAGGAGAGAACACGATCTCAGGCCTGTGAGAGTAGTGTCCGAGCCCGAGCAGGTGTTGGAGTAGTGTTTCGCGGAAACCTAAGCCGTGGACAGGTAAAAAAATTGGATCCAATTTGCAACCGCGTAGATGCAGCTGAACATGATAAATGAGCTTAAATAGGCAGATGCAGTCTCTGGGAATTGAGGTTCATTAGGCTCTATTGAATGTGGAGCTGGAAGCAATGAAAAATTGCACGCGGGCTATTGTGATTTCATGGATGCTCTGTTTGTCCACACCGCTTTTTCATTCATACAGGCAGTATACACAACAAATGATGCGTAATCGAACATCCTGGTAATGTCCACAATTAGTTGTTTAAGCTGAATACATTTATCCTGACACTTAAACAAAGTCCATTAGTCAGTCGGCAATAAACCAACTGAACGGAACAATAGTCTATAGCCTGCACTTTAGGTTGCCAGGTCTTAGGTTTCGAGTTGAGGTCTCGACGATTTGTTTGCATAGGTACCGTTACCGTTGACAAGTACTTGGGCGCCGATTGTATCGGATTTTTTTTTCACTATTATTTAGTCATGTCCGCGGAAATGTCCTGGACTGGTAATTATGGACAGTTTGACCTCCGAGTTAATTTCAGTCCTTTCCAAGAACCTAGGAATCCCAGAGGTGATTAACAAGGATGAGTGCTGTTTTAAGTAATGTGGCTTTCTGCAGTTGTCTTGGCAGGTGTAAATCTCGATCACTTTTCCCGAAACTGTGCGGCACGTTGATGGGCGCATGCTCAGTTGGTTTGCTTTCACTTGCTCAAAGGAGCGAAACTGTAACATACGCTCGACAGTGCTCTCATTTGCATATTCTTAACCGCGTAATGACTGTTTTAAGTTTGCTCATGAGGTACATATCCCTAATGGTCGTCGCTAATGACCTGAACAAAATAAATTTGCTTGTTCGTCATTTACCGCTGTCATTTCGTTCTCCGCTGGGCGTCCTAAGTTGAAAGGAAGCACTTTGAAAAGCTAAAACTCTGCAAATATACTGGTAATGAAGGTCGACGAAGCTACTTAAAGTCCGAAAAGGCTTTTTATCCGTATTTGGCTACATGCTTAAAGGGTGAGAGCCTGAAAGCGATTTTCATAGGCAATTTTCATACTAATTGGGATTGAAATTGCGATCTATATGTGTGAAGTGGAAATTTCGCTGGAATCGTTATTTCTGCTTGAATTTTAAAGGTAAGGACGAAAGGTTATTTGTCGCTCAAAGCGAGTGATACCCATGGCTAGGTTTACAAGGAATTGAAAATTAATCTTATTTCCTGAAGGAAATTGACGTTTATTTTTCGGTCTGTTTCTCAAAACGGGCGACGTTTTTGTTTGGATAAGCGACGCGAGTTTTCAACAACTGAAGACCGCGTGCCACAGTGCATGCAGTGAGAACAGCAGGTGTAGCCATTCTTGCACAGACAAGGCGAAAACCACTTTTCGTTGTGCAAAATTCAACTCCTTGAATGTGTTGAAGCTTGTATTGTTGCGAGTTTTGAGTTGCGTTTGTGATATCTACCACGCCTAGTTCAGACTGACTAGGGTAACGCAAACGTTTTTGGAAAATTCGCCACACCTGAAAACACAGCTGAGCCGCGCTGGAATGTGTTGTTTGCACTATTTACTTCAAATAATTACACAGTACAGTGATCATGAGAACCTAACTATTGTGTTCCTACCGTCTTGTCCTTGCTTTATTTACATACTAGAGATAATGCAAAAGGGCAGCAATAATCACAATTTGGAAATGTGACAATTATTCAGTATGGACGTAAAAACAAAAAGAAATTTGGCACATAGCCTTATTAAAACAGATCTTTAACTTAGGCTCGTTTTCAAACAGTGAAAATGACAGGGAATGGTTTGGAAAGACGAAAAAGGGGGGTCGACAACAAACCAAAACAGACGAGACGAAACAAAACAAAAGAAAAAGGGAAGGCAACTGAAATTTCGGAAAACGGACGGTGTTTCTATTCGGAAGGACCAGTGTCATCATGTTCGACGAATCAACCGTAGTTTACTGTTTTATCAGTTATACTGTCAGGAGGCAAAAGTAGAGAAGAATTATTGTCGCATAGCTAGCTATTAGGATTAAGAAGAGTTGCGTTTAACCGTGTTTCATATTAAGTCGCAGTTATTAGCCACACATGTTTATTCACATTTATCCTTTGTCAATTCAAACTTGGCTTCGTGCGTCAATCTTGAAAAAACACCCCAAACAGATGTTGTTGGAAAGGAATCAAGATTCTGTCAATGCTTTCTGGAGGTAAGCAAGGCATACTGATTCGCCTCATAAAACCGTAAGCTAATTGTTATGGCTGCACCGGCCAAGAATCACCCTACAGTTGGGTGTATGGACACACAAAATTGGTCCTGGATGGTGTATCCTAGCTTCAAATAACAATTTCGTTTCGACGAGATTAAGGAGGCAAAGCCATTTATTTAAGTTGCCCTTGTGAATAGCCAAAATTGTGTTGATATTTGACTTTTTAAGATTTCTCTCTCAGTGGGATAGAAATTTAGTTATTTGCCGTCCTCGTCCTGTATCTCTTACGAAGACTATATACACTTTGCACCACAGTTTGCGCCAATTGGTTTGAATTGAAAGAGATTTAGTGTTGAGTTTGTCCGTTGACAACCAACGGCCCCCTTTTGATAGCTGAGTTAATCATTTGTCTTGCGATTAACTCACATAATTGTGGATCGCAACGTCAGTGTCGATCGCGATGGGGTCGACTGGTTGTGTTTCATAAAAAAAAAGCAGCACCGTGGTTGGTGGTGATTGGTGAATTTCGATCCTCGCTTGGGCTGTTGTTGATTGGAGAATTTGGACCCTTGTCGTTCCGCCTAGAAATTGTTCTCTTGGCAGTCCGCCTCGACAAATGGGCAGTTGCATTCATTGGGGGAACCTACGCTTTGGTAATTTTAATACCACTGTCCCTGTTGATGTTATCAGGGTGAAGTCTCATCTGAACAACTTCTTCAACCCTGTGAATGTACTAATGTTGGATAAAAAGCCTCGTCGCAGAGCAGATTGTACCCAGGGGGGAGTCAGCTCTATATGAGAATTCAGGCGGTTCCTCCCTGTTGGCAGCCAGTTTGCATCCGTATCCTTTATTTCTTGTTTGATGTTACCATGCAAATAAAGTTGTTATAAATAAAGTCGCATTGCCTCTGAAAAAAACGCGACCCCCCCCCCCCCATCTTAGGGTCTCGATCGTGGGACGAACGTAGCTATTATTCCAGGCAACGGTGACGCCATTTTATGATTTGCAAATTTGAAGCGAATATTTTATAAAAGACCATGCATAGCGTGTTTGATTATTAAACTGACTGAATCTAAGCTTTGGCAATTTTTCTAGGATTCCAGTTTAATGCAAATATGACTAAACTAGACAGTACCCAAAAATAGGCACACGTGTATCAATGATGTTCCGAGATGTTTCCTTTTCTTAGATTGTTTCAGTGACACAAAAAACCGGCAGCTTACCTAAATGAGTTAAAAACTTAAGCACGGTTCTCAACTTTCATGAAAATTTTACGCACATCGGTCCGCCTCCGATTTTGTAATCAGCAATTGCGCTCATTCAGTGCCACGTTTTGGTATCGGCTAGTACTCTGTTCCCTCCAATGAGTAATCAAGAATTCGCGGTAAATTCGGAAAGGGCTCAAGCTATATTAAGGCAGAAAACGGGGAAAACCAGGAATGAAAAGTACGGATGGGGGAAGGTTTACATTACACGCCTTCCCTCCTCACCGCCATCTTGTAAGCACGGGAACTGCTGTTTGAAAATGAAGGAACTTTTAATTTATTTACATATCAGTATTAGTCTCCGGAAATGGTCTATTTGTGGTTAAAAGGGGTAGTTTCTAAAGAAACTGTGGTGCTGTGTCGATGGGGGAGTTATACACAAAAATTTGGATTTATGAACGGAGTTGATATGGTAGATGTAAATTCCTTTCAACTGGTTCTAAAATATACCTGACATATTTCAGAAACTTCATTGGCTTTCCTACAGATCAAAAGTTCTATCAGTGGCAACGGCTTATGTTCCAGCGTGCACTACAAACCTACAGATTCCCAAAGTGATTTGTTTTATTCATCGTCACATTCATCACATGTCAAGAAATCGTTCCCTTTTCTCAATTTCTTAGACTTGGACGTCTTCGTAGTTGTGACTGTTTTTCCAGCAAATCAGAGGAAATGTGCCAGTTCTTCGAAAAACGTGGCTATCCTGTCTCTGTGGTCAAAGCGGGCCACCATCGCGCCCAACAAATTGATCGACAGACAGCACTATAAACGTCACAAAAGAATAAGATTGACATAATTGGCCTATTCCATTCACCCTCGCTTTTCATCCTCAAAATCGCACAGTTACTCCAAAATGATATCGAGACTGAAAGAATCTTTTTCAAATACCACTAATTTCTCTCAAACCTGACAAAAACGTTGGCAACTTTTTGGTTAGAAGCGCACTCAAAACAAAATGTATTCCTGTTTTTCACGTCGCCATGTTACCACGAATAGCGCTGTTCTCTACAGAAACTACACACAACCCATAATTCCTCGATTAACTCTGACGAAGGGCTAACGCTCGATTAACGTCCGCTTTTAGAATCAATTTAAAAAGTGATTGTTATATTCTGATGAATTCTTATTCGTGGTCACTCTTGTGTACTTCTCTGAGACGCAAACCATAAGCAAAGTGCGAGCATATTTGATGCTTGATCACGCCGATTCAATGCGTCGACTCACTCATTTTGATATTCGTCAATGGACTGTGTAGGATGGACTAAATCCGCGGCTACATGAGCGATTTTTTTCTTGCGGTGGTGATGATATTTTTTTCTTTAAATTGTTGCATGGCCAGCGCGCGGTCGAAATCACCTGCGCAGCCACTCTCGCGCAAGTGCTGCGATGGTAACAGCTAAAAAATTGCAGAAAAAAAATCGTGATCGTGAGAAATTCAATGGGTTGAACTTTTCGCGACAAAATCCCAGACTTTGTCACCCGTGTAGCCACCACCGTGAGCCGGCGACGCGACAACTTCCAGAAAAAAATCGCATACATGAGCAAGAAACTGACATCGCTCGTGTAGCCGCGGCTTAATGGAAAAGTAGTTGCCTTGAGGCTATGGTATACTGAACGCAGTGAGGCCCATGGCTACCCTGAGTGAAAAAAATCTTTTCTCACCATCATGACCTAACGTCCTGGTCAGTAAGGGAAACAAGTACATTTTTAATCTAACCCGCAAACGGTTTTGCTAGTGAAGTTTATTGTAACACCAGTGTGGCTCGTTAGCAACGAAGTTGCACAAGGATGTGACGGGTAACTTGATAACACATCGCAGCAAACAATGTACTTTGATCAGTTTCCTGGTCAGGCCCCGCAATACGTTTTTGAAATACTATACCATGTTACGTAAGAACATGTTAAGAACATTTTCTGGTTGAAATCGGAAAAAAATAAGAAAGTTAGTTCAGCCTCAGCTCCAGGGGCTTCTTATAAAGAAAAGAGTGTGCAACTTTGCGAAATGGCGCCACGGCTTATGCAGTGGATAACATGGATTGAATACACCCTTGTCATTAGCCTGGATCCCTGATGAAGTCCGCGGTATTTGGACGAAACCATTTGCAAATTAAACTCAGTTTTACAATGAACGTTAAAAACTGAATGTCAAATTCGAAACCACGGAAGTCACAAAACCGAAAAACTGAAGACTCCGATTCGAAAACCGAAATATCGTTCCCGAAAATGGACAAATCCACAAAACCGAAATTCCCAATGCCCCCCTCGTTGGTGTGTAACTTGATGATGTTCTTGCCGTTTTGAAAACTAAATGTAAGAAGCTTCCTCGGTCAGTGGAAGTGGGAAGTTCCAGTAAAACTGTCAGCTCTGCCTTCCGAGTGATTGTTGAGTGATCTCTGCCAGGTTCGTACTATTTTTTTTTCCTACGGCCATTTATGTCATGGCCTGCAAGAACACGACCAAACGAAAGGCGAAAAATGCAGTTGTTCTCGCAGGCTATTTATGTCAAAATTGCTCGGCAAATTAGTTTACTACGAAATATCATTGATGTTAATTGTATAATAATCAGTAACAACAGGCATTGTTCCTGATCTCCCACTTTTCAGTTTCAAAATCAGTGATATCCTTGTTATCCGTTAGTGCCTACTTTAACGAAGTTTTTCTTATTCGAGGATTTTGATTTTTTAAAATTGGTCTTTCTTTTCTTAATTAATGGGCTTGAGCGGCCCATACTAATTCATGTTACCTTTGCATATCAGTTTGCATAGCACTGCGTCAGCTGGGCTGCACGGATCAAATGATAAGAAGACGCATTGAAATGCCAGTTGGAATCCACGGACTTGACTAATTAGACATGAAGATGTGTAAATTAAGGAAGGTCTTAACATCTTTATCAGTTTAGGTCCAAAATGAATCGAGAGTCTTGAAATTAGACAAGTCTTATGACGAAAGATACGCTCACTGTTATCTTTTGTACAGGGTACATTTAAGGTGAAAATCCATACATCAATTAAAAAAAGGAAGACCAATTAAAAAAATGAAAATTATCAAGTGAGATGAACTTCGTTAAAGTAGGTGTCACGACACTAACGAATATCACGGATATGTGTTTTTCCTGTATTTAGATATAACAAAAAAAGAGAAAAACTCAGTTACTGTCGACTTTGAACGTTGAGAAAGAATTTAGGAAAAAAATAAGGACATCAAATTATTGTGAGAGCTTTGATTGTAAGATCTAGGCTAGAGTATCCAACCGTTCAAATTTAATCATCATCAAAGAAAAGGACCACTAAACAACGCCTCAATCACACTTAATAGGCAGATTCAAACCAAGTACTAGTTGGTAATGAAAGCAGCTGAAATCAAACGACTTTCCCTTCTGTGCATGATGCATATTATGGAATAAATCATATGTGAGCTGCGGAAATGAAATGAGATCAATTTAAGGACCCTCACAGTTGTGAACGCAGGAATTTCCTTTCTGTGATCATAGTTAAGACAGGTAATTGTCGTAAAAATGTAATCAAGATACAAAAACATTACGTTTTGAAACAATTCCATTTAATCTATATGAAGGTAGCATCTCCAGGACACATTCGATTTCCGTGTCAGAAAATAAAGAAATAACATATACGAAGTCACGGTTATTTATAAAGAGTGTCTAAAAGCTACTCCTATTCCATAGCTATTTATTGTCCGATGTATCCGGTGTTTTGGCGTTTCCTGTACTGTAAAGACAGCTCTAGCCACTTCGATATGCGGATAAGGTTTTCGTTGTACGAATCGGTATGTTCATCAGTTTTAAATGCTTTGTTGGTGGGAGGTATCTAGGTTATGTCTAACACAACTGGCTCTTGCTCACAGCCGTAAAATCATATTTCCCGATACAAACTGTTTTGTACTTTTCTTGGTTACTACAGGTTAAGTGACTGACAGTGACAGCCATTAATCATGTCCAAGTCAGCTGACGTCGCATTAACGACCATAAAGTCCATATGCATCGTTGCATGTGTCATTGGAAACTCTCTAGTGTGTGCTGTCATAAAGAGAAATCGACAAATGAGGTACATGAATAGATATGAAAACCAAAAGAGCCTTTTTAAAAGGCACTGTCGCAGCCTTGCTAGCCCAATTCAAGTTCTAATTGTGTTGTATTTAAACATTCTTCTAAGGTTTCTCGGGAAATGTTTGCTTGATTGTCAGTTAGTTGGAAGAGTGGGCAAGAACACGGTTAAAGTATGCCGAAAGATCCCTGATCGAACACCAGTAACACTAACTTGTTTCACTTCAAGAGCTGGTTCATCCAAACCAAACATCTGTGTCCATCTCAAGATGGGCGATAAGATATATGTCATGGAAACGTTGTGTTATGGCTAAATAACGGAGACAATGTGATGGGTCAATGAATCACATAAAAAAACAATCCTTCTCAGGACCACACTCACCCGGACAATCATATTTAGTTACGATATGACTCCTGGGTAGAAACCATGCATGTACGACATCGTGGTTTCAAATGCCTTTTTGCAAAACAGAGAAGTTAATCTTACAAACACGAGAAAAAGTTATAAGCGAATTGAAGCGCAGCACTTCGGAATTTAGGTATTTTTGGTTTTTATTTAGAATTCGTATAAATTACCTACTGGTGAATCTGGCAGTGGCGGACATTGTTTTCGCAACATTTCATATAACGGAGATGATTTACAATCACATTGGCACCCATCCGGACGGGGCGGCAGGAAAAGCTGTATGCATATTAAGAAACGGCACCTTACAATGGATCGGAGCGGCTGCTTCAGTCTTCACTGTTGTCGCCATTGCTGTAGAACGCTACTTTGCTGTCATATATCCCCACGGGAACAAAGGAAATTTGTCTATGCAAAAGGTCAAGGTATGTCATTACAGGTTTCCCTTCCTGGGTTGTCGCTTGCCTTACTCTTCAAAATCTTAATCTAAGTGACGAGTTGCGTTCCCAGCTCCACATTTTGGAATACTGAATGAAAGATTCTTTTCTTGTAACTTATGTAATTCAAATTGTCATTACAACAGAATACTCCACTTATAGTACCTATTGCCCGAAACTTCATTCAAAAGACAGGTTTTAAAACGAAAGCTACTGTGGTGCTATCAAGATATAGGGACAACCAGTTATCCAATTACCTGATTTATAGTTTGTTGGTTCCACTACTGAAAAGGTTTTCCAAAAACATATTTCCACTCTGATGACAATAGTATTCTTATATATTGTATCTTCTAATTGACCCTCTGACATCAGTTTTCTCAATAGTCGTTGTAGCTTTTCCTCACGAATCCGTGTTACTATTCTTTTGCAAACATTTAAATTTCCCTATATCATAAATTTGTATAAGCAACAATCAATGCATTGATTACGGTCCATAATAACTACCCCATTTCCATTGTCAGGTTTTAGAATGATGATATCGTTATTGTTCCTCAAGTTCCGTAATATGCAATGTTTTTTATGTCCTGTGCCGTGGAATGATGTGATGCAATGTAGGTGTGCGCAAGATTGGCAACCATAATTTCAAGTTCGTTGAATGTTCATGGTTTTTTAGGTTCTTTTTCATTGCTTATTGAATCATTTCAAATGTACATGTACGTGTAGCCAAAATGCCATGGTGTGTGAACGGTGACGAAGGCAGAATTCTTTCCCCGGGGATTTCTCAGTTTCTTCTGATGTGTCAGCACAATCTCCTTCTACTTATCAACATTCTTTTTCAAATGCCTGTTTAGGATTGTCCAGTCCAAGGATCTTAACGTGGTTTTCACAGGGCGCAACAAATTGATAGAAATCGATCATCGGAAACTAATCGATTACTCGATAATACTCGATAATTGTCCATCGATTAGCTAAAATAATCGATAAATTACAAGATTTGGCTGGTATATGAGAGACAACCCCAAGATTTCGGCGCAGATTATCGAGGTCACGGGTTCAAGCCCCGTTGAAGTCCTGAATTTTTTTCAGGCAATTGCAATTGCAAAAATTGCGATCACAACTGCGACGATCATTCTTCATTTGATATATTGGCTTACTCGGCCGAGAGAACAAGTCAACTCTTAGTTAAGTAAGGATTTTGTCTTACCGGAAAACCTCTCCTGTTCCTGACCATGAAATCTGTGATTACTCATTCGCATTTAGAGAAATTTTTAAAACTGGAGCTCCGGCAAAAACAGCACATTGTCAAGATCAGTGTAAACATGTATACGCTGGTAACTGCGTATACATATCTTCGTACATATCTTCTTCTTCGCCTTGTTCCTTTGACGAAATCAATATTTTCGATGTAAATCGATGGAAATCGATTAAAATCGAGCTAAAATTACCAAAATCGATAATCACAAAAAACTCTGGTACCGATTATTATCGAATTTTCGATATTAATCGATTAATTAGTATCGAAAATTATCGATTACAATCGATTTTATAGAGTATCGAAATTATCGATTTGTTACGCCCTGTTTTCACCTTGTTTTCCAAACTTTCCAGGTCTGATGCAAGTTTTATATCTTCCTTGTAGCGTTCAATGTTGCACTTTGTAACAGCAGCTTTCTGGTGTAGTAAATGTCGTGTTTGTGGATGTTAGGCAGTGGAAGGCAATTTCAATGTCTTTCCCAAGTTCGTTTGCCAAAATGTTTCAGTGTAGTTTGGATGACGATCATTGTAAATATGTGTAGCTAAACCTAACACGGCTTTAATGTTTCTTTTTTCCAGATTGTTATGATTAGCTCCTGGATATTCGCAACTTTTGTCACTACCCCAGTATTCGCTATGGTAATATACAATAAGGATATCAACTTTTGCAGTGGCCCTGAGGAGTGGGTTGACAAGTTTGTCGCCATGTTATGGTGTGCCTTCTCTATGATATGCTCAGCACTGATAGCTGGCTTATACTCCAGAGTTGTGTACTCTTTGTGGTTCAAGCGGCAGGACAATAATGCGCTCTCACCTCAACAACAGGTACGAGTTGGCAGTCCTAATCCTCTGTTGAGGTAGCATTGATCATGAATTCACAAGAACGTTGCTTTTGCCGTTCACACAACACACTGACTCCAGGATAATATAAACGAGTAATCAAAATTGATTTTCATGTTTACCTCTTCCTCTATTGATTTAAACGACATCATTATCATGGGTGACAAATCACTCGTTAATTTTGGCTTGAAATTTGAGATGTTATCGATCTGCTTACGAGCTCTTAAAGTTTTAACTTTGTACATTTTCGCTTGAATTTCATCTAGCCCAATTTGCTTTGGCCATATAATACACTTTTAGCGGCAATTTATACTCCAAAACGTGTTAACACGGTCGGATTTTAGGCGCATTTTACACGGGCGCCGTTTCAGTTCATTCATGACGAATTATAGCGAATCATGTAACGGCGATTTGACAGTTGACTCAACTTTGAAACATTTTGTGAACAGCAAGAAAGATTTCAAAGGGCTTTTTGTCGAAAAATTCAAAACATTGTGAACTTTAGCCAAAAAGTATGCTTCAATGCGTGGAGTTCTCGATACAATAAACAAGTCAAAAACCCACGATTGTGAGCGTAATTTGTCACCCATGATATTAAAAGGTAATAAAATGGTATACTCGTGAAGTTAAGAAAAATTTCACTTGCATTGTCCAAATTTGGACAAAGCGCGCGCACGAAATTAATCCCTAAATTCACTCGTCACCATTTGATTACACATACTGATATTCTCAAATTAAATAACAATGAAATTACAATTAACTAGTAACACACGAATAAAAGAATTGACATTAGTAATGTTCTCAAATGAAAAACTGATTTCTGCTTTTGAATGAAAACTTATGGCCTCATCTTACGGGTTATATCTGGTTTTATCCGTCCCCACTTCCAATCATATAATGATTTCTCGATATTTAACACAGTTCAGATCAAAGGGGAATATTAGGATTAATCGGAGTCTGTCCTAATTTCCTTAGCTAGGTAACCCCCAACTAACAATAAGCAATTATGGTTTGAATTCAAAGGCCACATTAGGGCCGTTTATACGAGAAAAATAATCCGCGGATTACGTAAGAGGCAAACTGCCCGTAAAAATGGTACATTTTTTAATGTAAGCCAATGGTTTTGATCTGTTCTTACTTAACCTGCGACTTATGTAAAACGCGAAATCGAATGGCATCTTAGCTTGTTCGCGTCTTATGCAGGACAAGAACTCGTACTGCGTAAGCGGAAAGCGTGGAGTTCAGTATTTGGCCTAACCTTTTGAAAGCCGGCCGCGACAGACGAAAACTATTGCGCAATTCATCTTTGCTCTTAAAACTCATTTCCCTGCTGCCTCGTGATCTGCGGCCTGGTCCCCTTGCACATTTCTGGATAATCTATTTAGCCAGGCTGATATCCTCTTGTTTAAATATAATTTTAATCTCAGGGGAAGATATCAACTCAAGAGACACTGATATCTGAGTCTTTTTTCCCTTCAGCGGCGAGCGTCGGGTTTTCTTGTTTACACGCCCAGTTTTGTTAATTATATGCCACAGCCACGTCGCCATGACAACTACTCCTAAAGCGTCTTATGTAATCCACAGATTATTTATCTCGTATAAAAGACCCTTTTATCAATTGGCAAAGTACGACCATTCAGATGAGCGTAATCCTGAAAAGTGATGTTGCTGATGACATCCGTTATCTGCTCGATAGCCTAAG
The DNA here is from genome assembly GCA_948470475.1 of Galaxea fascicularis. Taxonomy (NCBI): domain Eukaryota; kingdom Metazoa; phylum Cnidaria; class Anthozoa; order Scleractinia; family Euphylliidae; genus Galaxea; species Galaxea fascicularis. The sequence goes on from OX419338.1 coordinate 14,124,186, forward strand.
CAGAATTCTTCATCATGGCCAAATGAAACCTATAACGATAACTATGACCTATAACGAAACCTTTCTAAAAGTTCTTTTTCTATACAGGGTGTGTTGAGGGTAAGAAAGCGAGTTACTTTGATGGTTTTCATCGTCAGCGCCATCTTGGGAGTCTCGTGGGTTATTGACTCGACGATCCACTTCATACTGTACTTTGATTCTTACAGCCTCGGTCCTTATGCAATTCCCATTGCTCACACGATGCTCGTATTCAATGCTGCAGTGAATCCCTTTGCATATGCTTTGATAAGCCGGCAGTTCAGAGCGAAAATGAATGAAATAGTATTTTGTGTGTCATGCTCAACGTCTGGTAAGATTTATGCCTCAAGGAATCCACGGGACGTCGAGATGACCAATCAATCAAGTCTACCGACCGAAGGACAAAGCAGGACATATTCTACCGAGTGATGTACTTCAGGTTTACCTTTCCTGTGCCCGCGGGACTTATCTTAATTTTGTCTGGAAATGTAATTTTATGCATCAGCTTTGGATTCAATAGCCCAAAACAAACAGACAACCGAACAACATTTATTCGTAAGAAATGAAATATTTTAATGTCTTCCTAGCTCCCACCCCGAAGTAGTTAAGCCTCGTCGCAGAGGGGAAAGGTTAACACAAATATAAGGTAAATAGAAAGTTTAATATTTTACAGATAGTACCAACCGCAGTGAAAGTATCTTAGTTTATTGATTAATACTTTAACTGGGGTGGTATATATACAGTACATAGTTTTTAATCCTGTTTTCGTGTTGGGTGGTCGATACTTTTGTACTTTTTTCAATGGTTGGGTAATGCATTCATAATTTTAGATATTTGTATTTCAATATTCTTGCCTATACCTTACTTTTTGAAAGCTAACCTCCGGAACGAGAGCTCTGTTCAGCTAGTCTGGAAAATGACTGGCTTTTTCTGGTAAATAGATTCCCTTCTCATCCGAAGGGCATGCGTTGATATTGGCATTAACCAGCTTAGTGATAAGGTTGTCCTCGTCTTTGTCAGCTTCTTAAAATTCGCAAAACCCAGACACTTGCTGTAAATCAGAAGAAACTTTATATCCAAGTCAAAAACCCTTTCCCCTCCTTCACCGAGTCGGGATAAGCCGCCAGGGTCAGCAATCAACCATGAGGGTAGTAGTCAGAGCTTGGCAAAGGGCATAAGTATGTGGCTAGAAATCAACAAGTGCTGAGCCCAGAAACGAATGTGGAGTCAGTGAACTCCTGCAAATTTAACTAGCATTTAAGGTGAAACACCTTCCCGAGGTAATTTTTGATCGAGCATACTCCGCTTGAGTAGCTGACGACCCTAAATGCACATGGCCTTTTAGCTTACTCCCTGTAGATTTTGCCCAAACCTGCCCTCTCCCCCCATCGCAAAATTAATCGACCACTCCATCACGCAAAATCAATTCCACCTGGAACTGGAGCGAAAAGTAAACCTAGGGACCACGTTTTGAAAAATCCAAGTATATATACTATATTCTAATAAAAAATTACTGAACTATATTAGTTCCTTTTGACTTCTTGTAATTTTAATCTTATTGATTGTTATGCCGTTTATACGTAAGCCTCTGGCTCGGATACAGAAGGCAACGGTCTCCCACGTAATGACTGTAAATAAATTGATTGATTGATTAAGAAGAATATTGTGTCGAGTATGAGAGTATGTCAGACATCTCAGTAAAGGCACGATTGATATTGTGAAGTGCAGAAGTATTAGCAACCTCCCATATGATAGTAACGATAAAAACAAATAAAAGTAATAACGGAGACGTACGAACGCATGATAACTGGTACTGCATGTTTTTTATAGCACCTGAAGCATATCCGGCGCAAAGTTCGTTTTTGATGTATAGTGTCTTATTTAATTGAGTGGTAGGTACTGAGCCCCGAGACCCATAGTAACAATAAGGACTTATAAGCGCTCGAGATAGTCCTCCATAGCGAAAACAAAAGCAAAAAAAGTTCAGGACGTCTTTGAGCGAAGACTAAAGGATTTCGTGGAAATATGGTGAGGAGATTTTCTTTTTTTTTTTTTTAACTCGGAAATTTCCGATTTGTAGGAATAAAGCTGATTTTACTCCTCTATAATTCGATTCCTGTAAACATTTTGTGTACTTGCGCTGACCAGTGCTTGACACTAAACACTGATTAGATTATGAGCTCGAGATTTCTATCGCGAGATAGCTGATGAGCCGCGCAGCCCGGATCAGCTAACGCGCATAGAAATCGAGAGCGAATAATCTAATTGTTTTAGTGTATATCTACTAGTCGTTAAAAACTAAACAAGCAAATCATCTTAATTCTCCCCGCAGACACTTGAAAACGCGATTTCTTGGCAAACGCTACTCACTATCTATCACAGGAGAGATAGCGACTAACACACACAACCAATCAGAGATCAACATTCGTGATAGGACGCTAATAGACTTCTAGTTGGTATTCCGCATTCGACCAGCCATAAAACTGCAGCCAAAATTTTGATCACAAATGCGCCCAAATGAAGAACACTTAGGAAAGACATAAAGAGAGGGAGGAACTTCCTTTAGATAATTTTGTTCAGGATGAACGCAACCGATGTCAACTCTGGATTAGGGTTGTTTATTATTCATTTTCCGAATTCAGTGGCTCATAACCACTTTGACTCTTTTTGTTGCACGAAGAATTCTGCAATCGGGAATTAAAACACTACAGTACAGTTACACACGGCATGCTTTTCCATAGTTTTTTACCGAGATATAACTAGAAATGGAGCTGGAAAGTTGTTTGTATCTATTTATAAAATGTTCGAAGGGTTACCCGAATCGAGTGCATTGGATCTCCGATAACGTCACACGCGCGCATTGCTGAGTTTTAATGCACGTGGCCTACGCCACGAGCGCGTGCTCGCGCATGGGACATGTAATTCGTGTTACGAGAGAAATAGTGGTAAAAGCAATAAATAGGATGTGATTCAATCTATAGTCAACATTAATTGAGCATAAAAGCAAATTCTGATAACGCAAGCTCGCTCAAATCCGTCTCCGCGACATTTTGTAAAAGAAGTAAAGAAACTCGTTCCTCGTACATTGTTGAGTGATGCAAGTGAAGAGTGATCATCGCAGTAAATTTTCCAATTTAAGCAACTGGAAAGAAGAAGCCTGAAAAAATCAGGGCTTCAACGGGATTCGAACCCGTGACCTCCGCGATACCGGTGCGATGCTCTGCCAACTGAGCTATGAAGCCACACATTGGGAGCGAGGTCAATTTATTGAGTTCATACTTTCCCGCACAGTGAAGTGATGTGAAGTGTATATGAAATAATTCATATTTGTACTGCGGTTGTAGATGCAAGTGAAGAGTGATCATCGCAGTAAATTTTCCAATTTAAGCAACTGGAAAGAAGAAGCCTGAAAAAATCAGGGCTTCAACGGGATTCGAACCCGTGACCTCCGCGATACCGGTGCGATGCTCTGCCAACTGAGCTATGAAGCCACACATTGGGAGCGAGGTCAATTTATTTAGTGATGTAACCCTTGGGAATTTTTAAGAGCACTCGAGAAGTGCAAGAAGTCATCGGCTCGTGCTTCTCTGGGCAATTCTCTCGTATTCTTAATCCCCGCGTGCTTATGTAACTCAACAATACAGTCGACAAGTTTTCGTATTACTTTAATAGTTGACAATGAAGCCACTGGCCTGCTGCTCATGGTTCCACTTGAGTTCTGAATTTTATCTGGGAGGTCGAAAGATCTTTCTAATTTTTAAAACAAATGTACAGAAAAATGTTTGTGTCTTGACTGTACTCTTTGCGGCATAGTAATATCACAACTCTCAAAGCTTGTTTGGAAGCTACACGGGCGTAAATAAGTGCGTATACATGGATTCGGTCTCGTCCGTATAATACACCTTATTCCAAAGTGGCTCCCATTCTAACCTTCTTTTGTTTTTATTCAAATTAGCCCTTGTTGCCTCGTTCGTAAGAGTAAAATTCAAAAGAATATTTTACCGTGAACGAGGCAAGGGCTACTTTGAATAAAAACAAAAGAAAATTACAATGGGAGCCATTTTGAAATAAGGTGCATGTTTCCGTTATAGTTGCCTCGTATGCATGTGAAACCCTTGTGCGGGAATCGAACCTATTACCTTTGCAACACCGGTGCAGTGCTCCGCCAACTGAGCTAACAAACCAAATGGGAGCTGGTCTTTTTATGGGTTAGTAATAAAACCGAAAGTGATGAATAAATGAGTGAATATGTGAGATACTTGTTGGTTAAGTTTGACAATGCCGCGTTTCTGAGCTGCAGAAAAATGCCTGCAAAGGAAGGCGCAGTTGTAACAGTTAATCAGCAAATCAGATATGTCGTTCCAACTTTGTAAAACTCGGCCAGTAAACCATCGGATCCTGGTGATTTGTTGCATTCCATTTCTTTCAGAGCTCTTAGGCATTCCTCCTTCGTCAAAGCGTCTTCACAAAACCCCTGTTCAAACTGGTTAATTTCTTTTGTGAAGATTCATCGAGGAAGAGGTCATCATACCTATCACCACAAAGGCCACTTTTTTCAAAGCTCTTAGGCATTCCTCCATCGTCAAAGGGTCTTCTCAAAATCCGTGTTCAAACTGGTTAATTTCTTTTGTGAAGGTTCATCCAGGAAGAGGTCATCATACTTATCATCACAAAGGCCAATTTTGGACCGGTAGAGCTCTTTATAAAATGTTTCACATCGATTTAGAATTTCCTTGTACGTTGTTACAAAGCTTTTCATCTGTTTGTTTTAGTTAAGAGATCGTTGCTGGCTTAAAATGCCCTTTTTCTAGATTCACCCACATTCAGCCCTAAATATTGAACCCTTTGTCCTCATGAAATAATTTTTTCCAGTTCTTTTTTTCTGTTTTCTAAAGTGTTGAGAAAATCAGCGATATAAGTTGTGTTACATGCGTTAGAATCAACAAAGTGTTGCAAGGTGTTTACTTCCTTTTCGAGTTCTTCTTCACGAATTGAAATTTTGGCTTTTTAGGAAGGTTATTTTGTTGCTGTTCCGGATTTCATCCTAGTTTTAAGGTCAGGTATATATAAGAATATTGAAATACAAATATCTAAAAACATGTAAAGGCATTTCCCGACTATTATAAAAAGTGCAAAGATATAGGCAACCCATCCCGAAAACATAATCAGGGATAATTAACAACTATTCATTGAAGTGGAAGTGGGTAGTGGTGGATATTTATCAAGCCGCGAAGCGGCGCGCGAGTGAATATCCATCGCTAGCTACCGAATTTAGTATATACTAACACAGTGAGATAATATACACCACAAAAAATTAATTTTAATTCATATATTGCAGCAACGATTGTGGATCGCGGTAAGGGATTTTTTGTTGTAACAACTGCCGTCCCGTTTTCTCGCGGTCGACAAATAAAATTTCTGAAGACATTTGTGAGCTCTGGTGGTGACTTTCCTTCAAATGGAGTTGCAAACTCTCTCTGTATTTGAAACCATTCTGTTTTCGTTGTTCCGAGTGGGAGCTAGCAAGACATTAAAATATTTCGTTTCTTGAGAATAAATCTTGTTCGGTTGTTTGTTTATGTTCTTTTTGGTTTGAACTATTGAATCCAAAGCAGATGCATAAAATTACATTTCCAGACAGCATCGACAACAACAAGCTTTATTATTTTGCATGACCGTATAATAATACAGTATCGCTAAAGCAAATCGACGAATAAAGATAACAAGGAATAAACTATAAACTTGATAGACGTTTGTTTCTTAAATAAAAACATGAGGAAACAAACTTAATAAATTGTATATTAATAATATTATCATTACAGTTCATTAAATCAAAAATTAAATCAGTAAGCTGTAACTGCTTAACATTCGGGATTCTATTAGCTATTTTGTTATAAAATGCATTTCTAATTGTTGAATACTTGGAGCAACGAAACAAAAAGTAGATTTCATCTTCGATCTCATTCTGCAGAGTCTTTCACATCTTGGGGTATTATCATATACACCGGTTTCAATTTAAGTTTCACTAACGTTTTTCAATTGCAGTTTTTCTAGTTATGTCTAAATAGATCGAGGGTGCAAAATTGTTTTTGAAAGTACTTTAAATTCTATTTTTTTTAATACTGAGGAGTATGTCTCCATGTTGTCCAAGTGTCGTTTAATCATATTGTTACCTAATGTCAGGGAGATCATAGTAGAGGTAAATGTTTATGAGATTGGAATAAAGCTACTTTTGCCATGAGAATGAAGATTAATTGACGTTAACAGCGACTGTTTAACAACTGATCCTTATTTCGAAGATAAGTTACGTAGTTTATCTATATCAATAATCAAGGGAAATCGGTCAAGTTCAGCCCTTCATGCAATGTTGGATGCTTTATTGCTTACTTTTAGGTAACCTTTGCAAAACGGAGAGTTGTGTTTTTTCAATTGGTGAGTTTTCTCATGACTTGAAATCTGAATTAGTATAGACACTCCAAAAGTCAGGATTGGGGAAATCATTGTGTCAAAAATGTTACTGGCAAGAGACGGTTTCAAACAGCCTCAAATCTACGTGTCGTTGCATCATTTAGGAAAGGTCCCGCGAACACAGGAAAGATAAACCTCAGTGAAGCACATCACTCGGTAGAAATGCTTTTTCCTTCGGTCGACTGACTTGATTGGTTGGCTAACTCGACGTCCCGTGGATTCCATGAGGAACGAGTCCTACAAGAAGTTGAGCATGACGCACAAAATAGTATTTCATTCATTTGCGCTCTGAACTGCCGGCTTATCAAAGCATATGCAAAGGGATTCACTGCGGCATTGAATACGAGTACCGTGTGAGCAATGGGAATTGCATAAGGACCGAGGCTGTAAGAATCGAAGTACAGCGTCAAGTGGATCGTCGAGTCAATAAACCAGGAGACTCCCAAGAGGGCGCTGACGCTGAAAACCATCAACGTAACTCGTTTCCGTACCTTCAACACACCCTGTATAGAAAAATATCTTTTAGAAAGGTTTCTTTGATAAATAGCCTATTAAGTTGACAACAAATTGAAAAAATAAGTTGTTAACTTGTTAACCTGAATTTGACTTTTTTTTGTCATAGCTCGAGGGCGGGGGGGGGGGAACTCAAGAGATTCTTGGGTAGGAAGGTGCGGCCCCGGCGCTCTAACCCTGACTGTTTAAGACACAAATCTCTGATTCTCCTATCCCGTTTAAGACAGTATTCAGATCAGGTCAGACCCTATCTAAGACATTTAACCCAAAATCATACCCTGAAACTCTATTGCAAATAAACAGCCACAACGTTTTGTGGTTACCACTTATCTTTTTTGTAGTACCAAAAGGTCGAGACAGCAGAAGGCAAATCGTGATTTTTAAGAAGATTACGACATTTTTAATTTTAAAAGACATGTTTCGATGTTGCCAACATCATCGTCAGTTACATAATATTTGAAAAACCGTTAGACTTTATGACAACTAGGTAAAACATACATAATTAATTAAGATTAAGTAACAAAAATATTTGAGTGAGTTACAAAGTGTGAAAGAAAGTGTGTAACTCACTCAAATATTTTTTGTAATAAGCTGTGATTATTAAAGTCAAGGTAAGCGCACCAACAACTGGCAGCTTGTGGTCAGGCTTCTATATATAAACAAACTTTTAAGCTTATCCTGTTTAAGCCATTGGGTCATGCAGCGATACCCTGTTTAAGACAGAAAGTGATGAAATCGATACCCCATCCAAGATAAAACACCCTGAGTTTAAAATCATATTTATACTCTTCGTTATTGCAAAATCTTAAAATTAATTTACTACACAATGCAGTGGCTGCGCAAAGTTTGCTGGGAAGAATAGACAAAACATGATCTGCCATTTTTGGCCACCGAGGTGGCCATTTATTTTTATAACAATTAACTTTTTACTCCGAAAAAACCTAGAACAATAGAAATCATTCCCAGCAAAGGTGGGGGAGTACCCGCCAAACACAAATGTTTGAACTAACGGCTGGCTATACTGAGGGTGGGTGGGTGAGAAATGACGAACTGCTCAGAGCTCGAAATGTGGAAAAGAGGACAGTAACCTGGTCTCATCCGCTTAGGTATTGGATTATATATCTAAGTCCCGGATGACCCCCAACCATTAGCTGGGAGACTGGCACTAACAAGTAGCATAAAATAATTTATTCTCCTGGTGGGGTGAATAAATTTCCTTTAAGCAAGCGATTGTTGTTGTGAATTCGTGATCAATGCTACTGTGACAGAGGCTGAGCACTGCTAACTCGTACCTGTTGTTGAGGTGAGAGCGCATTATTTTCTTGCCGCTTGAACCACAAAGCGTACACAACTCTGGAGTATAAGCCAGCTATCAGTGCTGAGCATATCATAGTGAAGCTACACCACAGCAAGGCGACCAACTTGTCAACCCACTCCTCAGGGCCACTGCAAAAGTTGATATCTTTTTTGTATATTACCATAGCGAACACTGGGATTGTGACAAAAGTTGCGAATATCCAGGAGCTAATCATAACAATCTGGAAAAAAGAAACATTTAAGCCTTGTTAGCTTTAGCTACATATATTTACAATGATCGTCATTCAAACTACGCTGCATGAAACATTTTGGGAAACGAATTTGGGAAAGACGATGAAATTGCGTTCCACTGCCTAACATCTACAGAAAGGACACTTACTACACCAGAAAGCTGCTGTTACGAAGTGCAACATTGAAACGCTACAAGGAAAATAAAAAACTTGCATCAGACCTGGAAATTTGGAAAACAAGGTGAAAACCCCATTACGCCCCTTGGACTGGACAATCCTAAACAGGCATTTGGAAACGAATGTTGGCAAGCATTTGAAGGAGATTGTGTTGACACATCAGAAGAAATTGAGAAATCCCCAGGGGGAGGGGCACTGCCCTATATAAGCTGTATCACGAGCCTATTATGGTTCTTGGCTATATAGGTATGCACCGCCCGAAATGGTGTGGTTCTTGAGCCGTTTTCGTCTGAAAACGGGTATGGTTTTCAAGTGAATCACGAGAGCGTACAAACGTTTTTGTATTTGAACTCTAAATGTGTAACAGAGAAATTATACAAGTAACCAAAATATATCATTAGAGCCGAATTTGACCAATTCTCGGCACTGGGCCCTGATGCCAAGCTTAATTACGCTAATACAAAGCCAGTGGCAAAAATTCGGAACTGGCCAGGCCAGCTCTGAAAATGGGTATGGATTTCAGAGGCCAGGCATGCCTTTCTCTAAGTCCCCGAAACTTTTCGGGCCTATTTCGAGAGCCATAATTTCCCATGTATCTTAAAAACGAAGACGTTTCCAGGAATGAAATTGTGCAACAAATTTCCCCTTTCGTGTCTTGAAATCGTGGTAGAAGCTAGACCAAGTTTTTAGAATAAGCCGATCGCAGTTCTAGAAGTGGCTTTTCGGGCCCGAAAAGCTCCGGGACTTTCGAGAAACGAGCCCCAGGTCTGAAAACGGGTGTGGAAAATGGGATATTTTGCTCTGAAATAGGGTTAGGATTTGGAGAACCGGACGGCACACCCCATCAACCAAGAATTCCGAGGATTACCCCCTCTGGGGAGAAATCAAACGAAGAATTCTGCCTTGCGGTTCGCACACCATGAAACGGTTACCAATCGATCATCACATCATCTATGCGACACGGAACTGGATATTTTGAAGAATGGTTTAAGTTCTCAATCAAACCATTACAACTGAATGAAGCGGACATTTTGGGTACACCTGAAATGGTTCAATCATCGATGAAAAATAACCTCGAAAACCATGAACATTAATGTTGCCGGCCAATCTTGCGTGCAACTACATCGCATCACATCATACCACGGCACAGGACATAAAAATAATCATCGCTTATAATACGGAATTCGATGAACATCAACGATAACATTGGGGTAGTTATAATGGACCGTAATCAGTGCATTGATTGTTGCTTAATAATAATTAATGATATAGTGAAATTTAAATGTTTGCAAAAGGATCCTACACGGGTTCGTGAGGGAGCTAAGGTCAGAGGATAAAACCTATAAAAATATTATAAAAGAACTATATATAACTATAAAAGACGTTTTTCGAAAACTTTTTAGTGGAACAAACAAACAAACTATTAATCAGGTAATTGGATAACTGGTTGTCCCTATATCTTGGTCGCACCACAGTAGGTTTCGTTTTAAACCCTGTCTTTTGAATAAAGTTTTGGGCAATAGGTACTATAAGTGGAGTATTCTGTTGTAATGACAATTTGAATTACATAAGTTACAAGAAAAGGATCTTTCATTCAGTATTCCAAAATGTGGAGCTGGGAGCGCAACTTGTGACTTAGATTGAGATTTTGAAGATTCAGGCAAGCGACAACCCAGGAAGGGAAACCTGTAATGACATACCTTGACCTTTTGCATAGACAAATTTCCTTTGTTCCCGTGGGGATATATGACAGCAAAGTAGCGTTCTACAGCAATGGCGACCACAGTGAAGACTGAAGCAGCCGATCCGATCCATTGCAAGGTGCCGTTTCTTAACATACATACAGCTTTTCCAGCCGTTCCGTCCGGGTGGGTGTCAATGTGACTGTAAACCAACTCCGTTGTATGAAATATTGAGGAAACCATGTCCGCAACTGCCAGGTTCACCAGGAGATAATGAATAGGATTCCTAAATGAAAAAGTTATTTAATTAAATCCAAGAGGTTGTCGTTTGAAAGATGAACGCTTCTTTTTTTTTTAGCAAAGGCATACAAATTACACTGTTCTTAAGTCATTTATGCCATTATCCGTTAAGAAGGACGTGCTACTTTAGTTTCGATAAACATTTTCGGTAAAACACGTTGGTAGTACCGGTGTTTGACCAGCATACTTCAGCCCTTCGCCCATAAACTATTGCCACTGATGGACAACTATGTAAGGCAAAATCCACCCCAGGTATGTTTAAGAAATGGTAAACATGCAGCGTGCAATCATCGCGGGAGGTTGCTAAGCACGAAAGAAGAGTAAAGGTGGATTTCCACTGTCGCGCAGTTTTTACGTGCGTACCGACGTAAATTTTGACTAGCTTTACGTGCGTAAATAAAATAGAAACGATGTATGGAAGGTTGCAGGTAAACGTAAAAGTTGAGCTGTCGTCGGCGAGCACCCATGGGTAAATAGTAAATGACCAATTGCCAATCAGAACACGCGCTTTATTCAAGTTATGTTATAAACAAACTTAAAGCCTTAATTGCGCAAATTTCATTGGAGTTAACTTTTTATCCTGGAGGTATCTTAATGCATATTTTATCGTTTCCATTCCATTAAGTAGCTCATATGACAGTTAATTATAATAATAATAATAATAATAATAATAATAATAATAATAACTTTATTTAAGTCTCAAATCGCTCTAGCTGAACACGAGTGCTCTACTAATTGGGGAGACTGTAAATCAAGTAAACTCTCAATTAGATCAAATGTTGGTTTTTGAGGAGAGGAGAAAACCGGAGTACCCGGAGGAAAACCTCTCAGAGCAGAATAGAGAACCAACAAACTCAGTCCACTTATGACACCGAGTCCGGGAATCGAACCCGGGACACATTGGTGGAAGGCGAGCGCTCTCGCCACTGCGCCAACCCTGCTCCCCAGGGTTGGCGCAGTTCTTTTTATAATTGCGGAAACAAGTGAGTTTCCAGAATTGCATGCATTAATTCATTGCAGTTTACTGGCTACTTTAAAGAGTCGTTTTTCTTCATGCATTTATGTACCTCATTTGTCGATTTCTCTTTATTACAATGCACACTAGAGAATTTCCAGCGATGCAGGCAATGATGAATATAGACCGTAAGACTGTTATGGCGATGTCTGCTGGTTTCGACATTATTGAGAGATGGCAGTGTTAGTCACTTAACCTGTAATAGTTAAAAAGACAAAGTAGAAGTTAGTATTAAGAAAATATGATCCATGCATCAATGCTACAACGAGTTGCAAAAATACTTGAGACACTGTACGCCATTTGGCCTTCAATGATGTTTCCATGATCTTCCGCTTTCTCTCCCCCTCAAAGTTGTTAACAGTAGAACACCATGCTCGAAACTTTGAGGAACAACTTTGAAAGGGGGTGAGGGAGGGGGTGTGTATTGTATCTCACAGATTTGTTAGCAGCAGCGTTTTAGAGAAAGAAAAGATGTTTTTGATTGCGAATGTCTCAGCAATTTTGCAACTGGTTGTAACAAGAGTGCGCCTATTAGAAAGGACAGAAACTTTCGATTTATTTATATAGTCTTTATGTCATAAACAAGCCTGACCGAATTTAAGTACACGCAACGACTCTTCCAAGAGATGATGATACGAGGCAAGTTGAATATAATTTTTGCATTTTAGCCACAATGCCGCAATTTTTCATTTTCTTTTACTCAGAAATTTTCTTTGAGGTAGAACTGAGCACGACATATTTTTGTTAAACCTAAAAAATGACGCCGTAATCTGAAGAAAACTATCAATTTGACTTTTCGAAGAGTATATATACTACGGCAAAGGCGTGCCAAAATATTTTATTTCTGCGCGATAATCAAACTGTGAGCATAGAAGACAGAGGAGATACAGTCAACTCTACAGCCAAGAATATTCTTACCTTAGCAGAGAGTGTGATTGACACTCAGTGGTTATCAAACATTTTTATGTTTTCGAGCGCGTTCACTATTACCAACTTAAAATTTGGCGATGACAAAATTTGTCAAAAATTTTGGCAGAGCAAAGCCAATTTTGTTGGTCTAGTGTGTACGGCGGCAATGGCTTGGCATCTAGCTGGATACCCAGTTACTCGCAACATTCCCATTCCATTAATCAATCACCGCATTTCCCATTTGTTTCTTTTTTTTTTTTTTTCAGTTTTTTCATTTCTTTTTCATAGCTCAACTTTTAATTTTTGTCAAATAACATTGTAACAAAAAGCAAGAGAGAAAAGAGATAACTTAAACAAATAGCTAAATACAACATGTCTGAAAAGTGCATTGATGAAAAAGGTATCTTAGATTACGATGAGGCGGAATTGTTATCTATTTGTTTGGTTGCTCAATGTGAAGGAGAAAAGGGAGACTGTGAGACTAACTTTTCTGTCTTGCTTTAGTTTAAAAGCAAAGCTTGTCTTGTCATTGAGGTCCTATTTAATTGTCAACTTGTCTGGATCGCGAACTGTTTCAATGCAGTTTTTCTAGTTCTATGACTCCAGTAAGGACTTCTCTATATTGTGATTACATTTAAGCAATAGAAAAAGTTTTCTGTGTTTGTATAGCCTGATATAAACACGAGAGGGGTTGGGAGAATTCGATACAGTTATGCAAACCCGAGACGAAGTCGAGGGTTTGCATAACTGTCGAGAATTCTCCCAACCCCTCTCGTGTTTATATCAGGCTATGCAAACACAGGAAAAAAGTTTTCTATTGCTTTTATAAAACAACTTTCCCGAGCAAAAAAACATACATACATTGTTTACTGTTTTGCTGCAGAACCAAAGCCACCATTCAATCTTCACAGGAACTATATGATTATGATGAGCAAAACCGATTAACAAATTTTTCTTCATCACAGTTTAATTACATCTGATTACATTTCGATACAAATAGCAAAAATCACTTCACTAGGTTGACAGTTCTAGTGTCCCACTATTAAACCAACTTGACAACCGACATCGGTGACATTTTAATCTATCAAAACAAAATATTTTACAGCAAAAGTTCCATAAAACCTCAAAGTGAGCTCTCTTCAACACCGCCCATAAAAGAACAAAAGTACTTTGCTCGCCTTGTTTTGAACATTTTATGGTGTTATTCTTGTGATCTATGACAGTAAAGACGATAGAAAGTGCCGTAGATGTCCTTTTTACAATAACATGGAAAAACGTTGAGCGAAATCGACTTTACTTTTCCTTGAGAAAAGTGACTGCGACAGACTGATCGAGCATAGTATTTTAGCAATGAATCAACTCAGGCGATCAACTGCAATTATCTAGTGATGTTGAGAATGGTTTTATTCTTGACTTCGATCAATTATAAATATTGCAAACAACAAACCTTGACTACAAGTCGTGGGTGGTATTATTTTTGACATCACTGTTAATGATAACATCTGACTCAGGATTTCTGAAAAACCGTAAACATTGGACAAAGGAGTTTTTACTGCAATAGCCTTGAAAATCTGCGATTTTTTAACTAACAACGAGAATTGCTTTTGAGGGACAACATATCGCTGGCATTTCCAATGCTGCAGCTGTTAAAAATCGTGTTTACGTTTGGCAATGAGTTGTCGATTACTCTTTGCGAGTTTCCAATAATACCCGGCGTTGTCAATCAATGGTTTCCGATAATCGATAAAATCAATAATAATCAATAGCAATTAATCGATTGGTATTGGAAATCGATAAAAATCAATGCCTAAAAGTTGTGTGACTATCGATTTCTATTGATTTTTATTGATTATGAAATTTGTTAAATAAATCTTAAATAAATCGCACCATATGAATGAACAAACCATTCAGTTATCTTTATTTGTTGTGTTTTATGTTAAATTTGTAGCATTTTTACCCCTTATTACTATTAAAAGCTCACTTAAATTACTAGACTCTGATCGTCTCGAAACAAGAACAAACATGACAGTTTTACTATGTACACGATCCACTTGTGAACATCTGCATGGCAATCAGTGATAAGTTGTGGAATACAGCGCCCATGTCAAATTGAACTAAATTAAGTTGAACAATGAGACATTTGTTCGAGATCAAATTAACCCTAAGGTTTATTGTCACTGTCATAATTAAGGAGACTTTTACGACATTTTACGATAATTTCTCAATGTTACCATAACTGTATAATACTTAGCTCATAGAGGTTGTCTGAAAATGAAGCAAAATCCTTCTCGATCCCAAAATACCAGGTCTTGGTGCTGGACTCAAATGAAATTCCGTTAGTGGAGAATTTTTATTTTTAACATTGGTTTTCCTTGGTTTTAATTGATCTGTCTGTGTTCATATCAGCTTAAATTTACTCTGCAAAAAAGATAGAAGCGAGCGTAACATTAACTTTACCTATCTTCACCAGACTACAAAGAAGGCGATTACAGTGAGCTAACATTATCCACATGTAACCGCCCAGAAATACTGATGTTGAAAATGAAAGTGTTAGCTTAGACTGCAGCTAACAATTTTGCTTTTTTGTAGAAGCTTGAAGCTTGGAAAGAGGCTTTAAGACAGCCTTTTTACAGTGGGGAGAAAAAGAGGATGCTACGGGAAGTTTTGAAAATACTGATCTTATATGTCACGAGAGGAAAGCAAATATGAGAAGGATGAACTTTCAGGCAGTCGCTGCCTAACAAAATTTTCCGAAAATTCAAGTGGAGGTCAGATGAACTGACAAGAGAACTTAGAGTCGGAAGTCGCACAGAGCGAAAAGTGAAGGGGCAAACCAAGTGATAGTCCATAGGGAAATGGGAGGCTTTCTTCCTGGAATTCTGAGTAATTACCCAAAGGAAGCTCCTGCCCGGGCTCTAAGTGAACAAGTACATAATTTTGATTTTCATCATAACTCCGGCATCCTTTTTTTAATTTTCAATAAAATATTTTCAAATTTTATATATCAGTGCTTAAGTTTTTTGTTCAGTTTTACCCCATTTAAAGTTACAGTTTCCGTATCATAGGTTTAGAAAATTGCACATTATGATCTTCAAAATATTAATGTAAATATATCTCTTCAGATTTGATAAAGCTTTGCTTATTATATAATAATTTCTTGCTTATTCTTAGCCTTTGCATGTACAATGTTGCTATGAATTTAGACTTTATATCACATTTAAAAAGCGAGGTCATATTGAAAAGAAAGCTTTTTTACGACTTTCAACTTCTTCTGGCCGTTCCGCTCAAAAGTAACCTCATATAAACTCTTCTTCTTCGGCCATTTTAGCTTTAACAAAAATAGAAAACAAACTGCGGATATAAACTTGACAAACGAACCACGCATGGTTTAGAAATTGAATTCATTAAACTTAACGTTTCGTATGTCATAACATACATCTTCAGAAGTGACAGTTATAAAAATGTGGGCGAATTTAAAACTTAAAAGCAAAGTACCGGTACAGAGGTTAAAAAATTAACCACTCATATAAACAATAGCATCTGGCCAAATTTAATAAAGCCAGAGTTTTTCACTACCAACGTTATCATTGAGGGCAGGTTTTTAAGTCCCTCATCAATATCGTCTTTTGTATCTTACAATGTAAATTAGATCGTTCATCTGGCAAAACCACAAAGTGATCCCATTTGATGTTGTGACCAGATGAGATTGTGTGATCAGCAACGGCGGAAGTGTGACCTGTCTGAGTCAGAGCTCTGAAATGTTCGGTCGGTCTTTCTGTCATGTAATCGACACTTCGTTTTGCCAATGTAACAAGCCTGGTAGGCCAAACATCAATATGATCACCAACAATTTGGTTACTACTGTTTGTGTGCAAAAATTAAAAGTGCATAGCCAGGGAATTTGAATACTCTAAAGTTACATGTAGCACACATTTCCGGGTTCATTTGCGTCATCTCTTTACACTCGATACTTATTTGTATGCGGAAAATGAGGTTCAAATAAATGAATTCAAGGGTAGGTCATTTTGAAAATCACTGGCGAACGTGCCAAATGATCAACGATTCACATTTGTCCGTTGATAGATGTGATCTTTGAACACATTTGTCTACATTTGAACGTTTTTATCTTCATTTGCACGCGTTTGGCAACATTTGAACCGGACAAATATCATATTAGTTTCATATTTACTCGATATTTGTCCACATTTGTCTATGAGCGTAAATGCATCTTTATCCTATCTGTCCTCAGGACAAATGTCAAACTTGTCTTCTCTCAAATACATCCAGTGTAAGCTCAGAAAAAATTAACATTGGCTTATGATTTGTACACGTCACATTTTACTTTAAATACGTTGCCCAGACAGGACTAGAAATCTTAGTAAAATTGGGCAACGTTCATGATGAAAAAACAGTGACCTTAAGCCACAGAAATACTGTTACGAAGAGGGCAGAAAAAAATGAAAATGTGTGTAATTTCACCATGTTGTCGCGACCAAACGAAATCATCACCAACCCTCGCGCCTGTTTTTCACAAGCAAACGTTGTGCTCATTCGTAAGCTTTCTTGTTGCGTAAACGCATGAACAAGTTGAATAATTAAGTTAGGCTAAGGCCTTTACCTTTTGATCGTGTAGTTCAAGTGTAGTCTAAAGCACGATGTCTACACTGGTCCCTGTTCACTCTAGCAAACTTCATAGTTCCATCGCCATTAGCCGGTATTTCTGAGAAACTCAACTAAGACCAGCTTTTGGTAAAGTTTTTTCAGGACTGAACAAAGAGTTTCCAGAAATCTGATTGGTTGAGCGGTTCCTTGAATGACGTTTTTTCCCCACTACGCTAGACGATGAAAATAAAAAAATCCTTTACACCGGAAATAATACCGATTTCTCTGTTGTTCAGCTCTGAAATTATACTAAAACAATTTTTCGCTTCAGGCTCAGTCAATATTGTTGAATTCACTACGCTTTTGGTGAATAATTACGTGCGATGCTAAAAATCCCACTTGGAAAATTCGAGTGCACATTCCTTTGTTTTCATCGGGTTCAGAGAATGTGTTCCCTCGGGACGTTTTGCCTTTATTGGTGATTTGACTGGGTCGATTAGTTTTGTTTTGCAAATTTATTTTGGGTTGGCACATTTTGGAAAGTTCATGCACGCCATAGACCTCTTTCATAATGGCGGCAAAATAAAATATTCTTTTGTTTTAATGCTGATAAGCCTTTCTAACCTCGCTGCTATGTGCAAAATACAAAAGAATGTTTGCGCTAAAATGAGGCCAGTAAGTTAATTAACATAGATACAAAAGAACAATATTATCGGCGGCCATTATGAAAGTGGTCTATTGAGCTGTTTTCTCTGGGTCCGTTTGTTGGCTGTTGATTTTTGGGGAGTGTAGCCTTGCGTGGATTATCTCATCGAAAAGCAGCGGCAATATTGCTGTTGCGAGCTGATTCACAACAGTTGTCAGTGAAGTATGGTGATTTATACGCGTGGCTTTCAAACGGAAGTACGTACGCAGGAAGACGTCTGCGAACTTTTTTTCCTGGTATAGGTGGATTATCTTACTACCACAAGCATTACATCAGTTGATGTTTCCAAATGAGAGTCGTTGCCTATTTTGGACTGTATGGCTTTGGAATTTTGATCAGCCCATACAATTTGAAATGCTTTGTCCGTTGTGGCTGCGAATAAATGAATCTGTCGATGGTGACAGTATCTTTTGAACCCCCATGGTGGGGTTGTACTTGCAACTCTGCCGATGGCCGACAGTATCTTTGAACCCCATGGTGGGGTTGTATTCATAACTTTGCTTTTGAATCTGTCGATGGTGACAGCAGTTATAAGCCCCGATGGTGGGGCTGTATTTGCAACTTTGTTTTACGGCAAAAACATGTTGTACAATCTCTACCTCCCGTTTGTAAGAGATTTTTAAAAGCCGCGGTAAACAATAGTAATAAATGGGACTATAGATTAACTGTAAGATCTATTGTTAAACAACGCAAAACAATAAAACAAAACCATAAAAAAAAAAAAAAAAACTAGTGCTCTTTGTGTCTGTACTCTCGAAGTCAGAGAAAAATGAAAAAAAAAAACAAACAAAAAACAAAAACAAAAAAAAAACAACATAGAAATGAAATTATAATTACTACTCTCGTATGTTCCCCACTCCCGACGTTGGAGCAGCGGAAACGAAGAGATAGTAAAAGTAGTCCTCCCGCTGTTCCGCACTTCCAAATCAGAGAATGAAGAGACTCACGAAATCAGTGCAAAATGAAACAAAAAGATAGGAAACTAGTGCTCCTACATTCCCGCGCCCTCAAACTCAGAGAAAAACGAAAAGACATGGCAATGAAACTGTTGGTAGGCCTGCTGTACGGTCAGCAGTGTTGCGCATGCGAGTGTGAAGTGTGTAAAGAAGCATGGCCGACAGCCTAAGTAAAGTATATGCTCGTTGTGTTAGTCGAGTTGTTTGTTCCTGTTTATACCGGTACCTGCTGGTCAACATGGTGTCAGAAGAAGACGAATCTTCGCCTGAAGTTTACTGTGAGTTTTAGTTGTCCTGGTTAGACTGCATGACATCGAACTGTGCTTGCAATCGCTCGATAAGTTCCCGCCATTTTGTTGTCAAGTGGGTTCTTTCCACGTTCGTCGTGTTTGCTGTTATAATGGCTGGCACACCGGTCGGTTTTCCGGTCCCTCAAATGCAAGAAGGTTTAGATGATCGAGAAGATCTAGACTGTTTTATTTTAGATTACATTGATTATTGTACGGTGATGGGATGGTTCGTTCCGAAAGATGGCTGCAAATATGACTCTGGCAGCGAAGCAGGGGTAGCTCAGTGGAAAAAATCGGATTTGTGTATGTCTACACTTCGTGCTACGCTTCCGCCGAGGATGAAGAGACTAATAAACCCAAGCAATAAGACCCTTGGTTTATCTGTCACGGATAATAGTAACCCAGTTAAAGTTCTTCAG
Source organism: Galaxea fascicularis (assembly GCA_948470475.1). Taxonomy (NCBI): domain Eukaryota; kingdom Metazoa; phylum Cnidaria; class Anthozoa; order Scleractinia; family Euphylliidae; genus Galaxea; species Galaxea fascicularis. Next base: position 14,143,788 of record OX419338.1, read on the forward strand.
GCTCTCATTCAGAGATTTGGTGGCAGTGTGAGTGTTCAAGCTGAGCGAACAAAAATGGGTCGCATGTTTCAAACTGAAGGAGAATCAATAAGTGCCTGGGAATGTCGAGTAGTAGAGCGAGCTAAGTATTGTGAATATGGGGACTTTGAGGATCAGGCTTGTCGTGACAGGTTCATTGCTGGTTTAGTGGATGAAACTCTACAGGGAAAGTTGAATACTAATGGCCATCGGAACAAGGAAGGAGTCATTGTAGCGTTTCGTACGGTCGTTGAAATAGCTAAGAACTATGAATCTTCCACGGATGCGAAAAGACTGATGAGACAAGTGCGGGGAGACCAGGAGCAAGTCAACTGGGCAGATAAAACCTCTCGTTGGAAAGGAAAGAATCCTCAGCCCTCAGGTGATAATCAACGCAAAGGATTGTACCAAAATGAGTGCAATTATTGTGGAGCCAGGCCTAGTCACCCTAGAGAAAAGTGTCGTGCAGTTATGTTGAAGTACATGTGTCGGAACTGTGGCAAGGAAGGGCATGTTGCCAGGAAGTGCATGAGAAAACCCCAGAATGTGAATGCAGTGGATGAATCTGGGTCTCCTTGTGAACAAAACGTGTATCACTTGTTTACTTTGGACATTCACTCTGTAAGAGCTGTTTCGGTGAAGAAAGGGAAAAAGTTCTTTGCCGCGATCAAATTATCCGCAGCTAAAAATCATTTTGTTTGGAAAACACTCCAGTTGGATACGGCTTCGACAACCAATACCCTGGCAGTAGAGGATCTCTGGAGTATGTGCCCAGTAGGATTTGATGTCAATTCCCTGATCCAGCCATCTCGCGCTACTTTGCACACCTATGGAGGAGGTGTCATCACACCTGTGGGGCAGGTTGAGTTAGTTTGCGAAACTCAAGGAAAGTGTTACCCTCTTGAATTTCAGCTGTTGAGTAAAAAGATCATGGGATCACAACCACCCCTCTTAAGTGGATCTGACTGTGTCAAGCTTGGGCTGATTGAGATAAAAGGAAGTACTTCGCTGTCAGTTCAGAGTGCCCAGGACAGCAAGGATATGATGGTGCATCAACTTCAGTCAAGTGCCCAGGGGAACAGTGACAGTGTTGAGGGGGACATCACAGCCTCCACCCTCCAAAACACTACTGCACAAGAGCTTACATCTGGTGTGTCAGACCCACCCGGTAGTATTGACCCAGTCGCCCCTAACGGTGGGGATGAAAGTATTGCTGCAGTTGGTGCCGAAACGAAACCTATCGTCAGTAGTGGCAACCAGTTTAGTGTTCCTCGTGTGCCTGTTCCTTGGGGAAAGTTAACCAAAGGCATTGTCTTGGAGGTTTTCAAGGATGTCCATACAGGATTAGGAACTTTGGGCCCGCCTTTGCACATCTCCATGAACCCTAATGTGACTCCAGTTCAAGCTCACCCCCATCGGTGCCCTGTAGCTAAAGAGCCCAAAGTAGCAGAGGCAATACGAGACATGGAAAAACAGGGTATCTTGAAGAAAGTCACGGAGCCCACGGCGTGGATCTCTAATAGTGTGTACAGAGAAAAACCAGATGGTAGCCTGCGGGTGTGTATCGACCCCAGTCAAACCATAAATAAAGCCATTGAGGTCCCAAAGTACCCTATTCCAACTGTTGATGAGTTACTGCCAAAGCTGAGCAATGCCAAAATTTTTTCCTGTGTGGATGTGTACAAAGGATTCTCTAACATTGTCCTTGATGAGAGTTCATCATTTTTAACTACCATGCATACCCCAATAGGGAGATACCGTTGGTTGCGTATGCCGTTTGGTGTCAGTCTGGGGCCAGAAGAGTATCAGCGAAGGCAACACGAAGTGCTGGAGGGCTTGAAAGGTGTTGTTAACAAGGCAGATGACATCTTAGTCTTTGGAAGTGGAGAAACTGTCGAGGAGGCAGAAAAGGATCACGACATGAACTTATGGAACTTAATGTTGCGCTGCAAAGAAGTAAACCTCAAGTTAAACCCTAAGAAATTTCAATTCAAAGTCAAGGAAGTTACCTGGATGGGACATCTCCTCAGTGGCAATGGGGTTGCTCCACATCCTGATCGTGTCCAAGCCATTGTTGACATGAACCCACCACAAGATGTTAAGGGGGTTCAGCGTTTCCTGGGTATGTGCAACTATTTGTCACGGTTCACACCAAATCTTGCCGAAATTGTGAAGCCACTTACAGAGCTAACGCACGTCAATGCAGTCTGGTCGTGGTCCTCACAGCATGACCAAGCCTTCAAGGAAGCCAAACGTGTAATCGCAAATGCCACGACGTTGAGGTACTTTGATGTGAACAAACCATGTGTCTTACAAGTAGATGCCAGCGACACAGGTTTGGGTGGAGCATTGTTACAAGAGGGCCAACCTGTGGCTTTTACCAGCTCCACATTGTCAGCCACTGAAATTAACTATGCTCCTATTGAAAAAGAGTGTTTGGCCATCAAAGTAGCATGCACTAAGTTCTACCAGTACCTGTATGGCAAGCAAGATGTTGTAGTTCATTCAGATCACCAACCGCTTGAAACCATCTTCAAGAAACCGTTGAGAAGTGCCCCCAAGCGCTTGCAGCGCATGATGCTTCAGCTTCAGCCATTCAAGTTCACGGTGGTGTATAAGAAGGGCAAGTACATGTACTTGGCCGATACTTTGTCAAGAGCGGCTTTGAAGCAGCCTGCACCCTCGGGCACCCAAGAGGAAGTGTTTCAGTGTTACTCAGGGGATGCTCAAGAGTTGTTCAGAGCAGAGCTCGAGTCCCTAGAACTAGATTCCCCTGAAATACAACCAAGTACCTTAGAGGAAATCAGAGTGGCAACACAAGGTGATCGTACGCTGTCTGCCCTTTGTCATTTTGTAGCTCATGGTTGGCCGCCGGACAAGTCCCATGTTCCAACAGTGCTCCGTCATTATTACCCATGTCGGGATGAGTTGGCCGTGTATCATGGTGTTGTGTACAAGTCCCATAAGGTCATCATTCCCCTGCATTTACAGTCTACCATGGTGAGAAAACTTCACCAAGGCCACCAGGGTGGTGAAAGCATGGTGCGCCGCGCCCGAGAAGTGATGTATTGGCCTGGAATGCGAGCAGCAATTCTCCAAGAAAGTGCCAACTGCTCTGTGTGTGCTAGCTACAGTTCATCACTACCGAAAGAACCGATGTTGTCTCATGAAATTCCACATGGCCCTTGGAAGTTCATCTCACAAGACCTGTTCAAGCAAGGAGGACGGTGGTATGCTGTTACTGTAGACCATTACAGTGACTGGTTTGAGGTTGACCTGCTAAACGAGGACATTACTGCGGCACACGTTATTTCAGTTACAAAAGCACATTTTGCCCGCTACGGTGTTCCGGATAAGTTTCTGTCAGACAATGGGCCCCAATATGTCTCTCAAGAGTTTGTGAATTTTGCCAAGGCTTATGATTTTCAGTTGATCACCCGATCGCCGTATTACGCGAGAGCCACCGGTAAAGCAGAAGCCGCTGTAAAGGAAGCTAAAAAGATGCTGAAAAAGTCTGACCTGCTTACTGGTCTCTTAGAACATAGAAATACACCGCCTCAGGGGATGATCTTCTCCCCAGCACAGAGGTTTCTTTGTCGTCGAACAAAGTCAAGTCTGCCGGTGTCTGAATCACTGTTACGCCAGTCTGTACCACCAGTGACAGTGGTGCGCGATGAGCATCTTGACAGAAGAGCTAAAGCAAAAGCTCACTATGACAAAACTGCGAGTAAGGAGCTAGCGCCGCTGATTCCTGGACAATACGTTTATAGCAAGCCCAATGATCATCACCGGGGTGAGAGATGGAACTTTGGAGAGGTCTTAAATGAGGTGACACCACGTTCGTACCTCATTAAAACGCCAGACGGATTGGTTCGACGGAATAGAACCCACCTAAGACCTGCTGAGGCTGCGCGTTCATGTAATCGTCAACCTCTCACACAACAGGTTGTACCCGCTGTCGGACAGCAAGACATGCCCGCTTCAGACAGCCCTGTTGTTCCCCCTCCTACACCAGACGAAGCAGTGCCTACCACTGATCATTCAGTCGGAGCCACACCTTCACCAGTTGAAAGTCCAGTGCAAAAGTCGCGTTATGGTCGACCGATCCGCCCACCGCAGAGGCTAGACCTTTAACAGCGAACAGTTAATGCATGCTCGAAAACCCTAAGCGAGACACAGCTCAGATTGTTGACTAACGTTGCTTGTTCCTGTTACTAAGTTATTGTTATTTTTGTTTTGTTCAGAAACATATTAAGGCGTTAATAGTTTCTTTTGAAAAAAATGGGGATGTTGGTAGGCCTGCTGTACGGTCAGCAGTGTTGCGCATGCGAGTGTGAAGTGTGTAAAGAAGCATGGCCGACAGCCTAAGTAAAGTATATGCTCGTTGTGTTAGTCGAGTTGTTTGTTCCTGTTTATACCGGTACCTGCTGGTCAACAAAACTAGTGCTCCCGCAGTCCCGCGTTCCCGGAGTCGGAGAAACTGGAGAAAAACGAAAAAACATAGCAATGAAGATGGTGCTCTTGCACTCCCGTATTCCTGAACTCGAAGCAGAATGTAAAGACGTTACGGTCACGTTCTTCATTTTTGTTTTCAAACACTGGGTTTACTGTCTGCTGTATTTCAGACGATCTTGGACAGATGATTAGCAACACTAACGATGTCCGCTTACAAAACTATTGACCGTTATGATGACCTCGTATGACTCAGTGATGTGAATTGTATTTCAAAACATGAAGTTTCATTTGAGATAATGACAGCTTGGGAAGATAATTATAACAACCAATTATCAGTAATTAACAGTCGATCAAGTGACGTCAAGTAGGCGTTGTCAGTTCCTGTATGTTGTTCGATTTTTTAAGCCGCGGCCACACGAGCGATTTTTTGCTTGCGACGGTGATGCGAGTTTTTGCTGGAAATTGTCTCATAGCCGGCGCGCGGTTATGGCTACACGACTGACAAAGCCTCTTATTTTGTCGCGAAAAGTTTAAAGCCGCGGCTACACGAGCGATTTTTTCTAAATTTGTCGCGTCGCACGCGCGTGGCGAAAATCACACGTACAGCCACCTCACGCAAGTGCTGCGATGGCGACAACTAAAAAATCGCAGACAAAAAAATAGGTACCCATGGGGTACATGTGCTGGCTAGGAGTAAGTTATTAACCTTGCGATTTTGAACTTGGTGTACTGTAAATTAAGGGAAGGAAGATTTTGTCAGAATGGATACAGGGCAAGTTTGGGTGGCGCAATGAGAGCACAGTAGTTTGATTTAAGTAACATGAAGCGCGCCAGTTTGGGGTAAGCAGCACAAAAGTACAGTGGTTGGTTAAAAAAGGAGTTAGTCGCGTGAGAACAATACTTGGCTTGGCAACGTGTCAGCTAAAACGTTTCTTTTGTACTTTACTTCACTTAAGTTTTTTGAAAGAGGATTATAGCGTGCATTTGTATAAAAGAGGTAATAGATTAGACAAGGAATGATACTGGAGTAAGGCTATAAAGGAGGTTAAGTATTAAAAAAGGTAGAGTTTGCATGAAAAGCTGAAATGAGACAATGTATGTTACAACATGCAACAAGACGTTTAGAAGCATTCACGTGGGATGCATTGGTGATGCATGGCCAGC
>OX419338.1:14151924-14176924 GCA_948470475.1 Galaxea fascicularis
TGCTATTGTTTATAAGAGTGGTTAAATTTTAACCTCTGCACCGGTACTTTGCAAGTTTAAGTTTTAAATTCACCCACATTTTTATAACTGTCACTTCTGAAGATGTATGTTATAACATACGAAACGTGAAGTTTAATGAATTCAATTTCTTAAACCATGCGTGGTTTGTTTGTCATGTTTATAACCACAGTTTGTTTTCTATTTTTGTCAAAGCTAAAATGGCCGAAGAAGGAGAGTTTATAAACTAAGCTAAGTTTTGAAATTGTTTCCTTAATTCTTTTCTTACCTACGGAATTTTTTAAAAGTCGGATTATACGCGCAGCCGTTGCCTAATAATAATAATAATAATAATAATAATAATAATAATAATAATAATAATAATACTAAAAATAATAATAATAATAATAATAATTTAAATAATAATAATAATAATAAATCTACCGAGCGAAAGCGGAAATGTAAGCGACTGGAGTTACGAAACTTGAAGTAACTTATTAGCATTTGAGCATGCGCGACACGCGCTGGCTTTACTGTAAGCAGCTCAGATTAATGGCCTGTGTTGTTTCCGCGCGGGCGCACTTGGCTAAAAACCCTTTAATTTCAAGCCTCAAATTAACGCATTCTCAGTATCTTTGGACGCCTTTATTTTCGATATAATTACTGTAGCAGGTGTATGGGCGTGCGGTCCACACTCGGGTATCCAATCAAATTGCTAGAAACTTAATACATCCCAATAAGCCAAACTTAAAATTAAAATGTTGATAAATTTGACTTGCTTGTATAAACACCGATATATAGAAAGCATACTCACCTGTTACTTCCCTTGTACTGCTTGTTCACAGTCTTAATATTTGCTTGAAACCTCCAAGCGATCGTGTCTAACTGGTCATGAAAACTAAGTTAACATAATATGCCTAAACGATATTTAAGCAAAACGCGCTAACCTAGAAAATTCACTATGATATGTCTGGAGGCATTTGCTTTGACATGTGAATGTGTTCAGAACTTTTTGAATCAGTGCCAATCCCATTTTTTGACTTCAAATATATTGAGTAATCTCTTTCGTAAAATATTCACTCAATATTAACTTGTCCAAGACACTTGAATGTTAGCTTTAGTTTTAAATTTGCAAGCTTCCCGAATTTCCTTATAATAATCATCATCCAAAGATGGTTTATAGGGCCTCATATTTGCATTAATTTCTATAATAACAAATTATGCACCTTGATCTCACGGATAAGCGCAGGAAGGCTGTTCCATGGTGTGGGGGCAGCACGTCGCAGCAGCATAAAAAGAATGAGGACCAAGAGTGCAAAGCATGCGGCCATTAGGGCGATTTAAATATATAGTGCTGTTTAATCAATATGACGAACAAGACTTATTTCTTGATATTTTGATATTGTCGTCATGTCTTGATATAATATCTAAGTATCAGAAAACAACAGAGGATGTAGTAAGAGAGCCCAATCCCCATATATGGGTCTCTTTTAAAATCTAATTTTAGTATGGCTAGTTATTTAAAGAATGGACCCTATCGGCCGGTCTTGAATGACGTCATACCTCGTGGAATTGTGTGTTTTGATGTTCGCCAAAATTGTCGGCAAATTTGTAGCCTGTGCACATAGTTTACATAACTTTTGTTGATGCGTAGAAGAATTTCAGCGTGGATAGATCTGGAAAAGGTAACAGTCGCCAACGGTCGGGGCAAGCAAATGATAAATCAAACTTGTCTGACGATAGCGACACGGACTTCGACCTGGAATTAGAATTTGTGCGGGAATTGCACCTTCGTGAATTCAAGTTTTCCCGTTTCCACTCGATACATACCTGCACCCACATAAATAGATACAAAAGGCAGCAAACGCTATATAATTACATTTGACAAGTAAAAAAGAATGAGATATAAGAAACTATTTCCGTGTGCTATTTATTATATTACAATGTTGATGCAGATTTTCAGTCTCTGCCATCGGCAAAAAGAAATAATTTCACACAATGAAATGGAACAAAATAATTGCTGAATGTTTTGAACCGGGAGGCACTGATCGAAAGACTTGATTTTCATCAGAAATTGGCTCGATTTCACACCGAGTTTGAAGCTGGATATCAACGTCGTTAACGGCGCTCGACTTTGTTTGACTAATCGTGCTTACTTTCGTGACAATCTAAACGGCGTGACCGGGTTACGCGTCTCGGGTAAATTGTCGCGGGTCCCAAAAATTGTCCCACAGTTCTTTATCTATATATATTTTTTAACTAGCACTATCCCAAATAATTTTCAGAAAGTCAACTAAGAGAGCAAATTTGTCGCTGTTGGAACTTCTTCCCTGGCTCTGAAATCCTCGTCAATTTTTCTATGAACTTCAAAGTGTAGTTCTCTTTTTCACAATCGTTTAAGTTTTACATGCTTTTTGTTAACCTGCCGCCAGTGGGCGGCTGCAAATAAACAGATCGCTTTTCTTTCCTAATTAGGTTTTATTTTTTTTAAGTTCAGATCATAACTGGTTTAAATGTATTTGTGGTATTCTGGTTTTATTTTTGACAGTTATTTTTTACGCTTTTTAATATATCTAAAACTATTTTCAATGCGCCCCTTTCTCGCTAGCCTGCGTGGCTTTTTGGGGTAAAACGCTCGTAAACATAAGCGGCGAAGCCGCGAGAGGCCTGGGGAGGAAAAGTGCTTCGCCTCTTGTGTTTACGCGCGTTTTACCTCGACAAAACCGCCAAGCTACGCAGGTTACTTTCTCGCTAACCCTACTCGTGCACTTTTGCTACACATGCAACCTGTTAAAAGTGCCTTGATTGCACAAACGTCAATCTTTGCCAGATTTCATTGATATGTGTCAGCGTCGAAATCGGATTGTTAACTGAAGTTCTGAAGCGTTAGAGCTTTGTCTCCTCGTCGTTTTGATCTGTTGTCTACTTTTCGTGTTATCGTTCAGGCTTATATTACATTGATCATCCAAGTCAAGTATGTCTGGTTCAGCTGAAAGAAACAAAAACGTCGGAGTTACTATCTTCTTAGAATAACAACGTGGGGTTGGCGCTGTCTGTCTGAAAATACTTATTTTCCCAGAGTCTTGCTGATACTATACGCCTACTGATACCTACAGGCAATAGCTCTGAAAGGTAAGCGGTCTTCCATTTTTTCTTCTTCTTCGTAGCAAATTAAAAAAAAAGGGTTAAAAAATTGAACGTACATAACCAGATAGCCTGCGAATACTGCTGAGGCGGCTTTCAAAGGATTAGGAATTTGAGCCGCGTGAGGCCGCGTGATAATCTTTCAGTCCACCGTTGCAGTTTTTGTATTGCCGGGCCTGGATATTTGTTTTTGTAGTAAGATGTTGTGTATCTATCACCACTATTTGTCTCTAAATTTATTGTTTAGTATTGTAGCTTCTTTGAAACCCGGGGGGGGGGGACTTTAGGAAATTCTGGGTAGAGATGTACCGCTGGGACCCTGGAACCCTTAGCCTATACCAGAGCTAGTTCAGCTGAATTTTGCTACCCTATACTAGAGTAAACGTCCCAAAATCACTCCTATCCTAGAGTAGCTGTTTTCCAGAAACTGAGGTCACTAGCACAATCTAAAGCAAAGCCAAAGCAAAACGTTGTATTACAATCACTTCTCTCTTGAAAAAAGATTTATTTATACTTGTCCAGTTGTCCGTCAGTTTCGTGAAAAATGATACCCTATTCTAGACCCAAACGCTCTGATTTATATACCCTATGCTAGAGTAAACTGCTTGAAAACCATACCCTTCACAGCGGCACATACCTATATAGCCCATATATGGCAGTACCCCCCCGGGCTTTGAAAGCTATGCAACAGTTGAAATTGAGCGCTAAAGAACGAATTTATACAATTATATTACAATTTGAAATTTGTTATAGGATTATTTAACTAATAAAAGTTCAATTTTTAGGATAAATGTTACATCTTTGGACCCGCGACAGTTTTCTTGACCCGCAACAGTTTACCCGCGACCCGCGACCATTAGACACTCTCCTTACTTTCACGTCTTCCATCTTGCGTTACAGGGTTCTGTCTAAGGACAAATCAGCGTTTTATGCAGAGCTCAAATTTTAAGATTACTGAGTCTCAAATCAGGGGCGCCTAACGACGAGTTTCGGTAGATATCTGTTCGACGAGGGTAGTTTGCCTTAAGTTTTCGGCGTCGATCAACGATTGCACTAGGATTTTCTTCCTGAAACGAAGCCTTAACAAATAATAGCCCCTGACGTTTTCGGAGGGGTCATATTTACTGTTTTTGGCAATTAACTGTAAAGACGTCGGCTAGCATTTTCAGGAAGCAAATAGTTCCCTAGAAAATTCCTGGAAAGTTCACTTTAGCTAGCAGTTTCTGAAAGGTTTGTTCCTAACATTTTCGGGCAATTAAAATTTTAGCTATGGAATCCGAACAGATCAAATTCGTCTAGCTAATCGAAAAATCACTTATAACAAGCTTCAAACACCATAAGGTACTTAAAAATACGTTTTTACAGTTTTTGGTTGATTTGGTTCGTTGGGTGCCCCTGAAAACGCGAAGTTATAGCTCAGCGCCTTCATTCATCCGCGCGGACATTTCTCTACGGTTTACTTGGAAGTTACCACTGGAAGAATCCTCACAGCCACCTCCTGAACCATATCCTGTGCGTTTTCGTTTTAGAAGTTCACGTAGTTCTCGCGGAATATCATGGTGCACCGATCAAGGCTACATGCCTTTTCGGTGTTCGCAAAAAATCCGCGATAAGTTGTGTTTGATAGCCGCGGAAAAAAGATTAACGAAGGAACCGCGGGGCTGAACTAAAAAATAGCCTCCACAAGAGGCACGAAACTAAGGCTGCGTTTATATGAGACCCGGGGTGAGTTTCATCCCGGGATGAACTCATCCCGGGGTGAAATTTGATTTCGTTTACATGGTTGATTTCGCCCCGGGATGAAAGGAAAACAGTTTCACCCCGGGATGAAATCAATGTCGAAACTAGCTACCTCGGTGTTTTTGGTCAGCACCTCTCTCCTCCGCAGAGGTCTCTTTTTGTGTCGTTGGGAGGCTGGGGAGAGGGAAAATGAAAGCGCGCCTGGGTCGATGGGAAGGGGAAAGAGAGAAGAGGAGACCTCTGATATAATGTGCGGTTCTCTGGCAATAGCGGAACCAGAGGAAGAATTAAAGGATTTTGAGTGCTCATTTTAAGATCTAAGTACAGATGGTTTGTAGACGTAATTTGGGGCTGATCCATTAGCTGTTTGAGGTTTTTTTAAAAACTGTTCGTGGTTTACGTTTTCACGAGTGTCTGCAAAAATAAAAATAAATGTTTACAACTTTCATTGTCTCTAGTCAGTGCTTAGGTTTCGTGTCCCTGTTAAGACGGTAAAATAGGGTTACTGAACCGTTTGCCGAACGTCTGCCGAACCATTCAATGAACTTGCCGTGAAAATCCTCAAAAAGTGCATGCCTTGCATCTCACAAGATCAACACTCATCGAGGTGTTTCGATCTATGTTTCGAAAATGTTGATTTATTTCGTCTCTCTAGGCGAAAACTTTACCAGGCCATGATTTTGCAAAAAAATACAGCAAACCTCTCACATTTTGCCCCACAAGGAAGTGAGAACACTTGTTTTTCTTGTCGTACTGTATGTTCGGCCGTTTTGTTTACACATACGTTCAACTGAAATGATACCTAGGTCCAGTCTTTCTCGGAAATCAGGCGCCATCTTGGAAACATAAAATGGCAGAGGCTCCCGCCCTTTACCTCTTCCCATCGTCGCCCGCGCGCTTATTAATTTATTATTGTCAACAGGAGCCTCTATGGAGGAGAGAGGGTCAGCACCTATCAAAACATCACGGCGCTTTCGAGACGACAGAAGGGCCTCTTGCTCACAAGCTTGAACATCGTGCTAAGCTCAGTTGCTATGTTAGCGGTAAATCTGTTCATTACAAAATGGCCGTCCTTGCCGTAAACTGATATGCACAGTTATGATCATTCACCGCTGGTCATACGTAGAGAGGCGCAGAAAAATGTCATTTCGGCCCTGGACAGAAAGGAATCAAGAGTTAACATGGATTTTTGATCCCGGGATGAAATTTCGTCCCGGTGCTGAAGACCGGGATGAAATCGTCTCGGGATGAGCAAATTTCACCCCGGGATCATGTAAACACCAAAAGCCAAATGACCAGACACCGAGGTGAAACTCATCCCGGGATGGAACTCGTCCCGGGATGAGTTCTCTTATGAAAACAGCGCCTAAAAATAGATTTTAAAAAACTATCATGGGATATGGGGATAGGATCTCTTACCATATCCTCTGTTGTCAGAAAGGATTCGATATTTTGATATTACAATGATATATGTAGCTTGACATTTTGATATTATCATTATATTTTTATAGTTTGTTGAGGTCATGGATGACATGAAGATTCCTTGATATTAATAGTAATATTTTAATATGCAGGCTAACTGCTTTTCACCTTAATTTTCTAGGGCAGACGAAGATTGTTTTAATAAAGCAGAAAAGCTTTGTAATAAATTACGATGCTAAAAATAAAAAATAAAAAGTAGTAAAAACGTTGAGGAAGAAATTTTATTAGGAGAAAAGTCACAATTTAGCCAATTAGACACGCATTTAACTAGCAGAAAGTAGCGAAAATTAAATAATCAAGTAATTAATTCTTTCATTTGAAACCTAATGCTGCTTCAGGTTTATGTCCTCTTATGCCTGGTTTCCATATGATCGCTACGATCGCTGAGACCGCCGAAAAACGTGATCAGCGATCGCAGCGATCACATGGAAACGCCTTGGTTGAAGCGATCGTAGCGACTGCGATCGCTGCAATCGCTGAAATAGAAAAATTTCGATCTCGGCGATCTTGGCGATCGCATCGGTCAAACTTGCTCAAATGGCCTTTATTAATTATTTCGAAAGCTGAATTTTGGTTTTTGCAGCGATCACTGGTCTCTCGTTATTCTGCGATCGCATTATGCCTGGTTTCCATATGATCGCTACGATCGCCGCGATCATTGCAGTCGCTGCGATCAAATTCAGCGATCGAAATAATTTGCATGTCCGCCGAAATAAAGGCCATTTAGGAAAGTTTGATCGTTGCGATCGCCACGATCGCCGAGATAGAAATTTTTCTATCTCACCGATTGCAGCGATCGCAGTCGCTACGATCGCTTCAGTAGCAGACCAAAGCGTTTCCTTCTGATCGCTGCGATCGCTGAACACGTTTTTCAGCGATCACAGCGATCATTGCATTCATATGGAAACCAGGCATAACTGGCTTCTTTCGGCGAGCGGACCTCTCAGGAAAACAAAGATTGAAAACATGGCTGTGCTTAACAGTGACGCAAAATGAAGAATGTTTGTCAGTTTCTTTACTGTAAGGCCCGGTTCAGATGCCGTACTTTTCATGAGCCGAACTAAATTCGAATTTGGACCAACCAGATTGGCAAAAGTACGCCTGTTGATTCAGACGTCGAACTTAATTAGCCGTTCCACAGCCGTTCCTAATACAGTTGCAGGAAAACTAATCAATATTGTCAGTGGTTTTGAAAATATATACCAAAATAATAATTTCTGCATTAAGTTCGGCACATGAAAAGTTGGGTATCTGAATCAAGGCCGTTCCAAAGTCGAAATACCCGGCCAAACCAGGCGAAAAGAACGCCTGAGCCGTTCCAAATTAATTAAAATAACCGTTGCTAATTTTTTCAGACGCTCAACTTTTCATGTACTTAATTCTATAAATTACTTTCGGCTCATGAAAAGTACAGGGTCTGAATTAGGTCTTAGAGCATCGCTTTTTAAGCTCTAAAAGTTTGCAATTTAAGCATTACTGTTTGAGCCCTTTAGACGCATTTCGAGGCATTTTTGAGAGGAATTTAAATATTTTCCGGAGGAACATATCCAGTCAAAATATATTCGATAGTCCAAATTGTAAATGTTGATAAATGTTAAATCTTAGCCTAAGTAAATACTGTTATTGAAAACATACCTGATTCCTACTCTTGTTCTGCGTGTTCACAGTCTTCAGTGATCCGGTCTGGTGGCAGTTGCTTTGACATGTGAATGTGTTCCAAACTTTGTGAATCAGCGGCAATCACATTTTATTGACTTCAAATATTGTTCGAAATTTTGCGTGATCTCTTTTGTAAAATATTCATTCTATCTCACTGGTCCATTAACAATTGGTTCATGCGTCAGCGTGCGTTCACCGAGATATGAAGTACGCGGAAGTTTGGAGAGCACGAAAGATGCGTAAGATTTGCTCGAGGCGTAGCCGAGAGCAACTCTAGCTTCTTATGTGCTCTCTTATAACATTTTTAACGCGGTAGTTGTATAAAGAGAAATTCCCTCTGCTACGCTTCAATGTGTTGTTTATTTTCACTCTTCCAGAGTGTCTTTCTGCGAGGATATTTTCCATCTCCGACTCACTTAGACTTGCGGAACACGAAGACAACCACCTTGCTTGTTCTTTTTTCCTTTTCTTTGGGTTGTTTTTCGGAATTTTAAAACTCCAATCCCAAAGAAAACTATGGCAGATCTTTTTCATCAGCTGGTTCTCTTATTACTATGATTAGTTTGACTTTTAACTGTACATGTAGTTTTTTCCCGTCTTTGAATGCAAAATGCCGAAGTCACTCGCGGAGAAAAGTGTTCTCAAGGCATTTGTTTGCTGACGTCATCAGCATGCACAATGGCAATATGAAGCACGCTGTACGAATTTGTTGGCCGTTATATAGACACTTGAATGTTAGCCTTAGTTTAAATTAGCAAGCCTCCCGAATTTCCTTATAATAATCATCATCCAAAGATGGTTTAATATCGCCTCAGATTTGCATCAATTTCTAGCATTACAAATTGTGCATCTGCGTAACAGCCCATTTTCTCTTTTCACTAAGGGGATGACTATATTTTAACCATTTTCAAAGGTGTCAAATATTCTATGTAAATCGCCTGATTTGAACGATGTCATAGGCAATGTTTACCTGGCAGTGGTCATGGTAACAAGAGAGAACTCACGGTACACTCCTTCAAATTAATATGCAAGGTAACTGCCAGATTTAATTTTCACCACTGAATCAACCAGACAGTGTCTATTATTCTGGAGTCTCTCACATAAATATTAGTGATTACAGCTTAGTTTATGTTTTCCGAAAATTTTCAATCCCTTCTGCTTCTAAAGGACTCGACAGTTCAGTCATTTCAATAGAGCCAATTTTCGAGCTGGTATTTTTGCAGCTTGTTATAACCTTAAGCAGGAGCCCATAAATTTATGGGCTCCTGCCTTAAGCAATTTCATGACACTAGTGATATGTGGAAGAAGTGGAAAGATTTATTTTTAACTGTTTGTGATAGACATGCTCCATTGAAGACCAGAAGGACGCGTAATTCCAAGTCTCCATGGATAACTACTATTTTGAAAAAGCGGATGAATTGCAGAGACCGCTTCAAACGTAAAGCCATTAAAATAAACGATCCATCTACTTGGAACCAATTTAAAACAATGAGAAATCAAGTCAATCGGGATATTAATACTGCCAAACATACAAACAAGCTTACTATAAAAATGCCTTCAATAATTGCTTTGGAGTTCAACGCAAAACATGGGAAACTGACTTCACGCAAGTCCAATAAGACCGTAATAAACGAGATAGACTACAACGGAGAAGTTTGCCTAACCTTGGCAGTCATGTAACAGAGGTTGTTAATTCCTTCAAAGAGTTTCTTAGTGAAACTGATGAAACATGATTTCATTTTTGGAAAAAAATGAATGGAATGGAATTCTGCTAGAGTCTCTCCATTGTACAAAAACTCCGGGAAGCGCAATGAGCCGACAAATTATCGACCAATATCTGTAATCCCAGTCGCAGCCAAAGTTTTTGAGCGAATAATTTATGACCAGGTATATCACTATCTAATTAAGAATAGTCTTCTGAACCGTCATCAATCCGGTTTCCGTTCTTCACACTCTAAGGTTACAGTACTACTTGATAGTCATGGATAGTTGGGCTATGAATATTGATTGTGGTCTCATCAACGCTGTCATATTTTTTACACCTTAAAAAGGTCTTTTAGACAGTTGACCACGAGATTTTGTTAGGTAAATTGCAATGTTATGGGATACGTCAATCCAGCTACAAATGGTTCGCCTCTTCCTTAGATAACCGTACTCAAATTTGTCAAATTAATTGTTGTTTTGCATAGTCTACATACTTTTGGAACTTTATAAAAGAATTAACAAATACGTGCGTGCTTTACATATCACGCATATTTTTATAAAGTATAAATAGATACGTGCCTCGCTTCATAAAGGGAGAAGAGAAGGCAACCAGAATTGTAAGTAGTGTAACTGATTTTCTTGTACTTTTCGAAATTCCTGTAGTTAGTCGTATCTGTAAAATATTGTAAAGTTTTTCTTTTTCTTTCCCTTTGTAGTTTGACAATAACTTTACTGTAATAAAACTCAGTGTTTGTTCAAAAATTTACATGTCGACGTCTCTTCCGAAAGGATAAGCATATATCCAACTCAATTGTTGTAAGTCAAATCTTTGAAATGTGGCGTTCCTCAAGGAACAATCCTAGGACCGCCACTTTTTTGTTATATATCAATGACTTACCAAACTGCTTACAACTTTTACCACCAAGGATGTACGCTGATGATACCAGCTTGACGTTTGTCAGCGCCGACCTTCAGGATGTAAATGACTTTCTTAATTATGATCCATGTATACACTTGGTTATCAGCTAACAAGCTTCCCGTGAAGCTGACAAAAACCGAGTTTATGCTAATTGCATCCAGACAGAAGTTGTCGAATCTTTCAGATTGTCCTTTTCTAGCTATAAATAACATGACCGTGGAGCAGGTGGCATCAACTAAATCCCTTGGGGTCTGCATTGATCAAACTTTAAATTGGGAAAAAAATTCTGCAAAAAGATTGCTTCTGCCGTTGGCGCAATAAAGCGCATACGACATCAAATCCCTTTAGTGTTGTAGTCAGTGTTTATAACAGCCTTGCTCAGCCTCATGGCGGTTATTGTTGTGAGGGACGTGTGGGGAAACTGTAACAAAGGCCTTTCTGATAGACTTAAAAAAACTATATCCCGCATTTTGACGTCTGCTAATTACCACAGTAATTTGAATGATTTGTTCCGGGTATTACGGCGAAAACTCTGTCATCAAAGATTAGAAAAGAAATCTATTATGCTGTATAAAATCTTACATAACATGACGCGTGAATATTTAAGATCAAATTTTGTTTTTCGCGATAGTTTGAATTCTTATCACTTGATAAATACTGAAAACGCACCAGTTCTTCCACAACCCCCTCACCGATTGTCTAAAGGGAAGTTTTTCGTACAGTGGAGCTCAGATGTGGACAGTTTACCCTTGGAATTAAGACAACCGACGTCCTTGAGAGATTTTATGAAGAAAATGAGTCGCCACAGTTTTAAATAAGTTTTAAGTAGTTTAGGTAAGATTTTAAACACGGCCTCCAAGAAAAGCAGCCTCTATTACGGCCGTGTGATTGTAATTAAGCAGGTAGTGATTAGTTGTTAATTAAGTGATTGAGCTGGTGGAAATACCTTGTATAAATAAAAGTTATCTTATCTTATCTTATCACCTTAATTATCTAGGGCAGACGAGTATTGCTTAATAAAGTAGAAAAGCTTTGTTCAGGGGCCGTGCAGAGGGAGAATGGGGAGGGGCTTAAGCGCCCCCTTTCCGCCAAACCTTTGTGAATTAAAAACTAAGGATGATGCTAAAAATGAAAAAGTAGCAAATGAGTTGCAGAAGAAATTTTATTAGAAAAAAGTCACAATTACCATTAGCAAATTAGACACACATTTAACTAGCCTGAGGTGCAGCCGGACTTGTCACTCGAGATCTTGGTAAAAACCGACATATCGTCCGTTTCTCTGTGTCCATTTGTAATTGGCTAGATTTCTCACGCGCTTTGAGATTAGACATCTGCTTACGCGACAGATCACGCAAGTCGGTGCAACACCAAAAGTAATATGTACGTGTTTTACCTTTGATTTTCAAACAAGATACAACAACAACATCTTTATCTGTACCTTACAGTTATCTTATTAATAACTATTTAGAATTAAAAATTTCAGATGTTGGTGATTACAAAAGAAAATCGAGAAGAGAGTTCACAGCGGTAAAAGAACAGTTTCAAATTGAAAATATTCTAGCTGAACAGGAAAATTCGCTGCTAAATCGCAGAATACCCCACCACTTATTTGCATGTGAAAAGCGTGCATTGTCATCTCTGTTATCTGTCTCGTTCAAACTATACTGCAACAAGAAGACATGTGGCGGGGTATTCTGCAGTTTCTCGTATTTGTGCTTGATCGATCGCAAAGATACATTCAAGCTCAAAATTTCGGCGATTGCGTCGAAAGGTTTCTATCCCTTCGCGGCGAGCAGTACTCTTTCGTGACTGGGCTGAAATGATATGCCCTATGTTGCTAAGCTTAAGCCTGAGTACCACTTCTCTTCCTTAGTTGTATCATGAACAAGTCTTACCTGAGTGGCTAAGGGTAACTCACTGCTAAACAATTTGACTCAGCATTAATTACTCTCACAAAAAACAATGTATAAACGAATAAAGAGCGAAGATCCTCCCTCATTCATATACCACTCATGAATTGTGAACAACTGAACACGTCACACTTGTCGGTGGCCCTGGGAGCTCTGAGTATGATGTTTCGTGATAAGGTGTGAAATTTCATTCCGCACAACACAACTTCAATATAGGCGTTTCCGTACGCAGGTAAAAATTACGCGACAGTGGAAATCCACCTTTAACGTTTACGCGCGGGCTTTCATATATCGTCTCTATTTTATTTAGGCTTGAAATTAGCAGTTGTTTCATACCACTGTTTTCGAAAGAAAAATAACATGCGATCGACTGACTTTAATACGACTTCATGTGATGCGCGTAAATTATCGTAAGGAACTCCTTTACGGCTTCTGGTGCACGTACTATATCGTAAATACTTGCTTTACGATCTTTTACAATTTACGTAAAAACCACGTAAGTGACTTGTTTTATTCATGTGGGTACTTGAGTCTGGGTATTAGCTATGCCATGCTGACGAGGCCTAACAAGGCTGAAACGGCTGTCCACGGCTGCTAATGCTCAGGCCCAAACTTTATTTGGTAGATTTAAGGGGTAATGCCCGCTACCACGTGGCCTTTGTGCCCAATGAGTGGCTTTCAGCTCACCTAAACACATTAATTTGTGAGGTATTCTTGTCACTCCAAGCCACATCCCACAAGCCTTGCACTTTAGTCTCACTACGCATCTCCCGCACTACGGTTTCTGCTCGTAAATGAGTTTCTTATCGACTTGTAAAGGAGTCCGTAAAGCTTCGAAAACTGATTGTTTACGCTTCATTTCAGTTCGACATCACTACGGACGCGTAAAAATTCATGCCGGGGTCGAGGCGAGCGAACGAGAAAGGGAACCGAAGAGCAAAGAAAATCGAATGAGGGAGAGTGAAGAGAATCGAACGGGAAATGAATTCAATGAAGCTACTGATATCCACCAGAAAAGAACGCAGACATCTCACTTTTAAAAAAGAGCTTTATTTATCTGCTCTGAACTGTTGTAAATGGTCAATACATTCGTTAAAATTGTCTTAGTCGTTGCTTAAAAGAGATGGAACGGCTATTAAGGTCGCGTGGACAGGATAGGCATTAGTATGCATTTATATTAAAGAATATACGTGAAGTACTGTTTCTGCCTGCCCAAACTTGAGCGTGGTAGAATCCCAAGGGATACCTACAACAAGGCAAGAACGAAGGTTGTACACATGGCAAATAAAGCCAAGTCCATGGCGATTAAGATAGAGCTTAAAGAAAACAGGCAAAATTCACGCATGTTGTGGAAAGTGTCAGACGGTTTGAAGCCTTCTCGTGACTAAGCAAACAAATATAACAAACATTTTGTTTCCATTGCTTCATCTATTATTGATGAAAATCAGCTTATTAATCCCGAAAGAACGACCTCAAACTTTGAAATTCCCCTTCTGGACACCACCACCTTAGATAAGTTAATTAAATCGCTTCCTGCAAATGTTGCCACGGGTCTAGATGGAATCAGTGCTCCTTTGCTAAAACTCATCTCTCCGGCTATTCTTGAAAGTCTCACTAAGGTCCTACATTGTAGCATCCAATCTGGTATCTGCCCTTCAGCTCTGAAACTAGCACGAGTTACACCAGTTCACAAATCTGGATCAGCCTCTGATCCGAATAATTTTCGTCCGTTTTCGGTTCTTCCAATTATCTCGAAGTTACTTGAAAGACACATATGTACTCAGTTGATGCTATATCTCCGTTCATTTAATCTCATTGTCTCGACGCAATCTGGATTTCGACCTCATCATTCAACTGAATCTATTTTGATTAAAATGACGGATGATTGGCTAGAAGCAATGGACCAAGGTGTATATACCGTATATGTCAATCTATTTGGATCTACGCAAAGCTTTTGATGTGGTGAATCTAGCCTCCCGCGCAGTCGTTTTTAGGGGCGTCGTATTTCACCTCCACCCCACAAACGCCTGCTTACCCGAGAGCAACATTCCTTTTCCGCAGCTTAGCCAATCATATTTTACCTACTGATTTCTGGAAAGTGACGTCAACCGCATAACAGGAAACAACGGACTCGAGCGGTTTGCGCTGTCTGCATGCTCTATATTCGAAATTTCACGTTTAAATCACTTTCAGTTATCTGCAATCCAGGAATTCAACAAACGGAGGAGCGACATATTTTTCAATTTGCCCACAGGATATTGGAAATCACTGACATCTAAGCTTTGCCACCGATCTTCAAAAGCCGCTTCCTCAGTACACGGCGTAGTTGTTGAGATATCAATTCAGATATTTACGCAGCAATGGGGTTTCGGCTTGCGTTAGTCTCAGCGATTTAAAGGATGGACGCTCAGAAAACATAGAGAAGATGGCCTTTCCAGTTGTAGTTGGAACTTCCATGTTCGGTAGAGAGAAAATGTGCTGACAGACCAAACACGCTTCCATTTCTCGTGATTTCATTGATATAATAGTGCTGTCAGGCCAAACACGGACTCATTTATCCTGATTTTACGCTTTTGAACTGTAGGCTTTTGAGTTTTGCTCTAACGATTATGTCTTTCCACTGAGTCTACATGAGATGTTGGATGGTTCTTTGTATATTTCCCTCAGTGTTTTCTTCAGACTATTGTAGGCATTGGTGAGCGAGCTATATTGTGTGACAAAGGTCAAAAAGCTAACTTGTGACAGGAAGCACGTTTTATGACTGTGATTCGTTCGTGATTGGCTCGGACGCCTCGCATGTCAAACAATGGGAAAGGAATGTTGCTCTCGGGTAAGCAGGCGTTTGTCGGGTGGAGGTGAAATACGACTCCCCTAGAAACGACTGCGTGGGAGGCTATGGTGAATCATGACCTGCTAATTGCCGAATTGCGAATTTATTGCTGCTCTCCTTCATCTCTAATTTGGTTCAAGAGCTACCTTACAGGCCGTCGTCAGTGTGTGAATCTTACAGGCACCGTATCTGATACCGAATTACTGTCTTCTGGTATTCCGTAAGGTTCGATCTTGGGCCCCGTATTTTTCCTTCTGTTTATCAATGATCTACCACTTTCCTGGGAAAGTAAGAATGGCTTGTTTGCTGATGATGCTACCTTTTATGCTAGCGCCACAACCTTAACTGACGTCCAGCTACAACTCCAGCAAGATCTCAATAGTACGGCGACTTGGACTAAAGAACATGGTATGGTAGCCCATCCGGACAAAACGAAATACATGATCATTGGTATTGGACAGAAGTTGTCCCGCTGTGACGACTGTACACTAACATTATTCTTAGATGATAGGAAACTTGAGCAAACTCAAGAGGAACGTCTTTTAGGCCTGGATATTGACCCCACCCTCTCTTGGTCAAACCATGTAACAAATCTAAGAAAGAAACTTTTAAAACGCGTCGCTGTTTTGGCCCGCATTAAAAAATTCTTGCCAATTAAATATCGTATTATTCTATTCAATGCTAGTATCAAACCTATTCTTGAGTATTGTGTATCAGTTTGGGCAAGCTGTAATGTTGGACTGTTGGATGAAATTTTTAAAGTTCAAAAACGATGTGCACGTCTTATCCTCGATGCCCCCTTCCAGGCTAGAACGTTACCGTTATTTTATAAACTTCGATGGCTACCTATTAACCATATTTGTATTAAAAGACGTTTGATTTTGTTTAAAAAAATCTTGAAAGGACGTGCTCCTGATTACCTCTCTGACAAACTACTATCATTGAAATACTGCAAGTCTTATGATGCAAGATCTCGGATGCCTTATCGCCTCCCTATTCCACGTACCACCAGCAGGAAACGAACGTTTTTTTTTTAATGCTCTTCAATTGTGGAAGAATATTAGCGACAATGACCTTGTTTATTCTACCAATCTAAAGAAGTTTAGTAAAAACTACTTTGACTATATCATGCGTGAATTTACACCTGATAGTTTTAAAATTGACAGAATATTTTAGTTTTCTATTAAGTGACCTTAAGTTTTACGTGATCTCAAGTTTTTATGGTTGTTTTAGTATTTTAAATGTTTGTGACTAGTAATATGTTGCAACTTGGTTTCATAGGGCCATGAGGGAGACTACAGTCTTGACTGTAATTGTGCACCCTATTGAAATAAAGAGTTCATTCATTCATGCCTTAATACACTTGAAAAAATTTCTCAGTTCTGATTGGCTAAAACGGAGTGCAGTTTAGTAAACACAGTGCAGAAACGTTTAACACAGTGCAAACTTACAACGAAGATTTCCGAAGTTAAAACGAAGCGACTGCCGGAGGCCATCCAACGCATTTCGAAGACCCGCGAAGATTGTGCGACACCTTCCGAAGAAATCCGAAGATTGTACGAAACCTTCCGAAGTTTTCCGAAGATCGCCCAAACACTTCCGATATTTTCAGAAGATCACCCGAATGCTTCTGAAGATTTCCGACGATCACCCGAACTCTTCCAAAGATTGACGAAAGTTATCCGAACACTTCTAAAGATTCCCGAAGATCAACCAAACACGTCCGAAGAATTCCGAAGATTACCCGAACACTTCCCGTGATCTCCGAAGATCACCGGATATTTTCGAAGCTTCTTCAAGTTTCGGAAGATCGAGGGCAATGCCTTCTGCGTACCTCAGTAGTCAATGTATGGGCTGAGGCTTTATAAGTAGTCTATTTTTTCAAGTGTATTATTAATAAGTAATCACATGATTTTTCTCGTCCAACTTGGAATAAATAAGCACTTGTAAATTTTTTCAAAGACCACAAAGAAGCATTTTTTTTTCCAAGAATTCAGCGCGGATACAAAATTTCATCAGCTGACACGGCAGGGCCTAGGGGTATAGTGGGTTGTCATATCTGACGCCAAATTTTTAAATAAGCCTTAAATGGGAAGATTGAAGGCTTCGAATTCTAGAAAGCTAAATTCTGCGTCTTTAGTCGGTAATAACTTTGACTGAAACTTGAAATAAAAAATCGCAGTCTGACACAAAAAAGGTTTTGACTGGTGTTCCTCTTGAGGAGAAAACTTGGACCCAAAAAATTTACATCAAATTAACTTTGGCGGCTAGCCACATTGCCGTAGAGTGTGATCCACTCACTAAAAAGCAATCCTTGCGCCCTTCAATTATTCCCCATTTCCTCTGTTAAGTTCTAGCGCAATCGGCTTTTAAATGTTTATCATATTTTGGTTCCTTCTGCAGGTACAGGAGCACAAATGACGTAAAGAAACAAAAGACAGAACACAAAAGAACGCCAAATAAAGAGTAGTCCCAAGTATACAAAATACAGTGCTTTCCGGTATCCCTAGCGACCTTAAAAAGATGTACGCGGCGAAGGTATCATTTCACATTCTCTTACAGAGAGCGGAAAGCATATAATTTATACAATATGAAATTACTTAACTGTTGAGCCAACTTTTTTAATTATCAATGGCGTCTCAATATAGTCCTCTTCTCTTTAAAATATCAGAAAGCAATCCGTGAAGCACTTTGGAGAATTCCTTTTTAGGAAGATCTCTAATATGACAAGGTATCTCATTCCAAAGTTTTTCGCCAAAACGAGACAAGGAGTTTTTGTGTATTTCCAGCTTTGAGCTTTTAACGTGAAAGTTTCCAGAAGTAGATGATCGTGTATTGCATGAATGAATTGCTGAGGTTTTTTTTCAAATGAATTTAAGAGATTTGGTGGCGAATGGTTGTTGTTGATGTCGTGCATTAGACGAGCTACAGACTAATATTACATGAATGTCACTGGTAATATATCAGCGTCGGTAAATAGAGGAAATGTATGTTCACGTATATCCATAAAATACATCATGTGAAGCCCTTTTTTGTGGAGAATTAAAATTTTAGGGAAGTCTTGGATGCCTGACCTCAGACAGCAAGACCATAGTTTAGGTGAGGCTGGTTTAATGTTTGGTAAATGTATAAAAGTATATGACGAGTAATGGAGTGCAGTTTGAACACTGATAAGTCCAATAGTTTTACTGATTTTTGCCGTAATAGCGTTAATGTGATATTTCCAAGTAAGGTTTTTATCAATCAACACACCAAGATATAATTTTGTGACTCTAGAGTAACATTTCTGCTTTTCTCGTTATCGACCATGTACAGGTTCGGTTGGTAAGAGACTCTTTTTTTATAAGGATGAAAAATTACAAACTTTAAGTCAGTCTTTGAAGTATTGAGAGTTAACTTGTTGGATGTTCACCAGTCGTGGAGGTTTCGTAATTCAACATTTGCTATATTTTCCAAGGAATTTAAGTTTTTATCAGCATAACTCAAATCTAGATAGCTTGAACGTTCGTAATCCAGTTTAACCATACCATAAATTTTTAATTTTTCAGAATGCTGAGGAAGGTACGGGTGGTCATACGTTGACGTCATAACAAAAGCCAACATTCCTGGCATCGATGGGAAACCATATTTTCTTACCCTTGGTGCTCCGCACGCGCCTTCAGCGCGTGAGCCTCCACTTTAAACTTTAAGCTCTCCTGGAGCTATCCCCGCTGTTTCCATTTTGCTCTCTGGCAATCTCGCCACGCATGCTCCCATAAGACTTTATATCGAGAAGCTACTTGAAGCTATTTCATGTAGCTAAGGCTTTGGTATTTAGTTCAGTTTGGACAAACTACTGTAGTCCTTTATAAGAAAATTAAATTCTGTCTTTATTTCGATCAAACTTGAAGATGACTCCACAAGTGGAGCCCAGGAAGTAGTAAGGAGATGATTAAATGCTTGAAATCCTCTTGAATTATTTTTCGGGTGATAACGATAAACCTTTTTTTACTCTAGCGAAATACAAAAAATGGCTAGGGTTGCAACTCTTTTATTTTGAAAATATAACAGAGTTTTGAACAGACCCATCCGTGTTCAAAAAGAGCAGGCAAGTCTGAGCAGGCCCATCGTTTGTATTGTGCAACAGTAACGATCATTATTACACCTATTCACTTGCTAAGTCACTTATTAGAATGCAGCAAGACACTTATGAATAAGCAAAAAGGCAAGAGAGAAGATCGTATAATTTTGACATTTCCATCAAACGGCTTGAACATGAGCTCAGGGAACCCAGGTAGCAGTAACGGACGGAGCCTTAGAAGAGTGATGGGGAAGTTAAGAAGAACAAAATCAAGCAAGGAAAAAGGAAAATAATAAAAATCGTGCAAAGAAACATACAAAGAAAAAGCAGTCATGCACCTGCAAAAAAGATCCTGCACGAGCAATGGGCATTCATGAAAGCCAAAAATCCGAAAAACATTCGGAAAACTTGGGCCGCACAAGAGGGGCATGATGAAAATATTGAGAGGTGTGAGCCGGAGACCCTGAATAAGCCACAGTTCTTGAGAAAACCCAAGAAGATTACGAGCCTCACTCCATTCGCGCGATCAGTCGCTGCCGTGGGCCGTTACCCAGCTGACAAAGTTGTAAATACTCAATAATTCGGGATAGAGAGCTTCGAAGTTCAAAGCAGGTTCACGAGAGAAAAGCCAGAATGCTCTGACGACAAGGCAAAGCTAGTCCTACTTCCACAAGAAGCTTGGTAAGGCAAGTCTGCATTCCGCAAAAAAACAATCAGGTTTTCGTAGGCAGAGCGTGTCTACTCGTTACGTAAATTAGTTTAAGAAACTCTGTTTGCTGTCTGTCGGAAATTTTTGCATGTTTATTATTAACAAGTAAACACACGATTTTTTCGTGCTACAAAAATTGGAACAAATGAACACTTTCAAAGACCACAAATTGCTCACACTCCACGGGCTCGCGTAATTCAATTAGCCTTTGAAAATTTTACGTTCCCTTATTCCAAATTGCAATCCAAATCTTGTATTTACCTATACTAATGTTGACATTCACATTCAATATAGACATTCTCAAAATTTCTTGAAAGAAGGAATCTTTCCCCTTTTTGTCTGCAGGAGTTTTCATTCTTCCAAACATCAAAGTACTCGATACCGTCTATCCGTGCTAAATAGCTAATACTGATACATACCAATAACTTATAACACTAAGTCCCCGGCGCATATAATAGGATTCTGCAACGCCACAGATTAATACAAAACCAGGCGAAGGAAAAAACTCGACAGCCTATTGATAATTACATGGTAGACTACGAGGATATCAAAGCGTTTTCTCTTTGTTGAGTGATACAAGTCGCCTTAAAAACTTTTGTTTTCCGAAAGAATTTTGATTAGATCAGCTGTTAAACATTCATTTTCCGTATGTGTTTTATCTTTTTATCTTAATTGGTGTTCGTGAATGTGGCTTTTAATCAATAATCGAACGATAAAATTGAGCCCAAATTCAATGGTGCTGGTGAGCTTAGGACCTGCCAGAGAGGTAACAAGACTGATAATGTCCTTCCTTTAATACTCGTGCCGTACATTTAAGGTCTCACAACCTCTTGCTTTGTCACTTTACCGTTCTTCTTTTTTTCTTTTTGATTGCAATGACACAACAACGAAGCACCAGATATACAAATAAACACAATACACTACTTACATGGTTTACAGTACAATACTGAAAAAGTAACTTTGAAAAATAAAGAATAACTACTTACAATAAAGTATTCACACAAGCACCAAAAATAAAAAAAAAGGAAACAAATATGCGGTATTGGGTCAGCAGGGAACTGGAAAGTTTTGCACTATTTTATTGATTATTCACGTAAATATATACAGGAACCCGCTTGACTTAGATGTCTAGAAAGCAAGGAGCATTAAAAGGAGAGATCGTTCCAGTTGTCACAGTAACTGGAGTATTCTATGCCACTTCTGTTTGAATTCTTTCTGCGTTCCTGTTGTAGATGAAATTTGTTTTTCAATTTTAAATTGCTTTTAATCGGATAAATGTATTATAATATAGATGGTTTGGTATCCTTGTACTTACATTTAAAAATATAGTATCAAGCCAGAAGTAGGCAATGTAGTTATAGTAGTTATAGTTATAGTAGCTTCCATTTGGTGAACATGACAGCAACACCAAATGAGGGACTAGCGTACGGACTCGAAGTCCCAACGAGGTCAGCCCCATTTGCTGAATAGAACAGGCCGGCACTAGGGGTGGTCACAGCCAGGGTTCGTTACGCCCCTAGTGGTTCTTTAACGTCCCACAGAAACAATTGTAAAGGATTGTGAGACGGGACCTCCGGTTTATCATCCTTATCCGAGAAGACTTGAAAGTCTAACCATTTGTAGATGTCATTGCAAAGGAAGCACTTTCTCCTCAGTTATTTAAAGACCCTGAGTGTTGGTCCGGCCGGGGTTTGAACCCACGACCTCCCGCACGTTAGTCCGGAACTCAACCAACTGAGCTAACCGGTCGGCAATGAATGAATGAATGAATGAATTTTTCTTTTTGCCCCCTCGAGACCTAAACATTCCATCTTCTTTAAAACGTGAGCGGCCTGTATCAGATTAACTGAAACTAAGAAATATTGTATACTATTCCAAAAAGCATTTGTTACGGGGCAATCCCAGAACAGGTGGATTAGCGTTTCCTGGGCGTTTTGGCAAAAGCAACAACAATCTCTGTCCGAAACTTTGATTTTAAACAGAAAAGAGTTTGTAGCAATTCATCTGTGGAGGAACTTAAACTGCAAGTTCCTAGGTTTCATGCTTAAAGTGTATTTGCTGGGTAATAAATGAATTGACCTCCAATCAAAATTCTCCTTATCTTCAGATCCACAGTCTCTAATCCATTTCGCTTGACCTTTCTCAGGGCAGGTACATTTCTTATTAATGACGATCTTGTATGCCAGTTGGCTCGGATTTTTGGTTGAAGTTAGTTGTGCTAACATCTTTTCCGATTTTATGTTGTCTGGGAGCATTAAAATTAATGACTTAAAAGCACATTTAATTACCGATGTCACTCCATAATATTCAAGAAAGGAAACAGTTAGAATTTATTTCTAAAATGCTATATGTCATTAATTTGGAGTCACTTGTCAAAAGATCATTAATACATCAACCCAATGCTTATAAAAAATAGTCTTGCCCGCAATTCTAATAATTGAATTGTTACTCGGGCTTCCTGTGGAAGGCCCGAGTCTAAATCTGTCGTCCGTTTTCCTTTTTTTTTTTCGACGTTGTTTTCCACAAACCACATTTCCGGCGTATTTGCGCAGGAACTAACGATGAACCTGTAAAACCCGGTAAAAACCTGTTTACGTTTTGTTTACGCTTGCCTTGTGTGTTGAAAAGCAAGGCATAAAGCAACTGTGGATTCCTCGACGGATTTTTAAAGGAAAAAGTTGACATGTCTACAGCTATGACAAACGGTGTCGTATCCAATACGCTCGAACCAGTTACAAACGCACACGCCGTTCGTGGTAGACCCACACTAAATGATGATGGTGAACGTACATTTCGAAACGGCTCGTTCCGCGAACTCGAAGCAAATGTGAGAAATATTATGAGATCAAATGAGCTGAAGGAGCTATCAATGAGTACAAAGAGTGCACAAACTTTGACTACCAATGACAAATGTTCCTTGACGAACTTGAGTGGAGCTTTGACACGAACAGTTTAGGTGCTGGCGAATACTAGACACCCGTTGATGATGAGATTAGAGGTACAAAGACGAACAGCAGTAGTAACAACAGCAACAGGAAAGCGCCCATGTTGGGTGATAAAGAGCCCACGCATCGAAGCGAAGATGCAAGTAACGTTTTTACTTTTATGGCTATTGTCACCAGTATTTCATTTCTTTTGCATATTTTAGATTGTGGGCTATCAGCTGTATCAAGTCTGTGTAGTGTAGCTTAGTGTGTTAGTTTTATGTGTAATCTTGTACCTTCGCGTGTTCTACATGAATGTGTTATCAGTTTTATCAACACAAATGTCGGATGTACTTGAAAAATGCGAGTTATTTGAGGTGGCAATGCAGTTATCTGTACATGATCAACGTGATGCGTTAGTGAAAATAAAATATAGAAAGGAATTCAGATCTCGTTATGCGAAGTTTGTGTATTTTAACGACAACCGTGAATGCCATGTGCCATCAAGACGTGATCGCGAGCCCAGTAGGATACCAGTGAAAACGCTAAAACGTCTGTCACAGAAAAGCAGAAAACTAAGATTGTTTGTATTCCCACGGTCCTGTCGTGTTTATTTCCGCTGGCACACACTCACACAGGCAGTGCAATGCTTTAACGAATCGAGTTTGAGTCACAAAATACAGGTATAATTATATATATACCATCCACAACATTCATTTGCCACTCGAAAAGCCCGAGTGAAGACCAATACGGCCTCTTGTTCCATATGGATTCGACACCAAAATCCGCTTGTGAAGCAAAGGGGTCTCTGTAATTTAAAACTGACCACAGCTCATTAAGTCCCAGGAGGAAGCTATCTTTTACATTAAGGCTTGTGACATCTTTTCGTGCTAAGTTACCAGTAAAAATTAGTTTTCCTCCAAACCTAGACAAATAGAAGTCGACAAAGGATTTCCATTTAGATTGACAATCATCAGAAATATACTTAAGTATCTATGTAATTTTCAAAGCCTTATTAAATTTCATAATGTCTAGCATCTTCAGTCCTCCATTCTTCTAAGATATCTGGATCGTTTTTCTTTTAGAATGCCAATTTTCAAGATTCAACAAGTATTTACTATTTTTCTCACCTTCATTGTACCATCTGGCCTTAGATCTGATAATACTGAGCACGTTCTTTTTTTGTGTTTGATTATACTTTCAAATTTCTCTTTTCTTGAGCTTTAGTTGCTCCCGAAGGGCAATTTTATTATTACCTAAATCATTTCCCAGTTGCCTTTCTAATGGGGTTATTTCACTTTCAATAGCGTCTTCGTTCTTTCTCATTTCCTTCATTTTAGCCCTTAGAATAGTTTATTGAAGTATCTTTAATTTCAATTTTAATCATTTCCCATAATAGCACTTCATCTACTTCTTCGTCATTTTCATACTGTGTGACTGTTTGGGCAATTGTCGCATTTATTTGTAGCCCTATTCAGCCGCACAAACCCAGAGGAGTTCTTTGTACAATGAGCCTCTTGTAACATGTTAATTGGAAAATTTTTGTTTTTGAACCACTGAAATAATTCTCTTCTTTTATCATTGTTAACCAAGCCTCTTACGTTTAAAGAAGATATAGTTATTTTAGACATCTAATATTATAGACAATTTATTTAGCTGACTTTGCATGCGCCGATTCCGAATAAAATCCACCAAAATCATTAACCCTTTCGCAACAACTTAGAAGGAAAGTAAATCTACATGTATACATGCAAATACAACAACAACAACAAACATACTCCAATATTAAAAATAAATCCTTGGTTTAGGTCCGGTTTCTGGTCCAGTCAAGGTACTTGATAAACCATTTATCTGTTTTGGTGATCCCGTCTTGAAATTATTCTTTAGTACTTGGTTTGTATATTTGACCGTCGATGTAAAGT
>OX419338.1:14184424-14186924 GCA_948470475.1 Galaxea fascicularis
GGCTAAAAGATGCTCAAAAAGTGCTAAAAGTTGTGAACAGTTACCTTTAAGCTTTTCGTAAATATATCAATTCTTACTGAAGTAATTAAAGCGGTAACGAATTGTAAATAAATTCAGCAGTACTAGTGTAAAGCCTAGACATCAGATGATTTAGAAATTTGAGATGACACACACATGATACATCAGCCAATCAGAAACTTCTGTTCTTACGCTCAGTAAGGATAAGTCCACGTGCCTTTCCATGACAACGGTCTTTTATCCTTGACAACATCATTAGTTATTCAAATTTATGACCTGGAAAACGATTCTCGTTGCGAGCGACACACAGTTTTCGCTTTAAAATGTTTTAGAAGACATATGTTGCTCGAAATTTGCTCGAAATGTGAAATATTGCTCAAATGTTGCCTTAAGTTGCTTAAGTGCTTAAGGGTGCTCAAAATGCAATTAGTGCTCAAAAGGTGCTCAGCGCAATCGGGAAAGGCCTATTTACAGCTGACAGCGGAAATCTTTGATATTTGACAACAAGGACATCCATGTTATGGTCAATTGCATTTGACACCTGTCAAAAACAAGATATCCGCTGACCAGTATCACGTGACCATATCGCGGGCTCAAGTCGAGAGCTCATCGAGGTCAGCTGTTTTTTTGGTTAGCCGGTGACTAGGTACTGTTTGCCGATTGGATCGCAACGAGGCTTAATTTTTCGCGCGCTTAGCTGTGGCTCGATGCGGCTTCCACTTCGTCAAGTAAACATCTTTACAGTCGACGCTTGCCGTGTTTAGGTGAAAACGCTTTGGAAAAAAATTCCTGCATTTTTCGGTGGTTTTAATCGAAAACAGGTTTGACATTTATGGCTGTGGTCAGGACCACTATGGTGGCTACGCAGTTATTCAAGTCAAGCGTTGGAGAGATATGAACTTAAAGCTAAGCGTTTACTTTGAATTGGTTTAGAGTTACTTTTTATTAGTTTATCTGCACATGAGATACAATAACGAAAAAACTGTGGAGCTCCGCTTTTAGGCTAGCCAAAATATATTATTAATGTATCGTCGTTGGCATTGAAAAGACATAATTAAGGCTAATTTTCTGTATTGCTTAGCAACCTGATGAGCTCGGTCAACTTTATATGTCTTACAATTTGAGACAACACCTGCCAGGTAGTAAATACAGTCATAGGTTCCTTATGCCGCGCTGACCAAAACGTAAGCATTAAATAACACGTTTAGAACCTAGGATTTCCAAGGTAAGTTGAGTGCCCCTTACACCTTTTTACACCCTGTTGCATATTGCTATTTAGAAAGTGCCTAGAGCGCTCATTCATACGGTAAAACATTGTACAACATTTTTCTGTGTATTTGCTTGATGCGAATTTACTTTCGTCTTCGAGTTATTCCTTCACCTTCAGTTGTTTTGTATCATCACTTCTTGATTAAAGGTCACCATTTTTCTGAGGGAGATAAAAACCTGACCAGCAGAGGTTGGTCACAGGGAGTCACTTGTAATTTCAATGCAACTTCGTGCCAGGTTAAGATAACCCGTCTTTTATCAATAATACCATGTGAGCACTTGTGAAACCAGGCAACGGTTTGAGAGCTAAGTGTTGATCAACAAGAGCAAAAAAAGCATTACTGTGAAGAACAGAATCGATAAATACGCATGAGAATGTTTGAGGAAAAGAGACGAAAGTAGTGCCGGCGAGAGTAACTCAATAAGAGTTTATTTTAATATGATATATAGTACCTGAGCTTTATAACTTAAAAGGAAAAATAATTTCTCCAGAACAATATTTTCAGTCAAAACTATCTCCACAGCATCTATCATACCAAAGTTCTTCGACTAAAGTAAGAAAATAAAAAAAAAGGAAAGAAAGAAAGAACAGAGCAAAATAGCACAGTAATCAGGCGAGGGTTACTTCATTTGGTTATTACCTATAGGACAATTGTAAGTTCCTTGGAGTTATCAGTATGTTAATTTGGAAATTTAAACTAACTGCTAACGCTTAAGAGAAGCAGATGGAAAGAAACGACTTCCTTTTTAATAACTGCTTTCACAGTTTCACTGTTTCTCAAAACCACGTTGTTAAAATGTGAAGAAGTTGCAAAAACATCACGAAATACACAACGTTTGTAAGAATTTCGTATCATAAGTTTTTCTATACCTTCCACGTCTGAGAAAATTTCTGAGTAAAAGATCGAAAATGAAAATTGATATAATTGCAGCTAAAATACGATGAGAAAAGTCCGAATAAAATAGGTTACATTCACGTTGTTTGGCACCATCATCTTTTTGGAAAGTTGTTGCGTATACTTGAATTGCGTCAGGTTTTTTAATGACATAAAGATATAAATCAAACAAACGTTTCTGTCTTTTCTTGTTAACATTTATTCTTGGAACTTATTTTCCCCATATCAACTGCTACCATCTCTGTGTAACCATTACAGGTGATTAACACTGGCTCCCCTCGATCATGTCCACATCAGCTGACGTTGCCATAACAACC
>OX419338.1:14201924-14204424 GCA_948470475.1 Galaxea fascicularis
TTCAGACTCTGTCTATGCGGATCTTAAATCTGAAGTCTCAACAACACCAACAGCCCAACAAAGATACACAGATTTGTTTAGTGAACATTCTCTAGAGTGGAAAGAAATTTGCAGCAACTCTCTGGATAATTCGTCGATGAACACGAATTATCCAGAGAGTTCGTCGGGACGGATAATCCGTCTGTTTGCCCGTATTTATACGCAGACGAATTATCAGACGAACTACCGTTCTTTGCCCAAGTTCGTCCCAGACGGATGATCCGTCTCTAGTATAAATCGGGCCATTGCTATTAATTGGTTACATCTTGTTTACGTTAGCCGTCAATTTTTTTTGCTGCTTTTGTTCTCTTTGTTGATTTTTGTGTGTGTTAAGTATTAAATTATTATAGAAAAAATCAATAAAATACAAAAAAGATGTTAAAATCAAGCTATCTCTCAAAATGCTTTTCGCTTTAGAAGCCCGAAATAGAACAAATAAACGGTGAAAAGTCCACGCTTGCTTGTTTCAAGAGCTCAACGTTTAACCCTTTAACTCCCGATAGTGCCAAACGGCACTTATAGATTTTACTCTGTCTAACGCCAGACGATTTTACTCGTCAATGGAGAACCCCTTGGGAGTTAAAGGGTTAAAGGATCCCTCCCAACCATAACACCTTGCGCGCCTCTGTTTTTGTTTTGATGTCGGCCGCAGAGCTCGGAAACAGCGTGACACGCGAAGAAAGGTCAAGAGATCGCAGTGAAGAAAATGGATCATGAGATAAGTGTGGATGTAGAGGTTAAAGAAAGACCATCAACATCCGTAAATATATACTGTTGCACCACGCGGCCGAAGGAACGAGGAACCAGTCGAAGCAACATCTCAAGCTGTCCCTTTGAGGAACGTGAATCGAGTGTTAAGCTCTATCCTACTTTTCCACGTGAATGTATAACAGAAATCTTTGTTTTAATCACCGTTTACAATAGATTGGAAGAGCTCACGTCTACCTATACAGAACATATTTATTAGCTAGAATGAGTCGAGCCAAATAAAACTCCGCTCTAAGGAGTGGAATAGACTCTGTTTATTGGATTTAGATAAAACGGTTTGAAAATAAACAAAACTACACTGGCCTTGGGACGGAACAGAAGAATTGAATTGAAATCTTACTTGAGATGGGTTACTCGTTGTCGTTTGAACCTTCAGCTGATCGAGTTTCTTGAAATGAACTGGACCGCGCACGGAGTTCCTCCATATTCTGATGGCGCAAAATCTCTGCAAATTCGCTGTTACTCAGCCCCTTGTTCCACAGGCGAAACATTGACTCTCGAAGGAGAATTCTTTTCGTCCCTACGGTTGGCTTTGGTCTGCCGCGCTGAGGAGCATTAAAGGCCATTGAAGACCAAAAGTTTAAACGATAAATTTCCGTAGAAACAGAATAATAAAGAGGAAATACCTATTCAAATATAAGGACCGATAATTTTAAAAAGCGTCTGTGGCAGTTAAAGACCTCAGTAAAGAGAACGCACAAGGATGGACGAGGATTACTTTTCACAAACCGAAATGTCCGACTTTCGATGGCAGAGAAAATGGCGGATTTCACACTTCGCACGCGCAAGGTATTATGGTTGGGAGGGATCCTTTAATTTGCACTGTAATTGGAGAATCCGATTCTCCAATAACAGTGCAAATTAAAAGGCAACTTTCTTATAATTAAGACTTAAGCTTAACAGGAACTGTTTTTTGCACCGTCGTCCTTGGCATGCTTTCCAGATGATTCTGCGTTGATTTCTTCAGGACCTGAGTTTCCGCTGCCGATGTTACAGTTAGTGTAGAAGGAATTAACGTTCATAACTGAAACTCTGGCGTTGATCATTCTGCCCGGATATGTAATTCGGCATCTGCAAATTCCACGGAACAAGCACGGCTTGGTTTAATGGGTTGAAAGGCGCAAAGTTGTAGTTGTTTGTATTTTGTTGCGTGTTTTTGGCATTATCCTTTAAACTTTGAATTAAGATGTTGTTGCTCTCACCAAACCTGTCCGCCATTTTGTTTCTTTGTTACGGTTTTTCAAGGTACCTGTCAATCATTTTTAACATCAACTTTGCACTAATTTCGCCTTTCTGCACTCAAAACATTTCAAGTTTTTGCATTGTTTGGGGTTAATTGACATGCTCTCTGCCAATCAGAATGCAGAAATTTTTGTATGTATATTATTAATCTTAAAACTACAGTCGCGTCCATTACAAACTGGAAAGGAAACTTTTCTGAATCGTTCCTTCTCTGTACACAGGGTGTCTTAAGGGTGCGGAAGCGAGTCACGTTGATGGTTTTCAGCGTCAGCGCAATCTTTGGAATCTGCTGGACTACTGACATAATAATGCACAGCTTAGAGACCTTTGGCTCTTACAACCTTGGTCCTTACGCCATTCCCGTTGCTCACACAATGCTCATGTTTAACACCGCTGTGAATCCGTTTGCGTATGCTCTAATCAGTCAAAGATTCCGGGAGAAGACAAAGGA
>OX419338.1:14209424-14214424 GCA_948470475.1 Galaxea fascicularis
CCTCAATAGGCGTTTTCCATTTTCGGATCCACTGTTATCTGAACTCCGCAACATGTCACAATTAAAATCACCAATAAGGATTATATTTTTTCTCTTCATCTTGCTTATTCATAAATGTCTTCCTGCATACTGATAAGTGACTTTCTCCATACTTAGCAAGGGTTAGGCGTACTGATGATAGTTACTGTTACACAACACAAACAGTGGGTTTGCACAGATTTGCCCGCCCGTAGTGAACACGGATGGGTCTGTTAAAAACTCTACTATGTTTTAATGATGTACGATTTAAAGTTCCTCATCCAATGATTTGGGTTAAAGACTCAGAGACCGAGACAGCAATGCGAGACGGGACACTAAAGTGAATACAAATCCCTGTGATTCCCTTCTTTCACTGCATATACTCACGAGCAAGCGTCCCATCCCACTTGAACCGTTGATAAAAAAACCATAAAACACACAGAAAAACGACCGACTAGGAAATACCTTACGTCGTATAAAATCTTCGCAAGGAACGATAACACCCTAGCAAGACTAAGACTAGCAATACAGAGCTCAAGAACGAGCCCAGTGAATCTTCCACTACCCAAAAACAAATTCGTGTTTAGGTCATGCTCCAGATGAGTGGATAGGTGGGTGTGATAAAGTATACGTCAGACTGGAAAAACAAGAGAACAAGAGATAGAGGAATAGATAAACCCTGTAAAGCCTTAAATGCTAAAACAGCAGAATCCGTGAAGACACGCCTAACAGCGTGTCACAACAGACGCAACATAGCTGAACTAATGAACAGAACGAAAATACGTACCAGCGGAAAATACAATTGCTTTTACTTTGGTAGTTTTTTTTCTTTTTTTTTCAGGCAATCTTTTTATTAATTCCAAACTTTTAGAGCTTAAAGAGCGATGCTTGGCCAGTATAGAAACTGTCAGTCATTTTTCATTTTGCGTCACTGTCGAGCGCAGCCATGTTTTCAATTTTTGTTTTCTTGAGTCGTCCACTCGCCAAAAAAAGCCAGTCGGAAGCTGTAGCAGCATCCGTTTCGCCTTTCAAATAAAAGAATTAATTAATTATCGCTGCCTAAATGTTATTCTTTTTGCCTGCTAGTTAAGGTTTCAGCTTCTAAACAACCCCAGCCTTAATCCGTGCTCATCAGCCGAAAGTTGAATGAAGACCTTAAGATGGGAGAAATATAAGCCCACTATAGGAAACCAACAATGTTTAGTATATAAGTTTCAATGTAACCTGTGTGATGCAGGGTATGTTGGATACACACGGGGCCACTTGCATGAACGCGTTGCCGCTGCACACAAACAGAAATCGTCGACCATACAAACATTACGTAAACGAACACAATGCCACAATGACTACGTGTCTTTTGGAGCAGTTTCACGTGCTTGCAAAATGCAAAAGCAAATTTGACTTTCTCATCAAAGACATGCTTTTTATTCGCAAGCTTCAACAACAACAACAACAACAACAACAACAACAACAACAACAACAACATTTTATTAAAAACAGTTAACATGACAGAATTGTATAACTACCCGCAAATAGCTATAGCTAATCGAAGCATGACGCTTCAACCCAGCTTAAAAGTGCAAATTGACTCTGTCCGTGCGAAAGTGTTTATTTTAGGAATTCTGTTGTTGGTTTGCAAATTTAGAGACTCGAAGCGAATATTTTTGTTAATTGTTTTGATATTGGCGCCATGACGACGCCAAAACGTCGTCTTTTTTCATTTATTTTTTTCCTGTTTATGCCTAAGCAAATCGCTTCTGATTATAAAAATACCAAAATAATATCAAAATATCAAACTGCACTATGTATCATGGTAATATTTTAAAAAAAATCGAGCCATTTATGATACTTTGATATTATATCAAGGTATAACGATAATATCAAATATCGAGAAATAAGTCTCGTTCGTCACACTTACTGAGATCAAACAGTACTATCAAGAGAGGATGGCGTAAGAGAGACCATCCCTCATACATCGGGCCTCTTCCAATTATAGTTTTTAAAATCTAATTTTAGTACGGTTAGTTATTTTAAGAACAGATTCCTATTAGTCGGTCTTAAATGACGCCATGCTTCGCGGATTTGTTTGTTTTCGTAAATATCATCGGCAAATTTTTTCAGTTTCCATAACTTCTGTTGATGCGAAGAAGAATTTCAGAAGAACTTCGGCGTGGAAAAATCTGAAAAAAGTGCAGGCACCGATGTAAGCAAGTTAAATTTATCAACATTTCAAGTTTGAACTATTGAGATATATTACGTTTCCAGCATTTTGATTGGATACGCGGATATAGACCACACACTCATATACCTAATAAAGTAAATATATCGGAAATAAAGGCGCCCAAAGATACTGGAAATGAGCTAATTTGCATCGTGTTGAAAGTTAAGGTACTTGGCGAACAAGCGGCTGTCTAGAATTGTATTTAACAATTATTCACCGAAGCCGAAGTGAATTGGACAATATTGACTGAGCCTGAGGCGAATAATTGTTTTAGTATAATTTCAGAGCTGAACAACAGAGAAATCGGTATTATTTCCAGTGTAAAGGCCGGTTTTGCTTTATATTAACCGTCTGGCGCGGTAAAATTAAAAAAAGAAAAAAAAAAAAAACAACAACAACAAAAAAACAAAAACCGAAAAGAAAAACGTCAACCCTCAATGCAACCAATCAGATTTCTGGAAACTTGTTGTTGAGCTTTGAAATTATAATAAAAGCTGGTATAAGAAGATTTTGTCAGAAATGCCTTTGGCGATGGAACTGTGAAGTGTACCACAGGGAACAGGGACCAGTGCAGACAACGTGCTTTAGGCCACACTTGAACTACACGATCAAAAAGGTGAAAGCCTTAAAGCCCAACTTAATTATTCAACTTATTCATACGTTTACACAACAAGAAAGCTAACTACTAAACGAAAGAGCACAACATTTGCCCGTGCCGATGACAGGCGCGAGGACTGAAAATACTTTCGTTTGGTCGCGACAACATTGTGAAATTCCACGCATTTTTTTTTTAGGTTTTTCACAAGACCTTTTCTTCGTAACAGTATTTCTATGGCTTAAGCTCACGGTTTTTTATCATGAACGTGGTGTCAATTTTACGAAGATTTCTAGTCCTGCCTATGCGTCTTATTTGAAGTAACAAGTGACGTGAACTCATGAGCCAATAACAATTATTTCTGAGCTTAATTACTTAATCAAAGTAGGAGAACGTTGACTTTCCAGACCACAGATCTAGTAATGCCACAAATTATGTTTTATCCCAGAAATAAGAAGCTGGCAAAGTTTCCTAAGGAGTTATCAGCGGTGTCAGCTGATAACTCTGAGCTCGACCTTGATTATTCTGGATATCAAAGAAACCGGTGAATCCATGATCAGAGTGGATTCACCGGTTGCTTTGATGCACCATGATCCAGACAGATCTTGGATCACTGATCCTGATCCAGATCACCCCAAAGGAACGCACCCTAAATTCGAATTTGGACCGACCCAAATTGGCAAAAGTACGCGGGTTGATTCAGACGTTGAGCTTAATTAGCCGTTCCACAACCGTTCCT
Organism: Galaxea fascicularis; assembly: GCA_948470475.1. NCBI lineage: Eukaryota > Metazoa > Cnidaria > Anthozoa > Scleractinia > Euphylliidae > Galaxea > Galaxea fascicularis. The sequence continues at coordinate 14,212,998 of OX419338.1, forward strand.
AATACAGTTGTAGGAAAACTAATCAATATTGTCAGTAGTTTTGAAAATATATACCAAATAATAATTTATGCATTAAGTTCGGCACATGAAAAGTTCGGCGTCTGAATCAAGGCCGTTCCAAAGTCGAAATTCCCGGCCAAGCCAGGCGAAAAGAACGCCTGAGCCGTTCCAAATTGATTCAGACGCCGAACTTTCATGTACTTAATTCTATGAATTTGGTTCGGCCCATGAAAAGTACGGCGTCTGAATCGGGTCTTAGTCACATGAGATACATGAAATGCCTTTTTGTTTTGAGGAACATGTCGGATTCTACGATTTTTCGTAGCACACAAGGCAAGAAGATTGGATTTCGGTAGGCGCTTCGAATCTAGATCTGGGATTGCATTCCACAACGTAGTATCAGCTGTAGTATGGCCTTTTATTTATTAGAATTGAAGCTCATTAAACGTTTTCATATCCTGTTGTATCGATTTCGCTACTTTTTCTCTTCCAAAACACATCACCCTCATACAAATCCTTTGAGCATACAACAAATCTTGTCTGAGTCACGTAGGGGGTCGATCTATTTTAAGTAACAGTACACGTCGCTATTGTTTATAATAACCGCCCCATCTGCTTGAAGCAATGACTGAAATAACGAGTGTGAATATATTATTTGCGGAAAATGCAATCTAAAATTAAAATAAATCGGTCTGTGAAAACGCCGTGACAGGAATACGAGGGCAGTTTTACGCTCCTAGTGATGGGCTCCTGACCGCGGTTAAAAAATGAAGATGTAGTTCATTTTGACATGGGGGCTATATTCCACAAATTATCATTGCAAGACTATAACTCAATTGTTATTTATTTTTTCGATTCCTGAGTGACAAGCGTCTGATATAACTCTCAAGGCAATATGCCATCGAAGACCTAGTTTGTTTTCAGTAAGGCTCAGTTTTTCAAGCGCTTATTAAAAAAAGGCTCAATTGAGAAAGGGAAATGATTTGGAATGCTTGAGGTAAGTCATTTGAGCTAAAATCACATGACTAAATTGTTGTTTGGGATATTTAGTTTGAACCTTACTATGATGATCAACTCGTTATACATAGTGACTTTTCAAGCGCTTAAAATCTCAATTCAGAAAGAGAACTGATTTGGAATTTCAAATCCTTGCTTGAGGATGTGGTAAGACAGCCCATCCCCCATACATGGGCCTCTTGTAATGATAGTTATTTTAAGAACGGATTCGTACTGGTCGGTCCTACATGACGTCATGCTTCGCGGAGTTATTTGTTGTCGTCAAATTTATCGGCTAGTTTGTTCAGTTTCCATAACTTTTGTTGATGTGCAGACGAATTTCAGCGTGGAGAAATCTGGAAAAGGTAAGAGTCGCCAATGACGGTAGCAAGCAAATGATAAATCAAACTTGTCTGACGTTGGAGGCACGG
>OX419338.1:14219424-14231924 GCA_948470475.1 Galaxea fascicularis
GACGACTTCGTTCAACGAATCTTGCTTACTTTCACGTCTCCCATCTTGAGTGATATAGGGTTCTTAATAAAGACATGGTTTTATGAAGAGCTTAAGTCGTGAAGTTTGCTAAGTCTCAAATGCACTGAGCGGCGGGAAGCTATAGCTTATCATCTTCCCTTTCATTCACGCCGGCGTCTCTTCTCTGTTTTCTTGGAACACTTCACCACTGGAAGAATCCGCACAGTCACCTCCTGAACCACCTCGTCCCCCTGTACTTTTTCTTTTTAGAAATTCACGTAGGTTTTCGCAGAAGCTCATGTTGCAATGCTCAAGGCTACATTTCTTCTCGGTATTGGAACACTCGATGTTCGCAAAAACTCCACGGTACAAGTTGTGTTTGGCAGCCGCAGAAAAATATGAACCGCGAGGTCATGGGGCTGAAATTAAAAATAGCCTCTACGCTCAGTGCGATTTTTAAAAACTATCATGGGGCATGGGGACAGGCTCTTTTATCTCATCCTCTCTTGGCTAAACCAAGACGGTGAAAATATCGATGGGAAAACCACGTTATGTATCTTCTTTTGGTTGTAATGTTTAATTTGAGCCTGATGTGATGATCAACCTGCTACAATTTTGTTTCTCAGACATTCACCAGATCAAACCACATTTAATCTTCGAACACGCTCAATACAGGAATTCGAGTCGTACTCAAGGCGAAAGGTTTAATTGTCAGTTCATCAAGCGTTTCATCAGGAGAGTGAACGAGCAAGTAAGCGAGCGGTCGAGCGATCGGTTCAACTGAAAATAAAGCAAATAAAGCAAAGAAAACTAGTTAAGATTACAAAGAACCACGTAACGAATAAACCGACACAAAATACTTATATGCCATGTCCAAGAAAGACTGTAGAACGATAAAATGACTTGAAATATACGACTCTTGAGCTCGAGCACATGGTTTAGCCCGACCATGCAAGCTCAACGAGCATGAGACGTTTGCGGCCTCGGTTCCAAGCGAAGAGTAACGCAACGGTTTGACCGTTGTGTTGAGCGAATCGTTGTTAGGGAAGTAACGCTGTTGTCTAAAAGGTTTCGATCTTCGTGTTTCGTCGTAAATATTGTAAACAATGCTTGTTTAAAACTAGAAAAACACTGAAACAGTTCTCAATCCAGTGAAGTTGCAATAAAATAGGACCTCAACGACAAGAGAAACTTGCTGCTTTTGAGATAGTAGTGTTATCAAGGAACCTCGGGGGGAAACTTCCGACTTCTTCGTTCCAAAACTTGCGAGCAGATTCTTGAGTGCCTCTCGAAAAAGGCACCTACAGCAAAATCTCAGGTTGAATTCCAAAAGGTCTTGATAACAGGAAGAAATAAGAATGTTGAGAAAACAAAAGACTTTGACGAAACATATCTTCCTTAAAAAAAAAAAATTAAAGTGTTGTGTGCTTATCCCAGAAGCACTCACGGATACGTGGGATTTAATCAAGTAAAATAATAAAACACCATGGGCACACCGAGAACGAGCGCCGTTTGGCGGTAACTTATATTCTGCCGCTGAAGTGTCTTTGATTTGAAAAAACTACTGCTGTCCTAACTGCCTTTATCTCATAAAAATATGAAATGTGATGATCGCTTAAGGAATAGGAACGTTGCGAGTGACTGAATGTACGGAAGAGAATCTCACCTGGATGCTATGCAATCGGTGCCGTACACACTAGACTGAGTTAGTTGTTTAGCTCTACCAAAAACAAAATTTTCAGTTCCGCGGTAATCGTGTACGAGCTTGAAAACACCAAAATGTCTGATAACCACAAAGTGCCAATCATGGTAAGGTAAGAATATTCTCGGCTGTAGAGTTTCGTTAATGTATCTTTCTCTGTCCTCTATTATCGCGCACAAATTAAATATTTTGGTAGGTTTTTGCCTTAGTAGTTAGTATACTCTTTGATAACATTGATGCCCGCTGCTCTTCTTACTATATGTTAACGATATGCATCAGTGCTCGAACAAATTCAACTTTTTTCTCTTTGCCGATGATGCTAACCTACTGTATGCCAACAAAGATTTGAAGACTCTAGAAACATCTGTAAACGCTGAATAACGAAATCTTAGCGACTGGCTTATATCCAATAAATTAATTCTTAATATAAAAAATCTAACGTTGTATTATTTCACCCCTACCATATTAAGTGGCCTACCTATTACCCCAACATCTGTACATTCGATAGCGAGAGGAATGAAAATGTTAGGCTTGACTCCAAAGATCACATCAAATATCTTGGCGTTATAATTGATAAAAATCTCTCCTGGATATCTCATATTGATGTTGTCGCCACAAAAGTTAGTAAAATTATTGGTCTGTTAAGAAAATTACGCCATTTTGCATCACGACATGTATTCATTAATGTTTACGAGTCACTAATCCATCCTTACTTAATTTACGGGCTTGCTTCCTGGGGTCAGTAATCGAAAACTCATCTCAATAATATTTTAATTCTTCAGAAAATAGTGCTACGTGTGATTTATTTTGCTGATAGACGTGTTCATGCAATTCCTTTATTTACCGATACAAAGGTTCTATCCTTGTCGTTTCTTTACTACGAGTCTGCCTCCAAGTTAATGCATGATATTAGCAATAACGCTCCCTTAAACATCTTGAAACTACTTCATAAAACTTCGACTGTGCATTCATACAACACGCGATCATCCACCTCTGGAAATTTCTTTGTCCTAAGCACTAGATTAGAAATACATAAATACTCTTTTTCGCGATTTGCGGCTTAAGAGTTTGGAATGATATACCGAGCTTTGTAAGAGACTTACCTAATAAAGCATTCGAAAGGAAAATTAATCGTGTTCTCTTTGATAACTTGGAAAATGAAAATGATTACATTGAAACGCCTTTAATAGTGCAAAAAGTAAGGCTATTTAAATAGCTAAAAATCTCCTCATTTTTCCTTTTCTCATACTTGTTCTATTATCATTTTTTACCCTTCGCACTCTCACTTCTTCTTTTTACTCAAGACCTTAACATTCTCGATTTTACGTTTTTCCTATTTTACTGATAATTTAATTTATCCATTATCCTTTAATTAATTCCAAGTCTGGTCCGCCTAGAGTAGCCTTAGCTACCTGCAGGCCGGCTAACTTTGTATTTTTTTTGCAATGTGTGAAAAATAAAATTGAAAATTGAAATTGATGCAAGTATCGTATTTTCTTAATACTAACTACTACTTTGGTTTTTTTTCAAGTGAAGTGACTGACACTCGCACCTTTCAATAATGCCGAAACCAGCAGACGTCGCCATAACAGCCTTACGGTCCATATTCGTCATTGCCTGCATCTCTGGAAATTCTGTAGTGTGTCTTGTCATAAAGAGAAATCGACAAATGAGGTAGATAAATGCTTAACAGAAAAAAAAAAAAGAAAAAAAACGACGCCTTTAAAGTAGTCTATAAACTGCAATGAATCAATGCATGCAATTCTGGAAACTCTCTTGTTTGGGCAATTCTAAACAGAACCGTTATATGAGCTACTTAATAGCATGCAGACGATAAAATATGCATTGAGATACCTCCAGGATAAGACGTTAACTGAAATGAAATTTGCGCAATTCAGTCTAAGCTTTTAGTTTGTTTTCAAACATACCGCGGGCGACTTTTGCCTATCACTGTTTTCCATCAGTGTTGATAGTATTAAGGTGATGGGGCTGAAGTGTGCTGGTGGAACACCGGTACTACTAGTCCATCGCAACTAAAGTAGCTTGTCCTTCTTGATTGATGATAAAATAAATGCCTTGAAAACAGTGTGATACGTATGGATTGCCTTTGCTTAAAAGAGAATTGTACATCTTTCAAACGCAAGGGATAAAAAAGAATAATGTCTTGGAAATATAATTTTTTATTTAGGACTCCTATTAATCTTCTCCTGGTGAACCTGGCAGTTGCGGACATTGTTTTGGCAACATTTCATATAACAGAGCTGGTTTACAGTTACATTGGCACCCATCCGGACGGAGTTGCTGGGAAATTTGTGTGTTCATTAAGAAACGGCACCTTGCAATGGATCGGAGCGGGTGCATCAGTCTTCACTGTGGTTGCCATCGCTGTAGAACGCTACTTTGCTGTCTTATATCCTCAAGGGAACAAAGGAAATTTGACTATGCAAAAGCTTAAGGTATGTCACTGCACTCTGCTCTCTGTATCATATTTATCCTCAACTTCCCTACGCTTATATCTTTATGTGACGCAACCTCAGTAACGTTATATTCGCCTTTTCTAGCTGAATCATGAATTGCCGTTAAGACTGACGTTTCCCTACGTGCAGCACTCGGGACCTATAAAACTCTTTGTGTCCAAAATGTTTTGTGATTTGAATTATGACGATCGTTGTGTAGCTAAACCTAATAAGGCTAATAAGTACTTATCTTTTCCAGATTGTTATTAGTAGCTCCTGGATACTCTCAGTTATTCTCAATATCCCAGTATTGGCCATGGTGCAATATAAAAAGGATATCAACTATTGCGGGGGTCCCGTCGAGTGGATTGACAAGTTGGTCGTCTTGCTATGGTGTGCCTTCTCTATGATATGCACAGCAGTCATTGCCGGCTTATACTCCAGAATTGTGTACTCTTTGTGGTTCAAGCAGCAGGAAAACAATACACTCACACCTCAACAACAGGTGCGATCCCCTGAGCATGAATTCACGAGGACAGTTCCTATTCTCATTCACACAGAACATAATAAAATAGGTCCGCAATGCGTACATGTGTGGCTTACTAGATCACAGGCGCTCGACTCTCGTGGGCAAATAAATAAATCCGATCGTGCCATAATGTGGCTACACACTTCGTATAAAGCATACAATAAACAGTTAATCAAAATGTATCTTCCTCTTTTCTAATGAGATAATATTCTCAAATTAAATACTGATCAAATTACAATTAACTAGTAACACATCAGTAAAGTAGCTGACATAATATTCTCAAATGAAATATTGATCACTGTCGTTCGAATGGAATCTTATGGCCCCATGTTACCGGTTATAACAAAACGTTTTCGCAACCTGTGAAGGACGAGGTCTGGTTCCAAAATATAAACCATATCCACCGAATTCTGTGGAAGAGTTGCAGGACTCAAATTTAGTATGTGTAATCAAATTCAGGCTAGGGAAATTATTAGAATTTAGACAAAACTCAAGTGAAATTATCTCCTAATTTCACGAGTTTACCATTTGATTACCTTTTAATATCATGGGTGACAAATTAGGCTCACAATCGTGGGTTTTTGACTTGTTTATTGTATCGAGAACTCCACGCATTGAAATGTTTAAAGCATACTTTTGGCTAAAGTTCCCAATTTTTTTTATTTTCCTTCTTGCTGTTTCCAAAATGTTTCAAAGTTGAGTCAACTGTCAAATCTTTTTTACGTGATTCGCTATAATTCGTTATAAATGAACTGAAAACGGCGCCCGTGTAAAATGCGCCTAAAATCCAATAGCGGCCATTGTGACGATATGGTTAGTCCCAGGCCCTCCGGGGCTGACGTAGGTGATGGAAAGGCCCCGGATGAACTCCCACGTTCAGTTCTGTAATCTCATGTAGTCAACGAGTGTTTACTGCATTAAATGTATTGTATTCTTCAGTTTCATATGAGTTTATCCCTTTGCAACTACGTTATATGGTGTCAGAAGAAACTCTGCTGCCTTTTATCGCTCGTCCTTCTGACTGGAGGAGATTTGGTGAGTTGTATAAAGCCAATTTTGCTGTTTTGCTGTTCATCGTTTCGGCGCTGCTGTCGTGTGATTTGACTATGCCGCCGCCGGAAGAGGTCGGGAGCGTTACTTCTGCTCAAAATGTACCGGTTACTCAACCCACTGTGATCACTGTGCCTGTAAATATACCGCTTCCGGAAAAGCTAGACTTAACTGGTGGAAATCTCAAGGTTAAGTGGCAACGCTTCAGACGTTCATGGTTCAATTATGAAATCGCTGCTCAACTCAGAGACTCGGAAAATCCGAATAGGAACAAGGAACGAAGAACCGCAACTTTGCTCACCTGCATAGGTTCGGATGCGTTGGATGTAATCGATGCAATGGAATTCGACACCGAAGACCAAAGAAACGATCCAGAGGTTATCCTTGAAAAGATGGAGAACTGTTGCATTGGTGAATGCAATGAGACTTAGGGGTATGTCTTCAACCGCAGGGACCAGGAGACAGGTGAATCAATTGATGCCACAACACTAAGGAAGCTCGCCAAGACTTGCAATTATGGGCCACTCAACGACTCGCTTATTCGTGATAGAATGGTTGTTGGAATTACTGATAACTCGGCTCGCAAGAAACTCCTCCAGACAAGTAAACTCACCTTAAGTCAGTGTTTAGATATCTGCCGATCTTCAGAGACTTCAGCTCGACAACTTAGGGCTATGCATCAGGAGGACGTGCGCTACATGAAGGAGGAGGAGAAGAAGAAGAAGAAGATGCCTACTGTGAAAAACAAGACTAGTCCTCCAGCCAACAACCCGATCGAGACAAAAGGTCAAAGGATGGTCTGCAAGTTTTGTGCCAGACAGCATTTTTTCGCTAAAAAAAACTGTCCTGCATGGGGAAACTCGTGTAAGAACTGTGGTAAACCTAACCATTTTCCTGTTTGCTGTCCTGAATCTAAGAAAAACGTCTTGTCCATGGAGTGCGAATCTGAAGATGAAGAGTATGTAGCAGTGATTGAAGTTGAAGAACAGCTCAATGCTGTCGCCGCAACCGGTGGCCGAAACCAAGCCTTTGCCACCCTACTTGTCAATGGACAGGAAGAGAGGTTCCAGGTGGATAGTGGATCAACTGTAAACATTATGGCCGACAAAACAGTCACGAGCCTATTTGGGGAGAAAGGGCTAGATGACCTGGAAAAAACATCTGTGACTCTGGTTATGTATAACCAGTCAGAAGTTAAACCATTGGGCAGGAAACGTTTCAGGGTAGTGGACCCAAAGAACAAGAAAAAGTACAGCACCGAGTTCCTTATTGTTAAAGGTGCGTGCAAGTCCATTCTTGGTTTGAGAGCTAGTGAGCACCTGCAACTGCTCACCATTAACAAGCAGAATATACTCGCTATGGACTGACATGTTGCTGCAAGTGAAGCCTTCACAAAGGAGGATTGCCTGTCTCGATACAAAGAGGTGTTCTCAGGGGAGGGAACACTTGAAGGAGAACTCCATCTGGAGATTGACAAGAATTTTCAACCAGTTCAGCTGCCAACGAGAAGGGTACCAATTGCCCTGAAAGAGCCACTTAAAAAGAACTGGACAGGCTGTCAAGCACTGGAGTGATTCAGAGAGTTGACACGCCCACTGATTGGATCTCAGCAATTGTAGTAACAACAAAGAAGAATGGTAAAGTTAGAGTCTGTATTGACCCAAAGCCATTAAATCAAGCCCTTCACAGAAACCATTATCCCCTGCCGACGATAGATGATGTCCTTCCCCTGTTATCCAAGGCTCGCGTCTTCACAGTATTAGATGCCAAAAATGGTTTTTGGCATATCCAATTAGATGAGCAGAGCAGTCTTGCAACCACTTTTGGAACACCGTGGGGAAGATACTGCTGGCTTCGTATGCCGTTTGGATTGTCTCCAGCTCCGGAAGAATTCCAGAGAAGAATTGATTTGGCACTTGAAGGGCTACCAGGGCAGAAGGCCATAGCAGATGATATCCTTGTTTTTGGATCAGGTGGTACTGATGAGGAAGCTCTTAAAGATCATGATCGCAATCTAAGAGAGGTACTCACTCGCTGCCAGCAAAAGGGCATCAAGTTAAACGTGGACAAGATGCAGTTCAGAAAGAAGGAAGTCATCTACATGGGCCATATTGTATCTTTAGAGGGTCTAGGCGCTGATCCAAATAAGCTGAAGGCCGTTAACGACATGCCAGCTCCCACCGACAAACAAGGTGTCCAGAGAATACTTGGCATGGTGAATTATCTACAGAAATTTGCCCCTGACCTCACCGACTTGGCCAAGCCATTAAGAGATCTAGTCAAGAAGGAAAACGAATTTGTGTGGGAGCAGGAAGTCCATGGAAAGTGCCTAGAGAAAGTAAAGAATGTCCTAACCAAGGCGCCAGTACTAAAGTATTTTGATTCACAGAAGAAGACTGTCCTTCAGTGTGATGCAGCCCTGGGTGGTCTTGCAGCATGCCTACTTCAAGATGGCCATCCAGTGACCTATGCCTCCAGAGCCCTCACTGCTACTGAGATTAACTACGCTCAAATAGAGAAAGAACTGTTATCGATTGTCTTCGGTGTTGAAAGGTTTACGAGCTATGTCTATGGAAGAAAGGTCTTTATCCAGACTGATCACAAGCCCCTCGAATCCATTATGAAGAAGAGTCTGCTGAGTGCACCGAAAAGGTTACAAAGAATGCTGCTACGATTACAGAAGTTTGATTTAGAAGTAGCATACAGTAAGGGCACTGATATGCATATTGCAGATCCACTTAGCAGAGCTTACCTCCCGTCAACCAGTCAGGATGAAGAAGTCCAAGAGGATGTCTGGAGTGCTAACGACATAAGGTCACCAACTGAAGTGGAGACCGAGTATGTGAACATGGCAGAATTTGTGCCAATTCGTCAAACAACTCTGGCAGAACTAAAAGTTGCTACTGAAAGTGACCCCGAACTCGAGTTGTTAACAATCGTCATTAAGCAGGGCTGGCCAGAGAGTTTGGCAGCTGTACCGCCCACTTTGAGTGATTATTTCAACTTCAGGGAGGAACTGTCAGTACAGGATGGTGTTGTGTATAAGGGTGAAAGAATCGTGGTACCACGTAGTCTGAGACAGTGTATCATTGATAAAATACACGCAAGCCATTTGGGGATCCAAGGCTGCCTGCGGAGGGCTAGAGAAGCTTTCTACTGGCCAGGGATGTCCAGGCAGATTCCAGAGTTCATCTCAAGATGCAGCATCTGTAATAGTTACAAGCCAGCACAACAGAAAGAACCGCTGGTATCACATAAGATACCAACAAGACCCTGGCAGAGCATCTCGGCATACCTCTTTGAACTTAATGGTCCTGACTACCTGGTCACCACTGATCGCTATTCTAATTTCTTTGAGCTGGATTTATTAAGCTCCAAGACCTCCAAAGAGATTATCAATAAGCTGAAGCCTCATTTCGCGAGATATGGCCTGCCCGAAAGGCTCACTACGGACAATGGGCCGCAGTGTGACTGTGCTGAATTTCAAAGCTTTGCAAAAAATTTCCAGTTTGAGCACATCAAAACGTCACCTCGATATCCGCAGTCCAATGGGAAGGCGGAGAACAGTGTTAAGACAGCAAAGACTATCTTAAAGAAAGCTGCAGATGCGGGCCATGACTTACACTTGTCTCTACTGGATTTTAGAAACACACCGTCTGAAGGAATGGATAGTTCTCCGGCACAGCGCCTTCTCTCTCGAAGGACTCGCTCTTTACTTCCTGTGGCTGATCAGCTGCTTCAGCCAAAAGTTGTGCCCAATGTGACGAAGAAATTGCAAAGTAGGAAACATACGCAAGCTGCATACTATGACCGCAGAGCTAAGGTGTTACACCCATTAACGAAAAGAGATGTGGTACGGGTCCTACCGTTGCCAGGCCAGTCTAAATGGTTCAAGGCTCAAGTGGAGGATCATGTAGCGGTACGATCCTACAAAGTCCGCACAGAAGATGGAAGGGTCTATCGCCGCAACCGCTCCCATCTCTACAAGGTCCCCAAAAAGTACCAACCCATCTCAGATGACGAGACGGTGCAAACAAAAGAAACAGACCTGAAACCTGAAACCTTGTTAGACCGTGCAGAGGACACAGAAGCTGTGCTTTCTGCATCTCCGGGAATGCTGAAGCCTGATGCGTCAGTAACAGCAGGGTCTTCACGACTGGACTCCCAGCCAGCCTCTTCGGATACCCCTGTTCCTCCTACTACCAGGAATGGCAGAACAGTTAGGAGACCAGCCTACCTCAAAGACTTCAGTGTCTAAGGAACCTAAAGTATAACTGAACAGTGAACTTTTCTTATAGCTGAGTCTTGTGGATTGTGATTATCATGTTATGTCAGCTATTGCAATGAGACTCTTGTTATGATTTGTTTGTTTTTATTCTTTTTCCTTTTTGTTTACGTTTATTTGGTTTGTGAAAAGGGGAGATGTGACGATATGGTTAGTCCCAGGCCCTCCGGGGCTGACGTAGGTGGTGGAAAGGCCCCGGATGAACTCCCGCGTTCAGTTCTGTAATCTCATGTAGTCAACGAGTGTTTACTGCATTAAATGTATTGTATTCTTCAGTTTCATATGAGTTTATCCCTTTGCAACTACGTTATAGCCATTGTGTATTTGTTTTCGTGTTAACACGTTTTGAAGTATAAATTGTCGCTAAAAGGTTATTATATGGCCAAAACAAACTGGGCTAGATGAAATTCAAGCGAAAATGTGCAAAGTTAAAACTTAAAGAGCTCGAAGCACATCCAAAACATCTTTTGAACCTAGAGCGCTATCTTGGTACAAAACGTTGTCATGGCAATTTTGTAATTTCACATCTGAAATTATAAATTAACTCTGAAATTTCACGCAAAAATTAAGGAGTAATTTGTCACCCATGATATTTAAAGTCGAACCTTTTGGCAAAACGTTTGCCTCCTCCTCCTTTTTCTTTCCTCTCCACTTTAGCTGATAATGCCGCGTGACAATGTTCATTTTAACACCATAGATAAGTTGCAGGACAAAGGGATCATTAGGATTTATCGGAGTCTTGTCCCAATTTTCTTAGCCATGTGCCCACCAATCAATAATGAATATGATTTGAAGAACCAGAAGCCATATCATAACTTGGTAAAAAACGACCATTCAAGTGACTGACACTTCTTTAACTACTATTCGACAGCCTGAGCGGCGGAAGACGATTTCCTGGTGAAATGAAACTACGGCTCTGGGAGCGACCATGATAATAGTCAATGTCGCCAGGATGAACGTTCTTAAGTGAATTTGTATTAACAAGTTAACAGCTTATCTGTTCAATTTGTTAGCGACTAAATAGAATCTTTATTAAAGAAACTTTTTTCTGTGCACAGGTGGTGTTGAGGTTACGAAAGCGAGTTACTTACATGGTTTTCATCGTCAGCGCCATCTTGGCAATCTGCTGGATTATTGACTCGACGATGCACTTCATACTGTACTTTGATTCTTACAGCCTCGGTACTTATGCAATTCCCATTGCTCACACGATGCTCGTATTCAATTCCGCAGTGAATCCTTTTGCATATGCTCTCATAAACCGGCAGTTTAGAGAGAAAATGAATGAAGTAGTACGGTGCGGTTTATGCTCAACTTCTGGTAGGATTCATTTCCCAAGGAAGCCACGGAACATCAAGATGACCAACCAATCAAGCCAGTCGACCGAACAAAGCAAGACAGATCCTACCCAGTGATGTACTTCAGGTTCATCACCGCTGTGCCCACGGTTCTTTCCTTTTTCCCTCAATAAAAAAACAAACAAACAAACATATACAAGCAAACAACAACAACATTTAATCATATTAAAGAAACGAAACGTTCTAAGGTACTTGTCATTATTTAGCGGAGGGGAGGGGAGCCCTCCCCAAACTGAGGCTAAAAAAATAGTGACCCTGCCCCCAAATAAATTAGCCCTCCCCCTCCCCCCCTTTCCCCCTCCCCCCCCCCCAAACACTAAATAATGACCGGTCCCTAATGTTTCGGTAGCTTCCAATAGAAAGTAGTTTAAGCAAACCCTAGCCAGTCGGAGGGGTAAGACAAAAATAAAGTAAAGAAAAAGCTTAATTATTTGATAGACAATAATAATTGGCATAAGATGAGAGTTACGGTGTGAGTTTAAGTTAGTTACGCGTTGTATGTAAGTCTCGTAGTTTTCACAAGTTGCTCAAAACTAAATTGATTAAATTCATTGATTATCTCGATGTTTTCATGATAGTCATCAGATTTCAATAAAATTTAAAAGACGTCATCCTTCTGTTTCCTCGGTTGGAAGACTCGGGTAACTTTCTGATATCTAAGGGTGGTGGATTCCAGATGTATGGTCCAACTCTTAAAAAGGAATTGTACATTATGTCAAATCTTGAATGTTCAATAAAGAAATCAAAATTAGGAGGGAAAGAATCTAATACTTTTATCTAGTGCCTGTGACTTCGAAAAGCATTCTATCTTACTGTGATTAATTTGATGTAATAGATACGTTAACTGATGAAATGAATAGAAACTAAGTTACTTTTTTCAGATATAATTTAAGGGATAGGGGTTGTAATCTCATTCGACCTCCCTGTTATTGGAGTCACTGAGACAAAAATTACCAATTCCAATTTTCACACATGCAATGCACATATTCCCGGCTATATTTTTTAATGTGCTCCCACACCCATAGCGTCAGGTGGTGTTGGGTTGTTTATTGACGAGCTATTAAGCTATTGTGTTTTAGAAAAGATCTGTAATGAAGCTTCTCAGTCGCTGTGGATTAAA
>OX419338.1:14236924-14239424 GCA_948470475.1 Galaxea fascicularis
CTCAGAATAGCGAGAAAAGTGTTTGCATTGGTGGACTTTTAATTCATGAGTTAGCTTTGATGTTCATGTTGATTTCAAGAGCGGTCGCGATGCAAAAATTGACTTAACGTTTCCTTCTCTCGGCGGGGCACTTTTGTTGGGCCGCGGAATACATTTTAACACAACAGAGCGCAAAGAATGCACTTTCAGAAAATACTAATTTCAACGTCAAATTCTATGTACCAGTGGGCTTTTTGTGGTGCGGAAGTTAGCTAAATTTTGGTCAATCGCTGAAGCGTTTGAACTAGGGTATTTGTAACAGTTAAAAATGGTTTTATACCAGCAGATTTTTCAAAACAAATTTGTGCCTTGGAAAGAACTATAGATGTGTTATGTTCTGGCCAAGTTGCATTGATAGACGTCACCGCGTTCATCTACACGAGCGATAACAAAATGCATCATTTTACTCCATTTTCGGCAGCGACATGGCGCTAAAATGGCGTTTTTCAAACTTTCCTCGATTTCAGAAAAAATCAAGCGTTTCACGATCTTTGAATACTATTTTCGAAAATAACTCAGCATAGGTGTTATTTAGGCAAAATATGAAGAATTTCGAAATTTCACGAGTGACGCCGGATTCTCGATATTTACAGAAATTGGCTCTTAAAATCTGTGAAGGATCGGAAAGTAAAGGTTAACAAATTTTAAGTGCTAGACATTTCGCGGTTTTCTGCTGATTGTTTCAACACGGAACTTTCCCAAGTGGACTGGAATGCCATTGTTGAAACGAAATCGTGAGATGTGAATAATTTGTTCTCTTCTTTTTATACCAAGTTTAACAACCTTGTCAACAAGCATGCACCTTTAAGATAATCTCAAATCGTAAAGCAAAACAGCTTTCCAAACCATGGATAACTCAAGGCTTCCGCACCTCTATTAAGATTAAAAACAAATTATAACTGACTGACTGACTGATAGCTGCGTCGGACACGAGTATAAGCCATGAGATCTATTTTTTCGTATGCAAGAAATTTATAATCAAACTTCCTCTGGAGTGACTGGGTTAAGAGCAAACGACGAATCAGCTGATTTAGTTCTCTTAAGAAAGTCAACATAATGGCACTCAGCGGGTGGCAGGTTATTTGCTAGGGTTGGTCTGTAACCACTGCAATCTACACGCGGCTGGTAAGAATCAATTATCAAGTTTCGTTCCGTGATCGTAATACCACGTGATTAAATTACCCTTCGATACAAAGGAGACTCAATAGCTTTGTGGGATCAGATCAGTAGCGGGCGTGGAGAGGCTAGGAGCTAATAATCAAGAATCGTTGTAAGAATTATAAGACTTAAAATAGGACGTCTACCCGGAAACGTTGATGAGTGACTTTGTTTGATTAGTCCTTACGTTAGGCTATTCTATTGTACTTGCTTATTTAGATTGCTTGTTGTTATGTGAACGCCCAGTTGTGTTATTTGTTACTCGCGTGTACAAACTGATTTCTCACTATTAGTAATTTTAGCCTTGTAAATATTGTAATTTCAGTCGACCACATCGTTATGTAATCAAGGGAATAAATCCAAATAGTGGCAAAGATTGGGCCATTTTCCTCGGTGTATAGTGGTGTGTGTTGCAACGACAACTTTTCGAAGTTTAGGATTTTACCCGTGGCTCAGTTCGAGTCCGGCCACCTACATGGTCCAACAGAGGCAAAGTGTTTGTTGAGAACATCAACATCCTATACGTATAGGGTCCCTGGTAATTATTTCAGAGTCCGAAGAATCTTTAATGGCAGTGATAGATTTGCTTCTCTCTGATTTACGTGCAAGTATGCTATTAATTCCTTCCCACGTTTTTCTTTCTATTAGTAATGGTAATAGGACTGAGTGGAGTCCAATTCGATCTGTAATCATGCGAGTGGTATCATAATCGGACGACAGCGCAGCGGGGGTCCGATATGTTTATCACGAGTATGATTACAGACCGAATTGGACGACACGAAGTCTTATCACCAATTAATCATAAAAATTACAATTTCCGAGAAAAGAAGAAGGAACTCGTCTGGTTTGTGGGCATGATTATTGGTGCCATAGGTTAAACAAAATCACTACTGTTTTCTTAAATACTGTCATTGTTCAAGGGAATAAAATTCTCCATTTTGAAGAAAGACCCAATTTAGGAGTCTGTACACTGTTACTATGGTGATTGAAACCAAGGTTGTGATTGGTTGATTTAAACTACAACTTTGAATGTTATTGGCTTATTGAACTGTCCGATAATAAACTGTCCAATAACAACTTGACAAGTAAATTAGTGGAAAATAGGAATTTTTTTAAACCAATCACAATCGAGGAAATTGTAATTTTTATGACTACCATTACTAATAACTTCTATACCAAACCTTCTAGGCTATCCGTTAAAGCAAACTCCTTCTCTCGAATAGGAGCAAAATTGTGGAATGAAATACCTCTAGCATTAAGAAATCTTTCCAGAAGCAAGAAAACTCAAGCGAATTTTATTCAA
>OX419338.1:14241924-14266924 GCA_948470475.1 Galaxea fascicularis
ACGTACCCAACCCCTCCCCCCACATCACCTTTAAAAGTTAAAAACATGTAACCGAATTTTTTTCTGTCTTTCAACATTTTATTGGGAGGGGGAAGGGGAACGGAGTAATGCTCAAATCTTCGATAATTACGAGTTTTGCATAACTGTCCACTGTCCCAAGGTATTTTGGCCAGGATTTTAATTAGTGATAGTCGAATCTTTAGTTGATCAGACCTCCTGGATTATATTAACGCTCTAGTTCGTCTAATCTATTGAACAATCTGTCAGCAGGCGGCGGGGTTCTTCAACTGGTACATTTGGTTAGTTTACGCAAAAGAAGGTCGGTGTATGACAGGTACAAGGACTGATGATAACTTCATTTACCTTCTGTGACGTAAGTTTACTGGTTTTCCTTATGAACTTGGCCCAATTTTTTTAAACCGAATTTTTTTCTGTCTTTCAACATTTTATTGGGAGGGGGAAGGGGAACGGAGTAATGCTCAAATCTTCGATAATTACGAGTTTTGCATAACTGTCCACTGTCCCAAGGTATTTTGGCCAGGATTTTAATTAGTGATAGTCGAATCTTTAGTTGATCAGACCTCCTGGATTATATTAACGCTCTAGTTCGTCTAATCTATTGAACAATCTGTCAGCAGGCGGCGGGGTTCTTCAACTGGTACATTTGGTTAGTTTACGCAAAAGAAGGTCGGTGTATGACAGGTACAAGGACTGATGATAACTTCATTTACCTTCTGTGACGTAAGTTTACTGGTTTTCCTTATGAACTTGGCCCAATTTTTTAAAGATTTCTAGTCTAGTTTTTGTATTTTATTTATAGTTTTCTAGTCTTTTCCTTGTTTATTTGTTAAAATGCGACGATAATAAATGCAAGCTTTCTCCCTCGACTTGATTCAGAAACAGGGACGATGTTCACTTTAATTTTCAAGACTTGAATTTTGTTAGAGTCCGTAAATTAATTTTTTTTCTTGGAATGACAAGCTCACACAGTTTCCTTGAAACCGGCGACAAAATTACTGTAGGATTTAAACAAAGGAAGTTGGTCAAGATCTGGAGTACTGTTGTCTTCGTTTTAACGCTTTAAGGGTAACTGACAGCAGGCCTGCAGGATGGGGAGGTGCAATGGGTGCACCCGCACCCCCCCTCCCTCAGGCTGCGGAAGTCCACTTTTTAGTTGACCAAACAGAGCCAGCATGACACAAGAGAGGCTCTCCTCACTGGCCCTTATGCACATCCACAATCTAACAGACATTCTTCTGGAAGCAGTGGATGTGTTTGCTAAGAAACATCCAAGGAGGCTTGAGCTTGGGACACTCCTAAAAGATTGTGATGATCAACAGCAAACCTAGTACCACTCGGTTTGCTGTTGATCACGGTCTACTTTAGGGAATGTCACAAAAGAATGCGCCATAATTAATTCGGAATAATACAAATTTGCGACTTTGTTTTTATTGTTTCCCTTTTAAATTGTGACATTATTCCCAACATTATTACTATTATTCTTATTGTTCTATTTCTTTGCGAAAAAAAAGAAAAAGAAGAACTTTAAAGTTGAAAAATTTGAGTAATACCAAGAGGGGATAATATTCAAGTTTTTCTTTCGAAAAATGTTCATTTAGAGAAGCGCCAAGCTTATCTGAGGAAAATTCGCACGTAATGATAAATGCAAGATTTTTAAAGGCAAAAAATATTTCGGCCATGTTAAAAAAATCTTGAGACTTCAAGTCGTGTTGATTGTATACGTTTCAACACTGTTTTGAAATGAAAAATCGAGTTTGGTGGAAATTAAAAAATAATGTCGATTAATGATCGAGGGGTTTTGCAGCAATCTTTGTGACCTTAAGGGCCTTTGAAAAAACTGTTTTGGATGGTAAATGTTTTCTGATTAGAAGTGTTAAGGGACGGACCATTGGAAATAACCCGCGGTCTGTCCCTAAAGAATTTTCACTCAGTGTAAAGCCCCATTTACACGAGCAATTTTTCCTTGACAAGTTTACTTGTCAATTTTTATTGCTTGTATAGATGATCAACAAGTTTTCCTTCACAATTTTCCATTGACAAGGTTTCCTTGTTCATGTAGACGATCAGCAAGTTTTCCTTGACAAGAGAGTGGGCACTAAAAATCATTAATATCCTTGCCACATTTTCCTTGCTGTCCGTCTACACGAGCAAATTTCTGACTTGACAATTTTTCCTTGTCAAGGAAAAGCTAGCATGCCAGATTTTCCTTGACAAGGAAAATTTGTCCACTATTCCCCATCTACACGAGCAATTTTTCCTTGTCAAGGCAAACTTGTCAAGGAAAAATTGCTCGTGTAAATGGGGCTTAACACTTATCTGATCTCGCCTACAATTTTTATTTCAAGGGCCAAAGAAGCCGAACGATGGCATTTCGCATCGAAAAAAGTTTCAGAAAAGCAAGGGAAGGATAAAAGCTTAAGAACACTAATACAGCACACCGCAGTCGTTCTCAATTGCGGTCGTTGCAGAGCGGCCTCTGCAGTCATTTGAAACTCCTTTCTTGGAAACATTTTCAGAGTAAAATTAAAACAATTCTAATAACTCGCATCAAAACTGAGCGATGACTAAGGATAATGTTGCGAGAATTTGTGAAAAAGATGAAAGTTTATAGTGTTGATTACTACTCATGCCCTTAGCGGGCATGAGGCGTAAAATGCCCTCCGTTTCTCCGTATTTTTGGTGTCATATTTGTGCATGTAAATTTATGCTTGCATATATTCGACGTAATATGTAACATAAAGTAATCTGCAACCAATCGTAATGCGAGATTTTACGTGTCAATTACACATCACGAGCCTTGTGCATGGTTTTTTAAATGTAAACACAACCACAGTCTCGTGGAGTTTTCGTAGCTGCCAGGGCTTGTGACCGTCGGTGGTGTGTTCAGCAAAAGGTGCGTTTTTTGTGCTTTTAGCTTATAGTTTTCATATTAAATACTTGGTTGCACTTTAGTGAAGTGTTTTTTAGGAACCAGCTTGTTCCAAATCGAGCTAGCAAACCCAGAAATCGGCCAGCGAGCCCCTCATTTGAAGTTCGAAGTAACTCGAAATCGGCCAGCGTCACAGCCTAAGTCTTGACAACCGTCGGCGAAAATATTGTAAATTTGCTACATAATCAATAGGCGAACGTAGTAACTGTTTACCAAATCGAGCTAACCGCGTGCTCAAATAGGCCAGCGAGCCACTCGGTGTCAACTGTTGAAGGCTGGCGAGAATGCCTAAAAGTTAGAGCGTGACTCAGTAAGATTAGTGCTTATAATATAACAATCAGAGCGTGCCTACTCTACGTTGTGTTTTTATATCGACCGAAGATCTGCTTTGGAGTCCAAAGCCACTTTCAAACTAAAGTGCAGGTGTAGCATCTGTTGTACGCATTTAAATAACTTTGTGATGCTTTCTCTTTTGCTGCCAACGAGCGGCCGAGCGAAGACGCGAGGCTGCGAGGCTACTCTCTATAATGCCACCAGTAACAGAAAGATCTCCCCTGAATGAAGCAACAGTAAAGCCACTAAAAATTGACTTCTATGTATTCTTCTGGGAATTGAAACAACTGATAGTGGTGAAGTTGTCACTACTCAACACATAAACACGACCACCACAAAGTCCGGAATATATACCACCATAACCTAGAATATTGGTAAGTGGACTTAGCAAATGCCATTCATTTGTTGCAAGAGCAAAACAATGGACTGCTTGACAAAACTCATATTCCCCCTTTTCATAACCGCCAATGATTGCCATCACATATTTTTTTTCTCGATGCAGTTGCGGTGTTTAAACAACCTGTTAGAAAACCATCTGGAAAGAGGAAAAAGTCCAGTCCTTTGTTCAAAGTTGCAGTCCAAGTGAGATTCTTCGTGATCAGCTCTTCGGTATCGAGAATTCTCCGCAGACTGTATTTTGACATTGAGAATAGCCTAAGACATTTCAAAAGATCCAGGCTGCTTTCTGTTTAATTAGGATGACTCATAGAAATTTCTAAACAAATTGAACAGTGCGCGCATATAAGTAATTGTTCGTTGGCACTTACCGACATCAATAACTAGTTAATTCTTTCTATAATTTTTCAACCTTGCTCGCTTTGTTATTCGCCTCATGATACCTTGTAATGAAGACGGCATATTGTGTTACAGCACCTATCTTCCCTCATGCATCTTCATTGTCTATCTCTTCCATCTATGATGAACTTTTTCAGATTATCGTTTCTCATGTATTACTTCAAGTTGTCAAATGCCAAAGGTTTTCAAATTGCATGCCCCAATATATACCCATTGCGTACCTATTTTGTACAAGCTGTAACCTGCGCATGAGTATAGGCTACTTATGGCCTCTCGTTTTTAGTGTAGTCGATCAAAGCGCAAATTTTCATGGTAACCTGAGATTACGTGCAGATGTTTATCACGGAAACTTAAAAACGTTCAAGAGTTTTCAAAGGTAAATCACCTTGAAATAAGAGCTGTAGATGCGGGATGTACATTTTTCGCTCGTTTATTCCGTGAAGACTGTGTATACCTTTGAGGAATTATACCATTTTTTTGTGTGAGCTGTGCGATCGGATGCGATTTGAATATCCGAGATCACATTGCTTACGCTCAATTCAAAGTATCGTATCACAGGTCCGGCCCGGGAAAAACATCGGCTTCTGTGGCCCTTGAATTTAATAAATCCGATATTAATCTCCTATGAACCTTTCTGCAACCAAGCTGTGAAGTTGTAACATTGCCTTCCTTGGCCGTTGAAAAGAAATCATTAGGGAGCAACGAGGACTGCGACGGCAACGAGAACGTCACTTAACAAGCATCGGTGTCGGCTGTGTCTGTCAATGATCCCAAGCACTTTCCGAATTACACTCACTCTTACAAAGTGCAAGCATAGTGCCTACTATACTCTCGAGTAGCAGCCACAAAAATTCTACAAAGTGGGAATCGGGAGAGTTCTTTGCTCGTATTATGGCGGATTGAAAGGAAAGAAGAATTATTAGCGACAGTTGACTCATTTAGAGTCATTAGCGCTTTATGAGAAGGAAAGACAAATAATTTCTCCAGAACAATATTTTCAAAATACCCTGAGCGTCTATCATACCAAAACTCCTCCACCAAAGACAGAAAGAAAGAAAGAACAAAACAAAACAAAAGTAAAAATAAAAAAAAAAACGGAGAGGCGTATTTAATTTGGTAAGTACATGTATGTCAGTTTCAGTTCCTCGGAGTTATAGTCAATTTTGGAAATTTAAAGTAACTGCGAACGCTTAAGAGAAGCAGATGGAAAGAAACGGCTTCCGATGGGTAATTGCTTTCACAGTTTCGACTGTTTTTCAAAACCCTGCTGTTAAATTGTGAAACAGCTGCAAATACATCATGAAATACAGAACTTTTTTTTTTAAAGAATTTCGTGCTATATGTTTTTTATATCTTCCATCTCTAGGAAAATGTCCGAGTAAAAGAGATTGAAAAATTATGCCATTGCCTGGCATCACCATCTCTTCAATTGTATCAGTTCTTCATGACACAAAAAACATAAATAAAAATAGTTTCCTTATTTTTAACACATATTTGACTATTACAGGTCATTTAAGGGACTGGCTCTGACACGCTTCACTCATGTCCAAATTAGCTGACGTCGCCATAACAACCATACAGTCCATATTCATCATTGCATCCATCAGTGGAAATTCTCTAGTGTGTGCTATCATAAAGAGGAATCGACATATGAGGTATATAAATGGATAAAAAAAATTATACTTTTCAGGTAAAGTACTCAATAAACTGCAATGAATGTAATTCTTGAAACTCTCTAGTGTGTGTTGTTATAAAAACAACCATCATAGTGAGCTGGATGCAAACGATGAAATGTGAAAAGAGAAAAATACCTCCAGGATAAACAATTAACTCGAACTGATAGAATTTGTGCAATCCAGTTGAAGTTCGGGTTGCCTTGCCTTTAGATTGTTTTTAAACATTTCTCGGGAGACTTTTGTCTTATATAGTTGTCCATCCGTGTCACTGATAGTCAACAGTTTATGACGGAAGGGCGGAAGTATGCTGGTCAAACACCGGTACTACAACCAGAGCGTTTCACCAAAAGAGTCGATCGAAAATAAAGTAACATGTACTTTTTAATGGATGTTAACACAAATGTCTTGCTCGAAAATAGTGTGATATGTATTCCTTTGCTTAAGAGAGAAGCGTTCGTCTTGCGAACGCAAGGGATAAAAAATCAACGTCTTAGGTTCGGGAAAATACTAACTCTCTTATTTAGGATTCCTATAAATTATCTGCTGGTAAATCTGGCAGTGGCTGATAGCTTTTTCGCGACATTTCATACAACGGAGGTGGTTTACAGTCATATTGATACCCATCCGGACGGGGTAGCTGGAAAAGTTGCATGTGTATTCAGAAACAGCGTCTTACAGTGGATCGGAGCTTCTGCATCAACGTTTACCGTGGTTGCCATCGCCGTAGAACGCTACTTCGCTGTAATGTATCCTTACCAAAACAAAAAGAAGCTGACCATGGAAAAAGTCAAGGTATGTCACCACAAGTTTCCGTTCCTGTATCGGTGTCGTTCTCCTGAATCTTCATGTACACGTCATGTACGTACAGTCTAGTAAGTTTAAATCATATGATACGTTTTCACGCCCGACTGGCCGTTCCGAAATTCAAAAGGAAACTAGGGCGAGCTTCAAATTTGAAGTAATCGATAAATTGACACCATCACATGAAAGATAACATTGAGATTGGTCGTTTAACCAAGTTTGATTTTTTTAGGTGGAACAGAGACCAAGTTACGGACCTTGAAACATGGTTCAAAATCCTTACAAATGTCTCTAATTTTGTGACCGCGTCCCCCCAAACCATACAAACGCTGTATTTTTTTTTTTACGATTTCTGTGATATTCTTAAAACTTGACAAACATATTGATTTTCACCTGAGTTATTTCCAAATATTAGGTGGATGACGAGATTTTACAGTTGTCAGAAAACTGAATAATACTATATGATTTATGTGATGGTGTCAATTTATCGATTACTTCGAATTTGAAACTCGCCCCAGTTCCCTTTTGAATTTCGGAACGGCCAATACCACTTAAAGAGAGAGCACCCAGAAATGGATTGAAACCTTCACTATTCTAGTGCCTTTACTGTAGAGCATACTTTTTTTGTGATATATTCCAATCGAAACAAAGATGAAATCACCTTCGATAAGGTCAAGTTATGACACCACAGCTCCCCCTTCTTATGTTGTCACTTCCCTCAACCGCTAAGGCGCATTATTAAACGAAATGTAACCCGTGATTTTCGTATAATTCGTCCACTTAATTGATAGACTAAGTTAGGTAAAAAGTTTGAAACCTAAGTGGTAAGTAGATTTAGTTACGGGATCAATTGCTGGCTCATATTGTCTTGTTTTGTCACGTGACAGACATTAATGTTATGGGTGGGGTACCTAGCCCCAGGTACGTATACGATTAAGTCAAGACCTTTCGAAGGATATATATTTCTCTTTTCCAGGTGATTATTGCTATATCTTGGATCGCTTCATTGATAAAGAATATCCCGAAATTCAGTTTAGTATTTTATAAAAGTGATGTCATCAGCTGCAAGTACACTGAGGAATGGATTGGCAAGGTTTACTTTTCAGCGTTGTTTTCCATTAATGCCTTTTCGTTTATGCTGATCGCTGGCTTATACTCCAGAGTCATGTACACTTTGTGGTTTCAGCGACCGGAAAATGATGATTTACGCACAACTCAGCAACAGGTACGTGTTAGCTCACGATCGAATAATGCGCTGTGTCTACAGTTGTCTAAATTTAAAAAAGGTTAAACTGTTAAGTGAGAAACAACAATAACATTAACAGCAACAACAAAAACGTTTCGGCAGTTCTGCCTTCATCAGGGGAAACGATTTCCCCTAGGAAAGACAGACGAAACAATGAGTAGTTAAGTCTTCAGCAGAAGTGGGGCGGGCAATCTCCCATTACGAAAGCAGTTGGAAGGCAAGAAAGCAGTACCACTGAAAAATAGGCTACAAGGCTGGCGGATAGGGGTGGGGGGATAATTTTGACCTCATCCCAGTGCTGAAGTGCACGGTGGGCGATCAATTGAAAAGGGTATAGCGACTAACGAATTTGGGTTATTTTCTAAAGAAATGACTAGAGTGAAGTTTTTATTTTTGCATGTAAGAAGAATATGTTCCCGAGCATTTGATAGTCTAGAACTGTGGTGGTTCTATCTTGTTCTTTTAGCTGAAACTGAACTAGAATTTTATATAAATTAAAAATATGCGTTATAGATAATGTTTTTTTATCACATTATCTTCGATTGCCCAGGGTTTATTTTGATGCCGTATACTTGTTAAAGTCAACGGACTATCGGATACACCTTGTTAATCGGAATAACAATTCTATTTCGTATATCAGAGAATATTTTAAAGTAATATAAATTTAGAGATTCCTTCACAGTGGAAGCCCGTTAATACGACCACCGTCGGGCCGTGAAAATTTGGCCGTCAGTAACGGGGGGGGGGGGGGGGGGGGGGTCGGATAAACGGGGTTTTTAAAATAAGAAAATAAGTGGGCTTATGCAGGTCGGGCCACAGAGAAGTGGTTGTAATAACGGGTTGTTCGTGTGGCGGGGTTCCACTGTACCGCAATCGCGTCTACTACAAATCGGAAAAATATTTTAGGCTGAAGGATACGTTTCTGAATGTCCCTTTTCTGTTGACAGGGCGTGTTGAAGGTACGGAAGCGTGTCACGCTCATGCTTTTAACCGTGAGTGCCATCTTTGGAATCTGCTGGACCACCGATATAATAGCACACAGCTTGGATATCTTTGGCTCTAACAAGCCCATTCCTTATGCCATTCCGATTGCTCACACAATGCTAATGTTCAATGCAGCCGTGAATCCGTTTGTATATGCTCTAATGAGCCGACGATTCAGGGAGAAGACGAAGGAAATGCTATGCCTCACTTCGGCTTCAAAGGTTCATCCGTTGAGAAAACCAAAGGACGGAAAAATACCCCACGACACCAAGCAGACAATCACACCTTGTTAAATCCCGGGTCGAATATGACAGTAGTGATAAATAAGTATCAAATTAATTAATAAATTAATTATTTACTATGTTATTATTAACTCTAAAGAACGCATTTTGAACGTTTCATTGTTTTTATCGGCCTGAATGCCCAAACCAAACCGGGCACCAAGTGGTGGGTACACGCATGGAGTGGCTTTTTGACGGTGAGAAAGAGAAATAAAAACAACGGGAATGGCCCCGAGAGTTCGAGCATTTTCTTTGGACACACTCTGCGGAAATGTCTGGGGTGTCTATACTTAACCGGATTTCAAATCAGAGAGCAATTCTTCACCGAAAAAAAAAAAAGCAGTTTTGCTGGTCTCCGAGCAAGCTCTTTCGGGGAGATGGGGAAGAGAGGGGGAAAGAGGGAAAAAAAAAGAGCTTGCACGCACGCCTCAAATTTGAACTTGCCTTCTAGTACCCCCTGTAGCTCCTCGGGTTTTGAGCTTTCACAAACTTTTTGATATATGAGACGAGTGCAACTGAGACCAAGATCTGTTTAATTTAGGAAGGAATCTATGCTGCAAGCAACGACTTACTGCTGCCAGATACTCTTGTTTGGGTGCCAAAAATAACCCTGTGCTTCAGAAATGCGAAAAACCAACAAAGGCTTTTTCCTGAAGCGAATCGGTTGCTAACTCAATCACAAGCGTGTTAAATAAGGTTAATCCGAGGTTACAGATGTTGTTCTTAAGGCCAAGGAAATAAACCTTTTGGACTTCTGCGTCAACGGAGAGAAAATGAATCTTGGACATTGATCTGTGCCCTAAAGGAAAGCTTCGATGGCTTGACGTTGTTCGGGTATTAAATCTAACGGAAACTTTAGATGGAAAGCAAAATTCTTACAAGCGTTTAGTATAAGTCACTACTGTCTGCTATTTCTGTTTCTGTCTTTATCAAACTGTGCGCAATGAAAGAATATGTTATCACAAGATCAAATCGGCTAATCGGCATTTTGCCTCTAATTTTTGGACGCACATATGAAAAATTATGAGACGCGAGCGCAAGCTACCCCCTGGGAGATTTCGCGCGCAGGCAACAGTTTTGCAAACGTTACTTATTAACAACTCATTAAAAACATTTAACACGATATTTCCACTTTAGTTTACTTAGATATTGGTTCATATTGCATGATTTTCCCGTTATAATTAAGATAGTATTTGGCAATTAAGAAACACTGATTGATTTTTAACGCACAATTTGTATCTGCATTACTACTGGGGGCGATACCAAAAGGTTCCTCCACAGGGGAGGGCTAAAAATAACAGTACTCTATTAATCTACGCCTTTACAAAGGGGCGAGTTTGGCCGCATTCAGCAAAGGTGTGTATAATAAAGTTTGATTCTTTACAATGAATGTACGTGTTGGAAAAAAGCAATTGAAACGTGCGCCGGCCCAAGCACAAAACAAACATGCAAAGCAGTATGGGGGATAATCCGGGAATCCCGATCAGGAGAGAGCAACTTCAACTCGCCTCTTAGAGACGACTGGTGGCTACCGAATTATACGGCATACCAACAGGAGTCACTCCCCCCAATCAAGAACCCAAAAGAAGACTGCTTTAACTCAGGTCACATTCATTCCTTGTGTAGCGGTAATCTCTCTTTTTTTCCCTTTTTTTTCCGGTCCAATGATAGCCAGAATTCATAGCGCTAACCTCCAGTAGACGGTAGAGATATTACATAGACCCGCCGAGTATCGTTCCTATCAGAAAAATGATAACTAAACACTTCATCAGGTAATTACAGTGAAATCTGCCCAAAATAAATAAAGCAACCACAACTTCACTGAAGTTGCTTCGTGTATAGACACTTAAGGGACAAAGACCAGGTTATAAACAAATACTTATATATTTGACAACTCACAGATTAATGATATAAACTCTGATAATTAATCCGAAGTCCTTTCTATTGTTTAATAAACCTGACAATACATGACAATGTCAATTAATTTTGGACTGGTCCTGTAAACCTGGAATGAACTTCCCTCTCTTAGCTGCCGGGGCGCCCTGATAATGCCCTACCAGCCCACAAGCATAGCACCTAGCAGAAGCCCTATTGCCACGCCCCTACCCCTCCCCCGGAAGGGACGGGGCGTTGAAGCCTTCATTGCCTTCTCAACTTTAGCCATTGAGTCGAGAACCGTTTCATCATCTTTGTCACCCAACAATGCCCTTTTTCTCCGGCATCGCTCGAAGAACCGCACTGTAGAAACCAGACTTCTGGTGGCTTGCTTCCTTGGCAACAACCTTAAGACTAATCAAGTAATCTAAAGCCCTCTCCTTGCTAAAAGAAGGAGCTCTGATGAACATTTGAAGTTGCTCAAAGGCTGAGTCCACTGTGGGCTTCTGGGAATTCTCTAGAACCTCCAATCCGCGTTTAACCTCAGTCAAATTATCTTCTTCCTGCATAACACAAGGAAACGCAGACCATTAGGAACGTCAGTATCAGTGTTATCATAATTCCCATGTTAGGATCAAAATATCTTTTTTTTCACATAAATCAATAGTTTAGCCCAACAGGCCTTAAATACAACTAGATATTCTTCAAAAATTGTACGCCTTTCACTCATCATCCTTTTCCATTAATATATACGGCTAAACAGGCAATCTAGAAAATTTATGTCTTTAGCCAAACAGCATGTATATTTATTTCCCAGGTATTGAACATAAGAAAGCTCTCCAGGCATTTGCATTTCATTACATGCAGACATACATGCACACATTTTGCAACATACAATATACAACATTTCATTACAATTAGTCAAGAACAACATTATGGAACAGAAAAAAATGCATCTTCAACAACACAGGCAAAACAATCGCCTCCTCCGCAGGAATCTCCGTTTTTTATTCGCGATGGTTATCCAGTGGCAAGGGAGAGCGGGGGCACAGGAAGCCCAAATCGTGCAAAAGACTCCACAAGCGTTCACAGCCTCTTAGGCATTAAATACCTACACATTTAGCCTGACAGGCAGTGCACAGACAGTTTCGCACTCAGCCGCACAGGAATCATAGAACAGAATACCCTCTCAGCCCCACAGGCATCATGCAAGCAGTATACTCAGCCCCACGGGCATTATGCAAATTAACTTATGTGGACCGCAGAAAACGACGAAACAGCCGACACAACCTGAGCCAAAAAAAAAAAAAATACGAAACCAACTCATGTAATCGGAAAACAAATACCAAAGAATGGAGTCTTAAAAGTAGTACAAAAGCCGAACCAGAACTCACCACAAACCCAAAGATTGGACCACGTGCACAGCAGCGATGTGGAGAAAAAACGCACGGTAACACCTTCGCGGCCAAGCCACAGTAGCGGAGTAAAAAAACGTATAAACTCGGGTAAAAACCACACCAGCTAAACCCTACAGAGGCTAACGAAAACTGTATGAAACGAAGCTACCGAATACAAAGCCGAACGCTACTCAAATTAAATGTGAAACTACAGTTACGCAGTAACAGTTCCGAAACATAAGTTATTTCCCCCCGCACGTTCATTCTGAGCTGATGGAACTGGCCGTGGATTCTCAGCCACCTGTGGAGCAGGAGTAGCGTCTGGTAGCGGATTAAGGGCTTGTCGTACTTGCTCAGGGGCTGGCTGAATCGGTACCTGCTCCATGTCCAGAAGCCGGGTTTGAGTTGACGAGGCTCACAATAGAGAACCAAAAGTTTGGCGGCCTCGAGTAGAGAGACCAGTAAGCATGTGTTCTTCCTTATATACTCATTAACATAATCCCCAGGGAATAATTAGCATTATGCCAATGACTTATCATAATAATATACTAGATGTTCAGGCAAATGAAGCGAGTTTGTAATCTATTCTGTTAACGGCACCATCGTGCGCGAATTGGAACAAAATGAAGACACAGTTTCAGTTTATTATGATTAACGGGAGCATCGTCTTATCATAAATTATCCGAAACAAGAAACCTGACTAATATTCAAAAACTGGCTTCTTAAAATTTATCTGACGAGTTGCATGAAATCTGAACTCGCAGCTGAACAGAATAATAGGGAGTTTAAGAAACGAGGACGCCCACGGCATAGCCTGAGTATCAGGCCCTATCGGGGAAGCGGGGACGAGGGGAAGGAAGAGGAGAAGGGCCTGACACAAAGCTATTGATTCGCTTGTGTCCAACATCCAGATTCTGGATGTTACACTAATTGGTCGAAAGACAATAAGAAACGTCATGTGAGTCAACCGGAAGTCAAGCTTCCAGCGCAGGGGTTACAGACGCCATATTGAAATTTACTCTCATGACACATGACAGTTACCGGAAGTGATTTTGATTGGCTAATTATAACACGCGCTGTCTGGGGGTGGAAGGCTTCTGAGAAGCTGTTTGTGTGAGGCTTTTCTTCCTTCGCTTTCTCGCTCTTTTTGCCTTCCCCACCCTAGAAACGCCTGATACCCAGGCTACCCACGGCAACGAGAGCGTCATTTAAAAATATAACTTTTCGTATTTGTAACTCTTTCGCAGTTATCAAAATTTGTTTAACTTGGAAAATGCTGGCGAACTCTCCAGGAACTTAGTATGAACGACGTCAAGGTAACGAAAAAAGAAAAAAAGATTTTGCCGTCATACGCTCACGTTGTCGAGAAAACCTAAAATTTGGTCACTTCACGTCATTTTGTAGAGGATGGCAAAGAAATGTACCAAATGTAAAACGCTAGTGCAGAGTGATTGTTTTTGCTCATTAAACCTGTTGTTTTGTGGCGTTCTCGTTGCCGTTGCCGCCCTCGCTTCTTAAACTCCCTCATGTCAAGTTCGTGCGCTCACTGAATCAGCCCACTCCTACCTCGACGTTGATCTGGATATCACAAAAACCTCAACTAATAATTGCTTTAGAAAGATTTACATTAATACATTTACATTAATACATTAATACATTAATTTACTACAATTAATACATTCATTTACATTAATACATTAATTATACATGTATCACTGTCATACTAACCCTGTTCCAAAACGAATAGAGTTTGAGTCACAAAGTAAATGCATAATTAATGTATGGGGCTGAGTGAAAATCTTGCCATTGCTTTAGTTTATCGTACCCAAATACGCAATTAGCCAATCAGAAGCCAAGTCTACTGTCCTGATATCCTACGATATCAAGTTACTGACCTGATATCCTACGATATCATGGCCACTTTCCGAAAACAATGCTGTAAAAGTCTGCATCGCTTTGATGAAGAAAAGAAAATCGACCATTCAAGAAATCAAGGTGTATCATAATACACTGTATATACATACCGTGCATATTGCATAGGCTCATAGCGGTTTACAAATCTTCTTTAAGGTGAGATTGGACGTCAACATGTATAGACGCCACTACAGCCGTAATCAGTCAATGGTTTGATTTCACCCACCCACCTCAGACATTAATGCGACATGTCTTGAGGTCCCACAGATTATTAAGAATTTTGTGATTATTCCAACTTGTTTAATATGGAAAATGCTGGCAAACTGCTTGGCTTAAAGTAGTATTAACTGTGTTAAAGTAAAGAAAAAGAAAGGAAAAAATTGCTTATCTGTTATCAAGTTCTCGAGGGAACCTAAAATTACAGCAAGTCACGATGTTGTTTTGCAGGGGACGGTAAAGAAATGTACCAGAATGTAAATCGCCCTTGCAGAGCGACTGTTTTTGCTCTTTGAACCTATTTTGTGCCTTCCTCGTTGCTTCAGCTCTCTAATATATGCGCCTAGAAGGGGAGCTCCGCAATTATCGTTTTACTGGCATATCCAGTCGTCTGCTTATAACATGCCTCATCTGGCCACGCTGAGGCAATCCTACAAAACGTTGTATTAACAGAAACTAGTATGGAAAAACGACGTGGGCCGGTCCGTAAAAAAGGACGCCGGATCTCCAGCTCTCAAGAGCTGAAATTGTGCGCGGCTTTTCTTACACGAATTTTGTGTTCAAAACGATGAGTGACAGGAGCGAAAACAAAGAAGAGGAAGAGGGGAGACAGTAAATAGCGTAACTGAACTGTGAATTAGATCGTAGAGGATCATGGGAAACAAAGGAACATGGAAAAAGAAACCAAAGGGCTCTTAAAGCCAGCTTATTCATGTAATGGTAATAGCCAATTTTTAGTGTGCTTGTTATTGTGCTGGTCATCGACACCAAAGCGGAAAGGAAAGATTGCTATTGATAATATTGTAATGTGTGGTACTGGCATTTTTTTTTATGAATGAACATTATGATACTGTGAGTTAACTGTATTCAAATAACAAACTAAAACAACAACGTTATCTCTTTATCTCTCCCCTAGGCCGGTATCCACCGGTTATAAATTACAAATGTCTATGTATGAACCCGTTAAAGTGTCCCGCTAAAACTGGAGGGTGGGGGCGTCATGGTCATGCTCCCTGGAGAAAATTTTAATTTTCAGCAAGTCAGAAATGCTATTTTGGAGGTAAGGGGATAGAAAATTTTGCCTTACTTTTTTTATGCCATTATAAGTACTCTTTATAATAATTATTAGGGGGTGACCTGCCATTCAGAGCCTATGTTTTGGCTGACCTCCCCTGCTTTGAAGCCCAATCATTTCTACATGCCCACCCTTACTAAATTCCAGGAGCATCCCCCTGCCCATGTTCCTTACCTTGCCATATTA
Source organism: Galaxea fascicularis (assembly GCA_948470475.1). Classification (NCBI taxonomy): domain Eukaryota; kingdom Metazoa; phylum Cnidaria; class Anthozoa; order Scleractinia; family Euphylliidae; genus Galaxea; species Galaxea fascicularis. Next base: position 14,257,654 of record OX419338.1, read on the forward strand.
TTGACATAGTTTTGGCAAGGTTGTTCATAGTTGCTTTCTATATACAACTCAGGGTGATGCAGAAGATGCTGAATCCAAGAAAGCGTATATGGCAAATGAAACTTCGGAGCAGTTAGATAACTGGTATGACACTGCACGGAAAAAAACAGTTCCATCTCCTAATACATTCACTGGAACTCTACCAAGTTCAGATAATCTGAATTCCAATAATGAAACTGAATTGGCTGATTTCGCACAAGGCACATTCTTGTCATCATTTGTTTAAGTAAAAGGCTCAGGATTCTCCACCACTTAATGCTGTTATGCAATGAGCTACCCATACTATTTGTACACAGGAGCACTGAAATGTCTTTAAACCATGTTCATCCGTATAAACACAGGCAACATACTTTTGATGTTGTTGGGGTTCTTGTTTGTACGAAAAGCAAAAACAAACTCTGTTGTTTTGTAAAGCAATGCATGATATTTAGATTGATAATATTTTTTTATTAAAGTTCAACCTCTGCCTTGTGGCTGATTTATGTTTATGATCAGAAATTGCAAAGAATTCATTTTTCCTGCTTAACTATGCATGAAGCTTTGGTGAATGTGGAACAACTTTTCGTATACGTTTTTGCACTGTAATTATAACTTTTTTGCTCTTGCTCTTTTGAAGAACACGCTTTATTTGGGTTGTGGGAATTCTTGACATCGCTCTACTCCTTCTTAGCCTTACGTCATGTTGACACAAATTAACATAAACATCAAAGCAAGATCTGTGCATTTTATTTTTAGATTTTACCTGTACTGAGATTTCATTAAAGTTCGGTGAAGAGAAAGTTGTCATTCCCTCGATGCTGCTGTGTTCATCTTGTGATTCATTTAACTTACCCACGTGTGTTGTTGGGGCAGTTGTTGCTGCCTGTGATTTGGAGGAGCATTAAAACGAATCTTACTTATTGGCGAAGAAGGACAGCTTCGTCTTGATAAACTTGATAACATTGCCTGTGATTGATCTAATGTGACTGGTAGCCATTTTGAGCAAGTTTTAATGAAAGACTGTTTCGTGGTTTGTATTGCAGATTGTAAAGCAGATTGTAAAGCAGATTGTAAAGCAGTTCTGTACGAGCGGGCCTCAAGTCTGGATCGAAACAGGAGCTCAAAAAATGTTTTAGTGTGACTATCTTGGCCGCTGTTATTGATGTGTGCGTTGTATGTTGAAGAGCTCCAAAGGAAAAGCACAATAATAAAGCAATGATTTACGTACTTACCAACACGAACGCAATATGGCTGCCTCGATAGTCTGTCTCGCGAGGTTGGCTCTTGTTCACAGAGATGGAAAGGATATTTTTGAGCCCACGGTGGAGTGAGCACCCATACCAAACCATGGTGTAACTGCCCAGCGGTATATCTTTGAAGTCATTTTGAGCGTTATGAAAGAGTGCGTCTCCGCGCACGTGGTCACGGCGTGCGCGAAAAAACCGATCGGCATTCCCCTAATTGCGAACATTTCGGCTTCTCAATCCATATTGCGATTTTAAGAGGCTGGGAAATTATGGCTTGACGTTAATTTATTTTTTACACCATACAGACATTATTTTATTCTTTGCACTTGCTTATAGCGACATCAAAGTTTATTTGGAATTTAATTAAGGCGAGGGGGGAGGGGTGGTGAGGAACATTACAAATTACTTCCGGTCCGGTTCACTTCTGTATACTGTCAACAAAAAAGGTCTGCAAAAGAGGTCCACAACAAATGTCCACAAACGTCCGTCTACAGTTTCGCCCTTCACAATACCTCATTCATTGTGCAAGCACATGAATGAGCTAAAAATGGCGTCATCGTGTTTCTGTGTCACGTAAAAGTTTAAGCAAAACGTTTTTTCGATGAAAACTCCTTACTATCTATGCGTAAGCGCACTCTTTCACACAGATACGTCTTTCTTCTGTTATATTATTTTTGACTATCACAGGTTAAGTGACAGAGCTGACACCCAGGCCTCAATAGGCCATTTCGATTCCGAATTACCTTAAACATCTTTTTTCAAAGCGAGTCTAGGTGCTCATCCTTTCATACGCAAAAAGAGGCGTAAGGTAATTCGGAAAGGGCCTATTTTGTCCAAAGCAGCTGCTGTCGCCATAACAACAGCACAGTCCACATTTGTTATTGCATGCGTCGTTGAAAATTCTCTGATGTTTGTTGTCGTAAAGAGATATGGACATATGAGGTTTGCAAATACATGTACATATAAAAGCTAAAATGCAATGTAAGATAGATAAATATCAACCGAAGATAAACGGGAATACATTAAGGCGGTCTAATCAGAGTTCGGTTTGTTTGCTTTTCAATATTTTCTTAGCATTTCCTGAATGATTTTTGCCTTACTCAGGGGTCCATCAGTAGTGCATTAAAGTAGGGCTGAATTATGCTGACCAAACAGCGGTACTACCTGTGTGTATTACCTAGAGTCCAACGAAACATAAGTTTTTTTTCCAACATTAATGACTTGAAAACAGCGTAAGATGTATGTCTTTGCTTAATCTTGCATAGGTTGGGGATAAAACATGAACGGCAAAGGTTTACAAATGCATCTCCTTTATTTAGAATTTCCATCAATTATCCGCTGGTGAATCTGGCAGTGGCGGACATCTTTTTTCGCGACATTTCATATGTCGGAGATGATTTACAGTCACATTGGCAACTATCCGGACCGTGACGGCATGGCTTGAGAAATTACATGTATATTGAGAGACGGTAAGCTGCAATGGGTCGGCCAGCTGTTGCATCAACCTTCACTGTGGTTGCCACTGCTGTATAACGCTACTTTAATTTGTTGTCATATTTAACAATTGGTTCATGGGTCAGCGTGTGTTTATCGAGATATGAAGCACGCAGGAAGCTTGGAGAGCACGAAAGATGCATAAGAGTTGCTCGAGGCGTAGCCGAGAGCAACTCTAGCTTCATCTACATCTACATTTACATGATTTCAGCACTCGGCAAAGTCCCATTGACTTATGGCTGTTATGCGTGTGGCCTCATACACCATAAGCCTTTCTGGGATATCACGTCAAACCGGCCACTTGTTGAATGAGCTTCAGTAAAGGCATTTGAGAAATCTAGACATCTAGCTTCTTAAAAACATTTAAAATGGAAGTATCTACCTTTGAATGTTCGAACAGACCAGTTTGTGACTTGTTTGGTTCTTCCAGAGTGTCTTTCAGTCTTTCTGCGAGGATATTTTTCATCTCCGACTCACTTAAAGTTGCTTGCTTGTTCTCGTTTTTCCTTTTCTTTATGCTTTTTCAGGCACTAAAATCTCCAATCCCAAAGAAAAATTCAGCAGATCTTCTTCATCAGCTGGTTTGCTAGTTGCTATGTTTAGTTTAATTTTTTGCTGAAGTTTTCCCACGTTTTTGAATGCCAAATGCCGAAGCGACAGTGACTCGCGGAGAAAACTTTTTCTCAAGGCATTGTTTGCTGGCGTCATCAGCGTGCACAATGGGAATACGAAGCACGCTCGCGCAATTGAATTTGATTACACGAATTTACTAGCTATGTTATAAATCCTCATAGGAACAACGGAAAATTGATCATGCACAAACTCAAGCTATGTCGTTACATGTTTCCGTTAATGTGTTGTCGCCCGCCTGAATTCTCGAGGTCATGTAAGTCGATGAACAGGTGATTTTTCACTTGTAACTCCACCAGTTAAAGATATATGACAGTTCTAAGTACATGGTTATTTGGGGAAGCAAAACAACATCTTATGTATAGTATACAGACTTAAGTAAGTTAATTAAAAGGTCAATAAACCATTTGTGTACCATTGATGATTTCTTGTGTTTTATGTAAATGTAATTTATATTTTAGGGTACCTGGCAATGTGTGTTCTTAAAACACCACTAAAAATGTGCTTTGTTGCACATGAAGAGGTGCGAAAAAACACATCCTCCTTCTGAGCACACCTGAAATTGTGCCAAATTTAGGGCAAACACGAGGGAACACATTAAGGTGTGTTTGGATAGCTCACAGAGGTGTGTTTAGGTAACACATGAAAAGGAGTACATTTTTACACACCTTTTTTGTGTTGTTTTAAGGACATATCTAGGTGTGTTGCAGTAACACACTTTGTTTTAGAGTGTGCAAGCTCTTGCAGTTCCTTAATCATTTGCTTTGCCTCATGTACAGTGTTAGAGCGCACGAGAGCCGCGCACAGTGTACAGTGTTGAGCCGGCACGAGAACTGTTTTCCAGCTTATAGCTGTGCCTTCTCTCCTCGGCGTATCAAAACTAAACTTAATTCTGGATTAAATGTTTGAACTATATCATATAGGATCAGTCTTCATTTGATTTCACATCCGCAGTTCATTTATGATTTATTTCATATATATCATCCACATTCATCTCTTTCAAGGCGGGAACATATGAACCTACAATTGACCTGCTCCCAACGTCAGTGACTTCATAGCTCAGTTGGTTAGAACATCGCACCGGTATCGCGAGGTCACGGGTTCAAACCCCGTTGAAGTCCTGAATTTTTTTCAGGCTTCTTTTTGCAATTGCATAAATTAATTACGTCCACAACTGCGAGGACCATTTGATATTAAACTTCATTTGATATTAAACTTAATTCACTGGAGAGACGAGGCGAGGCTTTTGATTCCCGAATTGTGGCATCTCATCAAGGCCGGCTATACATAGTAGTTTTCAGCCTTTGATCGTGGACATTTGATATATCCTTTCGAAAATGATCATCTGCTCGTAAACGTGCTCTGGCTCTGTATTGCCCGTATTATAGGATCGGTCGGGGACTGACGCATTCTTATTTGTTCTCTAAATGTACGATTTTTACAACTCACTCTATAGCGGACGCCAGTAACGTAATATCTACCGCACTTTCGCTTGTGTTTTTTCTTGTCCGCCAAAATGGATTGATCTTCTTGGCATAAAAATGAAGTCAGTAGTTATAACCTCGCAAAAACAAATTCGCTTTATAAGCACTTTAAACTATCCGGACCTTTTTCGCGTTTTCTTCTCAAAAACTCTTCTTAACTCTTATTCGCAGTTAAGAAGTTTCAATTATCAGTATCTTTTCTCTTGTTATACTCTAGCGCTGTTTTTTTCAAATCCTTTTCGCTATAAACAAGCGTATTTATGTATATCACAGGAAATCTGTCGAGTACGCGGAAAGTGGAAAGTGTGCAATGTGTTCAATTCAATGATATATAAATACCTCTTACTAACCGAGTTCGAGGTCCGTATTGTGAGTTACGGACCGAGTTTTTTCTTGTTCACTTATGGTGCAAGCGCGAAGCGCGCGGGCCATAAATCAACGGGAAAAACGAAGATTCGTGACTTACAGTACGGACCGGGAAAAGGAGGTTTGTAAGATATTTATTATATCTCTGAGGTTAATCAGGCGAGAGGAAAAATAAACTTTTGAATTTAGCGGGCCGTACAGTGAAGTACGGCCCGCTAAATTGACCAATCACAGCGCGCGTACTAACTGAGAGATATAACAGAGATATATAAAAGGGAAAACGTAATGCCTGCCACTCAAGATATACATGTACAACCTTTTTGGTGAAATAGAGACTACGATATTGGCTCAGTTGAGAACAAAGGTTTTTTTCTTAAACAACTGATGGCGAAAGTGCAGCCGGTTATATATCAATGGAGTAGAGAAAAAGCCGGCCAAACAGACAAAGCTGACCAGTGGTGGCGTAAGAACGATTCGTACCACTAGTCTTTTGTATTGGTTTTAATTTTGATTTATTCAGATGATAGTTACGCTTATGGTAAAACTGCATTAAAATTTCAAAATTGTAACCCTTTCATCGATATATCATACTGCAATATACACTTTATTTTACTTCAATACAGTATAGATATGTGAGTGGTGTATATGAAATGAATCATACAAACTGCGGAAATGAAATCAATCATTTATATTATTGACAGTATACTGTACATTTTATCATTGCTATTACTATGAGACTAACCCTGTTATTTACTTTATTTACATTTCCCTTCGACAGGTGTTTGGAATACTTTTATGATCTTGGGTTTTCTACCGGAGTCACGTTGGCATAATTAATGACTTTGTTCAATATTGATATTGATCTTTGGGAAACGTTACTGAAGTACACACAAAAGCAACAATGGTTGAACCGAGATGTGGATTATGCAATGATAACCAGAAAAAATCTTTGGAAACAATTTACTAAATCTGCAATGTTCGCCTTCCCATCACTTTCTGGAGCATGGATCGATTGTTGGTGGGGTGGTATTGATGACCATTTCGATGTCCAGCAATTCCGTTGCAGTGTGTACCCTCGCTGGGTTGTAGGATATCATTAGGACTACCTTCTCCCTGAATCGTTGGTTTATTAAAGCATATGCAAAAGGGTTGATGGCCGAATTAAACATAAGAGTGACATGAGAAATGGGAAGTGCAAAAGGATTGAGCTGAAAAGAACCAAGGTCGTCCAAGAGGTGAAGTATCGCGTGGTTGCCCCAAGAGATACCGAAGATGGCGCTGATGGTGACAACCATTAAGGTGACCCTCTTTCGTATCTTCAACACACCCTGCCGTCATAGAAACACGGTGAAATAAGTAACATACAAGTGAGTTAAAATTAACCATATGAAGAGTCACAGTCCTGATTTGACCACCAAAACGTCCTTAGGAGGGGCTGTGTTTTTGATTTCGTCTTGGCAGCTACGCGGAATGGGCATATATACTGATTTCGGGGTTTTATGTTGTTTGCGAGCTTTATATCGACCTTAATAAACAGTTTTTTTTAAACTTAAAAGCGAAGTCAATCTCGGTGCAACGTATGCGAGAGTCTGTGGAAGGACAAACCTATTTTTGACTATAAAATTAAAAAAGAGGTACAGCCGACAGAGAGCTCTATCACAACCTTTTTTTTAAATACCCAAACCTCGGGTTATCTGTCACTATTACTTTCTGACTCCTACCTGGTTTTGATAACTGAGCTCATTATCATCATTACGTCTGAACCATAAAGTGTGCACTACTCTGCCGTATAACCCGACCATCAGCACAGAGGAAACCAATACGAAGGTATGCCACACGATACTCACAACCTTCACAAACGGATCTGGCCACACGTAAATGCAGACGTTATGATCGACTTCTTTTGCGAACTCTGTTATATGGATAATCCCTGAGAAAATCCAAATACCAGGTAAAATAAACTAGTAAAGAGAAAAAAAAATCATGGTTACGGGAAATGGATGTGTGACGGCCGCTATCGAGTAAACAGTGTGCACTTTGACATGGCCAAAACACTCACTAGCTGTTTCTTGGAACCGAAATTTGTTTGAAAAGAAGTATGCACAGGGGCGGATCCAGGGGGGGGGGGATTGGGTGGCTAGCCCGCCCCCGTCGGAGAAGCCCACCATAAAAATCTAATACGTGAAAAAAAGGAAATACATGCATGGGTTCCAAAAAATATAGTATAGTTTGGTGGCCGACTGTATCAGCCACCCCCCATTAAAAAATCCTGGATTCGCACCTGATGTAGTCCTGGTGGCAGTTTTTGAAAAGAGAGATGGGAAGAGGGTGAACTTTCGAGAAACAAAGGAAAAAAGGAGCGAAAACACAGACTTAGCGCCGACATAGCGACATCGATGGCGGAAGATTGCATACAGCAGTAGCTAATGTTAAGGCTTTGACAAAAAAAAAATACGCTTAAGATACACAGCTAAACTGTTGACTCACCCTCAATTTATACATGGTTATTTTTCTTTTGTTCTCGCGGGGATATATCACCGTATAATAGCGTTCCATTGCGATGACTATGAGAGTTAAGACGGTGGATGCTGCACTAACCCACGACAGGGAACCGTCTGTCAACAACGTACACAGAAACCTCCCTGGCACTCCTCCTGGTAGGTGGGAGGAGGAGCGGCCTAAGACGATCTTCGGTACGTAAAATACAGCAAACAGGATGTCCGACACGGCCAGGTTTACTAGTAAATAATTTATGGGAGTCCTGTGATACAATCAAACGGAATATGTTAACGTTAAATGTCAACGCAGACGCAAGTCAAGTTGTAATCAGCGGGTGTCAATAAAACGAAATGTAAAGAAAAAGGCATTGGTGTGTACAACAATAACTGAATAAATAATCGAACAAACAGATCAATGAATCAATCAATGAATCAATCAATCAATCAATCAATCGATCGATCAATCAAGCAATCCCTGCCCTTATCTATTAAGTTTCACAAACATAGAAACTGAGCCTAGAGAGAGTTTAATTTGTTTCAATTTCTAACGAGATTTTCAAACTTTCTATCGCGTCGGGCTGAGTATATAGCACCTATCTTCTCACAGTTTAAATAAACGTAAATTGATTTATTAGTGTTTATTTGATATATTTGAGCAACAAAGAAACCCAGAGAAGGACATTTCTGTCCACTTCTTTTAACTTATTTTAGATCAATAATCTCGAAGTCTCTATGAACGTTTTGGTCTACCATATAATGTTACGTCAAAACGAGCTTGATAATGATCATATTGTTTTCCATAAAGTTTATGTTCAAAATGAACCTGCTGACCAATTTTCTTGGGTAAGGTAAACGTTTCTGTGAAGCGAATGTTCTAGCGCGAACGCACTGGAAGCTATCACGAATATGCTGTTAGCATTAAACTATGCTTTCTACATACGGTAGCCATGCAATAAGATAAGACCTGCGTTCATGTGTGTATACCTCATGTCCCGATTCCTCTTTATGACAACACAGACTAGAGTGTTTCCCACAATGCTTGAGACAACGAGCAAGGACAGTACTGTTGCTATGGCGGGATGTGATTCAGACATGGTATAGTGCTATTCACGTAACCCTAGTGGATCAGATGAAAAAGTCAAGGTATCATTAATATGAAAGTTAATATTGAAGGCGGCTGTTTTTTATGCTCCGTTTATATTCAGTGATTGAATTAGCTAGCCAGCAACGTTGTCGAAAAAAAAAAAGCCCTGTCGAAGTCGAACCCAGCCGTCTCAAAGCGCTGACGATGGGAACTCAAATTTTCAGATAATCAAATGACGTGTTACTTCTTCAACATGTGCTGACAAGATCTAGAACAACACTAACTGTAATGTGGTAATCTCATCACACCTTCAAACGGGACAGCTTTTGTTCCCCTTCTGTTCCTTGTAGAGGTAGGTAATGTCACCCAGGATAATCGCTGATTTTATATTTGGACGTTACTGTGAAACATCAATACGGAATATTTTTAATATGTACGACTAGGTTAACT
>OX419338.1:14279424-14284424 GCA_948470475.1 Galaxea fascicularis
GAACTGTTTTGTCTTGTTAAAACAGAGACATAAACACGAACAAAAGACAATCGAAAGCTCCATGAGCAACTCATTCATGAGCAAAACTTCACTTGGATGAAGCTCGTGAGGTCGTGATGAGACTGTGGCTATTGTATTTGATAGCATTTCGCGCGACCACGGTGGTTCAGTAGACATGATCGAATTTTAGCTCTAAAACGTGTTAGTGAGGTTTTAGCTTGCTTTGACTGCTGTGTTTGTGTTGTACACGATGAAGCAAATAAAGCAAATAAAATGAACTAGCAAATAAGCAACGAGGCTGTAAAGGAAAAGACACAAGCTCTTTTGATCACAGAGTTCGACACTGCATGTTTTACAAATGGCTGACAACGGCGAATCGACGATGATGATTCAAAATCAAATTCGGCACCTTCCGAGTAGTGACGTCATTCTACGCAGTTTTCTGCTAACGCCCATCTGCCCTTACTTACAAGAAGTCATTCTTTGAGCAAGCGTATGAATGAGTTTAAAATTAAGGATTAATTGAAGTATTTCACGGGTGGTCAAAATGGGTTAACAAAACAAGAACTCTTGAAAATGTACCAACCACGCCGATGTTATTACGTACGACATTTTGACCGTTTTCTAAGGAAAAAAGGAGGGCCGTCACGGAGCTCTCGGAACGTCTCACAGGATTGGTTGAAAAAGTATTAAACACACTGTAAACAAACAAAACACAGAAAGGATCCTATCTCTGAAACAATAGAGCTTCGTGCCATGCCGGGCGAATGAAATTAGATGTTCCAAAGAGCAGTCGTGACAGCAAAAAAAGTAGGCTCGATTATCAGCCGCTGCTTCGGGAAATAAGCCCGCACTCACCCCCCCCGAAGAGACGGATGGAAGCGTGGATAAAGCATTGTTGACTTCTACCTATCAGAAGCTCGCCTGCTCAAATCGAGCAGACAGCAGAAATTATTTTTTCCAGAGCAAATTTCAAATTGGCGGATGCGAGCGTGTTGTTTGACTTGGCGTGTGATCGTATTTTAGAGTATTTCAAAGTGGAAAAATTGAAAGTTTCGCAACGTAAAGCGTTAGAAAAGCTGGTAAATTGTAAAGATGTGATAGTCATTCAACCGACTCGGTCAGGAAAGTCACTTATTTTCGAATCTGCGCCGATGTTTGGCATCGTGAAGAAAACGAAAGTAAAGAAATCCATTGCTGTTGTGATTTGACCTCTGACCTCACTAATGCAAGATCAAGTGAGATAACATATGTTTGGTGTCTGATGACATTTCCATTGGCCAGTAACGATGCATAACTTAAATTTTGAGTTCACGTCACAGACACGATCGGCCGCCCACGCGTCCAGCCGTCTCTTCTCGGGGAGGATACTCCGGACCCGAGTGAGCGGCGGAAATCAAGCAAACAGAAAAAGGAATGCACATACAGTATACTCGTCACTCAAAACCACACCAGTCGGCCATCTCTTTCTTTCAAACAAACGCAGGTTTGCCGTACAAACGAAGGCAAAACCAAACAAAGCGCTCAGTCTCACTCGGACTCAGAACCTGCAGAACTGGATTTTCACTGTAACGGACGATAACTTCTTGTTTGTTAGCTTAAACGATAATTTCTTGTTATCTTAAAATTACTTACGATACCATACAAGCAAGAAAAATAGTTTTAGCATGCCATGAAGCTACCATTGATCTTTCCATAAAAAGTATCTTGATGGCTTTGCGTACGCGCCATATGCGGAGGACCAGATTCAACAGCCTTATGCTCAGTTCAAATATCGCATTTCACAAGTGCCCAACTTAATTCCTATATCAGTCGACTGACATAACTAAACAGGGCATTTGATACAGACGTCGAATTTGATGGTGGCGATTTTAACTCCGTCCACCGTCAATATTCCCAGTCTCTCTCGGGCAGCTTGTTATCCAATATGGCCGACAACAACGTGGCTGACGAAAACTCTGTATTCAACATATAATTCGTAAAACCATGTTAATGACGCAATCATCCGTCAGTTTCTTAAACGAAGACGTATAATGAGCGTTTGTTTAAGGTTATTGTAGACCTTCAGGGATGTCTCCCGAAGAATCATTCGCATGCGCGTTGCTTATGATATAACCATAGAAAAGTATATATCATCGTAAAGCTAATAAAATATAGAATCAGAAGAAATATATATATTTTTTGATTTTATTGAATAGTAAGCACGTGCAAGCTTTCAAACGCAAAATTGACACTATTTGCTAAACTGAATTACCTGCCTTCCTCCTCGCACGTACGACAAGTTCAAGTTCAAGTTCAAGTTCAAGTTTATTAAAATTAATCAGCATGAGACACAACAGCGTTAACCCGCAAATAGCTAAAGCTAATCTAGGCGGGTAGCGAGAAGGACTGTTTTAAGAGTAAATATAATTATGAGTATCAGATAAGTAAAAAGATATAATGATTACGATATGCACCTTGAATAAATAAATAGATCAATAGATAAAATAGAAATTGCAGTTAGATAAAGCTAGTTTGAGTATCTATTTTAAGAAAAAGAAAAAGAAAAAGAAAGTAGGAAAAGGAAAGAAAAGATAGCTATATAAACGATACAGAGATGAACTGAAATTATAAAAATACAGCTTACAAAATTAAAAACCTATTTTACATTGCATGTCATGTTACTTAATTTACTAATTAAAGTAGGTGTGTCAACATAAGTATCCTCCAATTCCAAAATATGTAAAACGAGCTGATGTAAAGAGGCCTTAAATTTATGTTTAGGGAGTACTCGGATACTTTGAGGGATACTGTTCCAAATCCTTGCACCGAATCTAGAAAATGAGTGTTTTAGCTGATTTGTTCTGGAATATTTAATGTTAAGACTACCAACCTCTGAAAATCTAGTATTATAATGATGCACTTGTCTTGGATGAAGAAATAGGTTAAGGTTACTGTAGACCTTCAAAGGCCAAATTTTTCGATTTCTTTTTTCTTTGTTCCTGATATAGCTAACATATCAATTTAAAGTTTGGCGAAAAAAAAATTTAAAATCATTCAATGATCGCGAGATATCGGGGGAAAACTATTTTGGAGAAGAATTAAGATGAAATCCGCTGGGAACTCGAGCAATTTTTAGGGCCTGGGGACAAAAATCCCATAATACCATGCAAGCTCATTTGTAGGCCGACGAGCTGGTGTTTTCAGTGAACTTCTGGTCGATTCTGCGATGGCTTCGCCTGGCAAAAAGTCATTAGTGTAAGTATTTTGCTTTATTTTATTTGGTTTGACTTCCGCCGTGCCCCATAATCTAAATACGAAGCGTAAGATTTCGTTTTGTAGTTCGACAATCTGGCCAATGTTGAGGCTAATTGGATTCATCACCATATGCTTGAGGCTAATTTTGTGTAAGTATTTCATTTGTTACAGAAAAAACATGATCCAACATCTGTTAAGCCTTTACGGAAAAGTAAAAGTATCAAATCAGAAGCTTCGAGCTGTGGATGCATTCAACAAAGGGATGAGATTACGAGACATTGCTTGTGAACTTTGTGTCCAATTGCCAACCGCAGAAGTTTACCTGATCGATTCGTTAGTAGCTGGAAAAGATCTGGATCACGAACGGCTGGGAGAATATCTTCATATTACAAACGAACATTTTCTTCTGCTACGGGATGAGTTGCTTGTTAAACCTCGCCTAAGTATGGTGAAGCAATCCTATCCCAGCTTCACATACAATCAAATACGCTTCTAATTCGTGTTGGCTTGCCTGATCCGCGATCTGGAAATTTGACTATCCTCTGCTTTAAAGAAAAAAAGCCCTTGAATTTTAAAGTACATTAAAAACTTTGGCCTCAAATTGTATTAAAACTATTTTTATTTGTTTATTCTTACAATAAATAGTGTTTATTTTTCTGACAAAACTGTATTTCTCTGTGTTTACTTTTGGCGGGAAAAGTGGCTGTTAACGTCGCGCCAGTTGGGCGGCAAACTTTAGTCAATGGGACAATGTAAGAAACGTCCATTTAAACGAAAAATATAAGCAAAAGCAATCATTTACGAGAAAAAAAAATACCGAAAAATATAAGCTTTAACAAACGCAAAATTTTTACTAGAGTTACATGTAAGAGCAACGTTTTCCCAGCGTTTTGGAAAATCATGCCACCAGGTTTTTGTAGTTCATGCGGGCTGCAAGCTGCAGAATTAAGAATGGAGTTATGCTCACAATGTCGATGGAAAAGGCAACACAAGTGCATGGTCAAAGGCTGTAAAACACCAGCATCCAAAGTGAATCTAAAAAAATACCAGGAAGACTAACACAGGCAACAGAGGCTGTAAGGAGAAATTTTATCCCAATTTGGAATGACCTCAGATGTATCACAGTGCTGCAAGGCATGTTTTATTAAGTTACACAGAGCGACAACAGAATTTGCCAATGCTCAGCAAGAAGTGATCTGTAACAAAGGGCGGCCCTCTGTACCCTATGAACATGCTTCAACAAAAACTAAAACACGGATTGAAAAGAAGGCAATGGAATTGTTTCATGACAATATTAAACACTCTCAAAGAAAGTTACAATCAAATCTCTGGAGGTTGTGGGAGCACTCTCCTTGATATCACATTGAAGGCTGCCAACATTCCAACAGTAGCAAAAATTACTGAGGTAAACGCCATATTTTTCTTTTGCCAAAATCTTATGAGGGTCCCCTCTGATATAGCCCCCTCCCTTGGGGGAGGGGCTATATTTAACCCCCTGAAAAAACAGTTGTTGAACAAACTGCTCTACTAATACTACAACAATTATTTCAAGTAGAAGAAATCATTTATATATGGTGTATAAATGATTTCTTCTACTTGAAATAGGCTGGTACAATTTGGGTACCCTATCTAAGGACCACAACAGGAACACATTCCCAAAAGGGGCAAAACTGCTATTTAAGGACTGAAATGCTCAAAGACCATACCCTATCCTGCAGGACATACCTATATAGCACATATATGGGAGTAACCCAGCCCCCTCC
>OX419338.1:14291924-14294424 GCA_948470475.1 Galaxea fascicularis
GAAGGATCGGGTATCAATTTGCGTCAATCACCTGTGAAGTGGAAGTTATAACTTTCCTATATTTATCCGTGTTGCCATTATGCTTGATCAAGCTGCAAAATAACGGTGTTTTGCTTTGAGGTGAAAAGCGTAACGGGGATTGATTATCAAATACTGAGTTTCAAGGTAATTTAACTATCTGTTCTTAGATTTTTTTTTCTTGTATAATTCGACTTTACGGATTTATTGTCATTTTCTCTGCTTTCACTGGCTTTTGTTGGAGAGAAAACTGAAGTACAATTCAAGGAATTTTGCTAAGGTTTTCAGAGGACCTTAGGGATTGTCGATTGAACTCAGTACTCAATCAATCGCGTTCATTTTGAACACAGTCAGAATCAGGGAAAACGTTTGTTATGGGAGCGTCTTTTAACCAAGAGGGATACGTCTTTCACCGGGAAACAACTTTATCTCAAGTTTATCTCTAAATCAACTGATGATTAATACTGCAAGTGTCTTTTCTTGCAACCACGTGAAAAATCGCGTATCGTTGGAAAGCCAGTCTTTCCTTTTCCGCGTAAAGCATCCAACTGTTACCTTCAGAGGTTTGACACCATGAATTTAGTTGTTCAAGCACCTACGTTTGGACACTTTAATTAGTGTGAAACACGATAAGAGGACATGACACATTAGAAGCAGCGTTACACACTTTATTCTCTCAGTCTGAAATCCTTTCCAGACCAAAAATATCCACCGAAGACTATTTTAGCCTTGTATTGCACACCATTCGAGTAGGATCAATTACCAGTTTGCCTAGTCGTAATTGCAACTTCCTTTTTCTTTACCTTCCTTGGTTGCCAACAGTAGGCGAGAAGCGCACGACCTTAACTCTGAGGTAGTCAGTTACGTTCTTTCATCTTTCTTATATTTAACCTTCTCCGTCTATTTTTGGTTGGCGTAAAGGTAAGACAGAATTTGGCAGAGAAGAATCGGATCTCCTTTTTTGACGTTAAAAGAATAAAATTGATGTAAAGGGTAAAAGGATTATCCTACTAGGTCCGCACGTTAACTTGCAACGTACCTTAAGGTTCAATCTCTTTCAATCTCTTGTTTCTTTGAAAATTCCGCCATGGCAATATGGTTGTTACGGCGGTCGTTTCTACGACATTAGCTGTTATTCAGAATTAAGAAGAAAGGACAGAAAGGTCTATTTTAGGAACGCTGTCAATCAAACCGTTGTGCAGGGGATATATATACATGGCAAAAGAGAAACATTTCCAATTTTTTTTAAACTAGCCGGGGATCAACCTTTATATCGACCAATCGAAATTCTTAGAGACTCGTATGTTTAAAGACATTATCTAAAGTAGCAATTTTTGTTTTACTTAATAATTTTAATTTTTGCTGTATTCATCCAGGTGACTGGAAGCGACACCCTCCCCCATGTCGGAGCCAGATGATGTCGCTTTAACAACAGTAACGTGCATACTTGTCATGACAAGCGTCGTTGGAAACTCTCTCGTTTGTGCTGTTGTGGTGCGAAATCGGGAAATGAGGTACATTTAAACGCATAAGAACAACAGAGATGCAAAACGAAAGCGCGCAAAAACTGGGGATTACAACGTAGATACGTAAAATGGCGGAAATTTTTAAGATTTGAAGCTTTTGTGTTCAAGATATATTTTGTACTTGGCAAAAATTGTAAGCTCAAGTCTTTTGAAAAACCCTTGTCCCAGGTGGAAAACCTCTCGGCTTTTACAGTTCCGTCCAGAAGAACGTAAACACAGAAACGCTGTTGAAACTTGAAATATCAACCAACGTAGATTACGGAAGCAAACACGAGATTTGAACCGCTAGAAACCCGAAATTATTTAAAAAAACGCTGGAGAAGTAGATTGGAAAACAAATAATCAGATTAAGGAAGAAACGGCTGACGGAAACTACACCGAAAAACAAAAAAGCAAAAACAAAAATTTAAAAGATCGAACGCGGAATCGGCAGAAGGGAGAAACAGTCAAATTAACTGCTGCCTCCACAATTGCACGTGCAACTTGCAAGAGTTGAAGAGCGATTTTAGGGATTGTTTGTCCATTTCTTTTTTATCACTAGCGTTTCATCTGATTTTGAAGGTTTGATTGGAATGATAGCGTTTGGTTTTTTTTTTAGTTTGTTTTAATTGATTTACATGTAAGAACTGGGGCAAAAGAATTATACCTCTGAGCTTATAAGATTACTTACTTACAGCTGTATACCATAGGGTTCCTATAAATTATCTACTTGTAAACCTGGCAGCGGCGGACATCATTTACTCAATATTCATGATCCCGGTGCTCCTTATGAACTTCATTTCCACCCATCCAGAGGGGAGGACTGGGGAACTATTATGTTCATTGCTGACGGACGGAGCCTTGGCGTGGGTTGGAGCGAGTTCCTCGGTCGTCACTTTGGTTGCCATTGCACTGGAACGCTACTATGCCGTGATATATCCCATTGGAAAGAAGGGAAAACTAACCACGCGTAAATT
>OX419338.1:14301924-14304424 GCA_948470475.1 Galaxea fascicularis
TCAGCTTTTCCCCATGTTTGCCTGCATAAGCTTGCACGAAGAGAAAAGATCGTGTGGTCTGGCAAGGTTTCAGTAATTATGCGCTGTCTTCGGACCTTGCTGTGTATTACACTGGACAGTTTTGCCGCTAAAATCCTTAATTGAACAAGCTTCCTTGACAGGCATGAGAAGTAATAAGACTTACTTTTGTGTGAAATGACCGCTTCTGCTTAAGCTCTGCGTTCGGAGTGATTGTTGACTGACTTAAACTGTGCGCAGGTTAGTACTCCTGTTTTGTCTTTTATATAGACATTTATGCCAAGAAAATTGAATAGCGATTTGTCTCGGTTTGTTACTTGTCTTATTTTTTCCGATTTGTACGAGAAACGTCGAATAGACATTCGCATCGGTTTCTTTTTTCTTACGTTTTGTTGTTTTCACGCTTCCATCTCAAATTGGTTTGGACTCTTGTTTTTTCCAAATGTTTTCTACCCAATATTTCATCTTAGATCCTAAAACGTTTCGTTTTTTCCCGCTGTCGCTCATTTTAGGGCACAAAATTTGTTGAAGAAAAGCCAAGCGAAGTCCGGACGGTTTTTAACCTCGGCCCCGCTTGGTAAGTTTGACATTTGGAAAACTCTCGCCGAAAGAACAACAACTCCATGCCAAAAGTAAACGCGATTTTTAACAGTTGCAGCATTGGAAATGCCAGCAATATGTTGTCCCTCGCCGCAATTCTTAGCAAAGCAATGATTTTGTGTGAAATGACGGCTATTATGTCAGCTCTGCGTTCGGAGTGATTCTTGACTGACCTAAACTGTCCGCATCCGCAGGTTTAGTATTCCTGTTTTGTCTTTTATACGGATACTTATGTCAAGAACACTCGGACTATGTTTGTTACTTGTCTTATTTTTCCAAGAAACTCCAAAACGCCGAAGAAACATTCGTATCGTTTTTTTGTTTTCTTACGTTTTCCTGTTTTCACGCTTTTATCTCAAATTGGTTTGGACTAAAAAATGCTCGTGTTTTTTCCAAATGTTTTCCATCCAATATTTCATTAGTAGATCCTAAAAGTCTTCGTTTTCCCTGCTGTCGCTCATTTTTGGGCACAAAATTGGTTGAAGAAAAGCCAAACGAAGTTCGGACGGTTTAATTAAATCCTCGGCTCCGCTTTGTTAGGAACAAGAGCCGGATTGACATTTGGAAAACTCCCGCAAAGAACAACAACTCCTTGCCAAAAGTAAACACGATTTCTTTAACAGCTTTAGCAGTCGAAATGCCATGTTGTCCCTCACAGCAATTCTCGTTGTTAGTTAAAAAATCGTAGACTTAACGGGCTAATTGCAGTAAAAACTTCGTCTTTAATTCAATGTTTATTGACAAGTGTTTTTCTGAAACCGATTTGTTTGTCTGTTGTCATTGCCAAGTAAAAAATAATACCGCCCACGACTCGTAGTCAGCGTTTGTAGTTTGCAATATTTGTAGTTGATCGAAGTCAAGAATAAAACCATTCTCAACCATTTGTAGTTGATCACCTGAGTTGATTCATGGCTTATCGTGCCGCAGCCACTTTTCACAACAAAAAGTTAAGTTAAAGTCGTTTTCGCTTAATGTTTTTCGGTGCTATTGTACAAAGGACACAGACGGCACTTTTCTATCGTCTTTACTCTTATAGCTCACAGAAATGACGCCATAAAATTGTCAAAACAAGGCGAACAAAGTACTTTTCTTCTTTTTTGGGTGGTGTCGAAGAGTACCCACTTTGGGGTTTTACCATTTTGTTTTGTTGTGGAATATTTCGGTTTGTTGAGGTTAAAATGTCAAGGATACATGTTAGAAAATTTGTGACTTAGCCAAAGCACATAACCGGTTGTGATGTTGGATTTAAAAGTGAGACACTGGGACTGTTAATCTATAGTTTAGAGATTTACACCATTTGTATTGAAATGTAATCGGATGTAATTAAACTGTGATGAAGTAAAATCGTTTATGCTCTGGTTATGCAGTCCCTTTATCAAACGTGGCAAAGCCGGTGATAAATCTAAAATGTACGTTAGCACATGTTTGAATGGTGGCTGTGGCTCTGCAGCAAAACAGTAAAAACTATCATCACAATGCAGAAGTCCTTACTAGAGTCCTGGCTCGAGTCCTGGCATTGATTTTTTTTTATCGGTAAGTGCCATACAATAAAAAAAGAACTGTGGAGCTCCGCTTTTAGGTTTGCCTAAATATATATATTACAACAAGGACCAATTTGTCACAGGCGTATTACATATAGCTTTCCATGTTGCTTCTATTTTTTGATGATCTTGATGATCAAGTATGGGCCTTTAATTGGCTTTTCACCCAGGTTGCTGAAGATCATGCACCACTTAAGCAGTTTCGTGTCAGAAGTGGTCATGTTCCTTACATGACTCCCCAACGGCGTCGTGCTATACGTCATAGGAACAGATCGTGAAATAAGTACAAGCAACATTCTAATACCAGCAGCTGGGATTTATATAGGAAACAAAGAAGTGTT
>OX419338.1:14309424-14329424 GCA_948470475.1 Galaxea fascicularis
TCGTCTGTTATGCAGAAAGTGTTCACTCAGTTCGCAACTATATATAGAGTTCTTAATGTGGCTTGGATGGTTGTTGAATCTAATATTGCATTTCGTCTCACTTTTCCCTATGTATAGTAGTTTGCAGATTTTGCATTCCATCATTATATAAATTACCCCTGCTGAATGACAGTCTAATATCTGGTATATCTTGAAAGTGCGCTCTCCCTTTGAGTCCGAAACGTTGTAGTGGAGTCGATTTTTCGGCACCAGCTACATCCTGTCCGGCCGCATGGTTTGCAGCCGTTGGTGTCCTCTTCTTTTTCTTTCTCTTTAACCTCTGTACTTACTAGTTTTTCACGTAGATTTTTGGGTCGTCTGTATGCAATCAAAGGTGGTTCAGCAAATATTCTAGATAAACGTTTTTTTTATTGCAAAAATCCCCAATGTCTATGGGTTATGATATGCTAGTCGCTTGGCAACGGGCGAAAGGACAACTGAAAAGAAATCAGAGTCCCAGGCAGGAATCGAACCTACAACCTCCGTAACACCGGTCGGATGCTCTAACCATTAGATTTAACTCACCGACAAATGGTTCAACTGACTGGCAAATGGTTAAGTGTACTGTCAAATGATTTAACGCAGAGACAAATAGTACAATAGCCGCGCGATTGATTCAGTACGAAGGCAACTCATTCATGAAAAAAGCAGATAGCTTCACGTAATGTTACATTTTTTTAATCACAGAATGAATGATACATTGTAATGTGAAATGATTTGACGAAATCAGAAGTGATTTAGCGTGACATAAAGCGTATAGTGTTGTGAAATGGACAAGTCAAAACTGAAATGGAACAGTCTATGTGGGGTCCGAAGGTCAACATTTGGCGCCAAATAATAACAGAGGAATGACCGTGACATTGGCCACATTGCCGGACTCGGCAAGTTTTTGTACTCTGTGAACTCAGGTACTTTTACCTTTTTTTTTATGCCATTTCGTAATGTATTTTTGTCCAAAAGTTTTCTCTGTTTAGAGATTTTCTTTCCGAATGACAGTGGAGAACTAGATAATATGACAATACTTCTAAAAAGGTCAGGGAACGTTAAGTCGCGTGGAAGTGTGCGGGATAGGAAAAGAGTGCTTTTAGTGCGTTAGGATCGTGTATCCAAAAACGAGAAAAGGCTATACTTGTTGACTGGATCAATCGCGCGGCTATTGCACTATTTGTCTCTGCGTTAAATCATTTGACAGTACACAATGCACTAAACCATTTGCCAGTCGGTTGAACCATTTGTCGGTGAGTTAAATCGTTTGTCATTTACTTCAACTACAGTCGAACCTCTCCTTACGGACACCTCTCTAATACGGACACCTCTTTAATACAGACAGTTCACTTGGGTCCGGGAAAATGCCCATACATTCTTTGTAAAAATAACCTCTATAATACGGACCCTGATCTATAATACGGACGACGGACACGAAATCTCGGCCCCAGTGAGAATATTCATACAAACTTAACCTCTTTATTATGGACACTCCAGTGATGACAGTTCTTATTCAACACTATTACATATCAAAGTGTAATCAATTGTCTCATTGTTCATACGATAACAGTATCATTTGTTTTCAATCAATAAAAATTATATATCGACATGTCATTGCCATTTATCATCAAGATTTTTTATTCTTTGGAGACTCTACAGTTGTTGCTTTCCTTTTTCTACCTCTTTTCTTCTCGACATTTTCACTTGAAAGACTATCTTTACGGACAGTGCACCTCAAAGACTTGTTTGGGCCAGTTTTGACTTAAAGAACACTTAATGCCATCAATGGAGCCTTTAAAGTGACGTAATATTCATGACCTCTATACAACGGACACCTCTCTAATACGGACACTTTGCTCTGCCCCTTCGGTGTCCGTTTTAGAGAGGTTCGACTGTATTCCACCTTTACAGTGCGACGCGCCTTACCGTGGCCACCCAACAAACATTTTTACAAGTTAGCCAATCAGGTTACGCGAATTTGATGTAAATGTTTGTTGGGTGGCCACGATAAGGCGCGTCGCACTGTAATAAAACCATTTTGAAACAGACTCAGATGGATTCTCAGTTCAGGGGCACAAAACAAATCTGTTCCTCACTTTATCTGTTCCCCCGAAGTATTGTGCTGGCTGGCAAAATATCAGTTATTTCCCGGAGTTGGTTATGAAATTTCTTTCTGCTGATGGTAATTACTGAAGTGTGGTAGCAGTGTGAGTGTTGCTGGCTGGCGAAATGTGGATTGTTGTGAGAAATTTGTGTCTCCTCCTCCCCCCCCCCACACCCCCCCCTGCTGAAGGCTTGATTTGAGGCCTTTTGCCACGCCCATTTTGGCTTACGACATATGAAATTGTCTTTTTTGTTGTTGTGCAGGGTGCTCAATTTGCACCTGGCTGGGAAACCAACCAATTTTATCTAGCTGGCTGAGATATTTTTTCCCAGCAATATTAAAAAAGACCTGAAAATGCCTGAATAACATTTAGTTTTATCAACTGGGGTATAATAATACATTTTTCAAAAAATTGGTCGTTTTGTGCCCCTGTCAGTTCAATGAACCGATTCTTATTAGTCTGATCCGTTTTGACATCGGCGAGTAAACCATTTCTAAACTGTCGTTTTTTGTGGTTTCTGTGATTGTTTAAACGCAGATTAAATCCTGTTTCACTTTTACCGATGTACTGTAGCCTGCACGATTATATTCGATGATGTAAATTACCCAAGACGATTGGCAGTCCACAGAATGAAATACGGTGAAAATCTCTTAAATATCGAGATGAAATAAAGTATATTGTATTGTATTGTATAGTAGTCTCATCGAACAAATTACTCAATTCGATCGGGGCACAACAAGTTTCTTCGTTCCAAAATTGGCAAGCCCATTTTTGAACGAGCAGAGGCGCCCACATGTTCGTTCCGTTGACAATCCGGTGACACTGTGCTGGTGCCTTTTCACGTGAAATTTCACTGGTTAAATCCCAAGAGATCTTGACGACAGGAAAGAATCAAAATTTCGAGAAAGCAAAAGTACTTTTTAAGTTTGGGAAAAAAATCTTCGTTAAAAATTAAGAGTGGTGCGTGTTTATCCCAGAAGCACTCAGACATATATAGCGTTTCATCAAGTGGAGCGATTCTAGAATACCCGGCCACTTAATTTACATGTGTCGGAGGCCTGATTTGAAGAACGAAACATATGACAACTGAAACCATTGTTATTCAACGGCACAAAAGAAAGGAAATGCAAAGATCGATTTAAATAGGTATCTTGCGAGTTACTGGGTATCCAGCTGAGAAAACAAACGGAAAGTCTCCATTCTCTGCTGGAAGCCAACTGAGCTATTTTTTTTTCTGTTCACGGCTAAGAGGCTCTGGCTGGCCATACTTAAGCAGTCACAGTCCGCAAAGTGACTTCCTCATCCTGAATCACGTCCTACATGCTGAACGGAAATTATTATTTGTAGTGAAAAGCACGAAAGGCAATCGAAAGGGGACTTCCAGTTTACAGAAATACGTGACGGTTACACTTCTTAAATTGCTCTTTTTAAAGAAGCACTGTCACCGGGATTTTTGGTTGGTTGTTTTTGGTTTAATTCTGCCAAAATCAAAATTCGTGCAAACAAATGCTCCTACAGAATCAGCAAGATGAATTCCAATGAAATTTTAGCAGGGAGAGCTAACCACAATTATTTTTTGGTGATTGTTCAATGCATAGTTTGAAAGTTTGAAAAAAATTAGTAATTTTTTTTACGTTTTGCAAGTTCTATTGACACTGGGTCTAATGTCATGAATTTCATGATCACATTTATGTAACAGCCTCTTGTGATTTCAGTGGAGGTTCATTTTAATCAGCCATTTGCACCCTCGTCATCTTTGATCTTTGATGGCTTACAGGAGTTTATAGTGTCAATGCAGTACGACAGTCTTTGGCAGCAGAACTAGTCCCATTATTTTAACATTTCCACTGATGTATTGGCAGTTTTAAGCTTTTCAAAGCGATGGTACGATAGCGTGACAATGCCCCTTTGACGTTGTCGCACTGGAGTTTCACTTCCACTCTTGCTGTCAGAAATTTTGATGCGGAAACATTCTGCGGTCAGTCGATTGATTCAGCGGATAAGTTTATTGACGCCGTAGGTAGTTCTGATAAGTAGAGCACTGCAACCTGGCCCATATAAAACCTCTAAATATGATAATTGTCTTTGAAACACCATGTACCTACCGTTGACACATCTGTGTATGACACCCACCCGTATAAGTATCAGCTCGATTTCGTTACTTCTTTTAAAACTATCAATATCAATCGCTGGAATTTACTGTACTTCCGAGACAACAGTCATCCATCAGGTATGTTATATGTAACGTTGCACTTCCTTTGAATACTTCTCAATCTCGGGTTTCCTATAGTTTGTATCCGCATTGAGCCCTATCCATCAGGTATATTATATTTAACGTTGTACTTCCTTTGAACACTTCTCAATATCGGGTTTCCTATAGTTTGTACCCGTACTTACCCAACCCATTATTCATCGTGAGTGACGAACACGAACTCGAACTCGGCTTCATTTTCTCAGTCGGAAATCTCTCAGTGATTTCCGACGTCTCTTCAGTGTCTCTTCAAGAATTCATTGAATCCCTAAAGTGGACTCGAAGGTAAGGTTTTGAACCTGATGCTGTTTTGTATGCGTTACATAGTTTGCCTTGATTTCAAGCCGAAGTTCTTGTTATCACGCTTAGTTATCCACAGATATCTCGCTTTCGATACACGTAAGCTGTTGGCAACAATAGTAGCCTTTCTCGATTTGAAAGTCATTACTTGAATGGTGTATATGAAATGAATCATATATGAACTGCGGAAATGAAATAAAATGAAGGATGATCCTCGCAGTTGTGAACGCAACTTATGCAATTGCGTAAAGAAGCCTGAAGAAAAAAGTCAGGACTTCAACCCCGTTTAAGTCCTGCTTTTTTTTTTAGGCTTCTTTACGCAATTGCATAAATTGCGTTCACAACTGCGATGATCATTCTTCATTTGAAAGTAATTATACGTTCAAGCATTGTAACTGCGGACAGTAATCTAGGATATTCCATTTTAAGAGTGTGTTTCATTTATTTCTTTTGCATAATTTATTACGAATCTTCGTTTTGTAAGGCGGTGAATATTTAAGGCTAGGGCAAAAAACAAGGTAAAAAGAATGTATATTTATAAGGTATTCAGACTGAGAGGGGACGTAGGAATGATGTGTGCAGCCTGCGTGACAGGCATTCAAAGGGGAGGGGAGGGGAAGGGGGGAATTTGGACGCGCGAGAGCATGGAGAGCCACGCTAAAAGTCAACCGATTCACCTGTTGTAATTGATACAAGGGTGTGAAACTTCCATGTGCAAAAAGTTTGTTTGCGTGCCATTTCCATGGCCAGTTACAAAACGAATAAAATAGGTTTCGTAATCTAACAACTTCTTTGTATCATGAGTTTTTAAATCAATGTTTATATTATATTCGGTTCAGGCTACATTTTGAAAATTGGCTTTGTGTGTAACTTTCTATACTGCACTCGCTTTTTAAGCTGGATGTTATTAGCTTGCACGCAATTTTGTATGGACGTTTTCGTCTCTTCACGACTATGTCGAGCAAATTTATGCAAACTTTTGAAGTAAGGTATAACTACATCGAGGGTCCCCTATAATACTTTGCAAAACGCATTTACGTAAAAATATTGAGAAGTTTCACGCGTCATGGATAATTCCCAAAATTCGTTCACGTTCACGTAAAAATCGAGTAATTCACATTTCACGTTAAATTGAAAAATACATTCACGGATTAATGGTCCAGGTCAAGTAACTGCTTAGGCTGTTTACGCTCCAAAAGCAGCTAGTTTTTCTTGCAATCTTGTTGTCACGGTTATTTGCTTGTATGATCCTGGTTTCCTGGTCACACACCTTTCCCGTTATCCCGTGCTCATGCTCTCATGTACGGGTCAGAAAAATAAAAATAACTCTAAACTAATTCACACAAAACAAGGTCGTTCCCGAATCACGTTTAATTCAAGGCCGGCTTCATTAACATGTCACACTTAATTCAAAAACTGCTTTCACGCGCACGTAAAAATGGTCTTGATATGGGCAATCACGAATCATGAATAATAAAAAAACCTAAATCAAGTTTCACGAAAAAAGTATAGGGGAACCTCTGCATCAAAAGTAAAGTGAAACCTTACTGTGGCCAATAATTTTGCAAATGCTTAATTATCAATTTAATACATTTAGCCTGGTTATTTTAGTCGCGATAATGGAATACAGCGTAAAAATTAGGAAAGTCTAAAGGGCTTGGTAGTTGAATAATAATGAAATTTATATTTTAGCTCTTCGTTAACTTTTGACAACTGAAGTTCGAAGTCCTATTGAGAAAAAAAACGAAGTGTGAGACTCTTGTGAATTCAACTTGTTGGATGTTGGGCGCAAATACAACGTCTATATCAACACTGCAATATCAATAAAACATTTCTCAAGATGATTCCTATCTGCTTTACATGTTTGATTCAATTCAAATTACGTCATTCGGCAGGAATTGAACCAAGGGCCCGGTTCTCGAAACTCCCGAAACTTTTCGGGCGCATTTCAGGTGCCATAATTTCCTTCCTATCATAAAAACGAGGACGTTTTCAGGCATGAAACTTTGCAACAAATTTGCCATTTCGTATCTTGAAATCATAGTAAAAGACCAGCTTTTTAGAATAAGCGGATTTCAGTTTTAGAAATGGCTTAAATTCGGGCCCGAAAAGGTTTCGGGAGTTTCGAGAAACGGGCCCAGTCACGTCCCGCATCAATAACAAAACATTTAACTGAAATTGAAAAATAAAAGTGATTGATTTGACACCCTGATGTAGAGCTGCAGCCATATTGTTTCTATTTCAAAGCCACATGTTAACAAACTAATTACCATCCAGTAATGGAAACGGAGAAAGCTGCCAATTTATGATAACCACTTAGGATCAGTTCACTGCAACTTCCTTCTCTTAATCCTAAATCAATGCTCATTCCAGTCGGTAAACCTGCTTTAGTACTTTCTTTTGTTGTATTGGATTTTTAGCCCTCCACACCGTAAATTCAGCCGTTTGATATTGAGGGTGTCATAAAATTTGACAGGTAAGAGTAAACGTTTTTGTTCTTTGAGAGATTGAACGCATACATATATCTATACTACTGTTGTAACCGACTCAGCGCATAAGTTTTCTCCTTATGTACCACATACAATATGAGCGGGCACGAATATTGTATAGTGCTTATGAAATGAAAAGCACGCTTTCATTTGCCCTCCGATCGAAACCTTCGAGGGGAATTCGCATGGGATGAAATGATCAGGGAATTCCAAACTCATCAGTTCGCTAGTAATAACGAACATGGAAGGATCTCGTTTTCGAAGTCCGAAAAATTCAGACGAAGAAGCAGCTTGGTTACAAAAAACTACTCCCCAAAATACAAGAAATAGTACAAAATGGAGCCTAAAGATATTCGATGAGTGGCAAAGTACTCGCTCAAATAAAGTAGCGGCAAATGAGTCGCTGGGCTTTGACTGCGGGAAGGTAGAGGAAGTTCAGGATTTATCGGCTGAAAATCGCGCAAATGTCTCCACTAGTATTGGTACTTTGGTATTTAGGTTTCGGTATTTTGTATTTGCTGATACAGAATGTTAATTAATCTATTAGTATTTCATACAGAATGCTAATATGCTAAGTAGTATTCTGTATGAAATTCATACTCAAATTGCATTTTTGGATTGGCTTACTCCTTCATGAATTGTTAATAAATTTTATAAATGCTTTTTAGTCACATTGAGACTGACTTTAAAATTATCGAGGCTGGGGAGACAAAATTTGTCATGATTCCAGTTTCCGTTGAGATAATATTTTTGGCGGCATCACTTTTGTTTTTTTTTTTGGGGGTGGGGGGGTGGGGGGGAGCTGGGAATCATTTCCTGTAAGACTATGAGGCAAAAATGTTTTTCAGTTACGTTAAAATTATGAATACGTTATCAGGAGGTGTTGAGGTACGTTATCAAAGCTGTTCCCAGGAGTTGAGAATGGTCCTAAAATTCTTAATCCAACGTAGTCGTTTGTTTTTGTAGAACTGATGCTTCTGATTGGTCAGCTATTTCTATCTGGCATCACTCAAACACATTACTGATGATCGGAAATTTATCATGCTGGCTAGATTTCTGTAAGTGATAGCGGGCCGAGTAAAGGATTAAGCATCGCGTGTGTTTTCAGAAGTTGCTGAAATTGCCCGGGTCACGCAACTTCTGGAAACACAAGTAATTGTTAATCATTTATTTAACGAGGAAACATGCGATTCAATAAACAGCGGTTTATTTATTTCTAAGAAGCCCACTAAGTGCAAGTACAAGTTTCGATCAAATTTAACGAACCAATCGATTCAATGAAAATCAGTTGTAAAAGGTTCGATTACCAAAAATGATAGACAAAAATCAGGAGCCCATTACTAGGAGCGTACAACTGCCCTATATTCCTGTCACGGCGTTTCCACAGACCGATTTATTTTTAGATTGCATTTGCCGCGAATATGGGGCTCCCTCAGGAGCCCATTCTCTAGTGCGAAACTTTTCCTCGACCATTCTTTTGTTCTAAAGTTTCTCTGCGAAGCTAAGAAACTTTAGAACAAAAGAAAGATGATGATGATGCGGCATCACGTGTACCTTTTTTCACGGGAAAGATAGTCTAAAAATAAATCGCTCTGTAAAAATGCCGTGACATAGGCTTAGTATGGGAGTTGTACGCTCCTAGTGATGGGCTCCTGCAAAAATTGATCACCAATATTAAATACCCTTGACATATTGCCCTCTGACTCAGCCAATCAGAGTTCAGTGATTTTACCCTCTAGTGATAAGGCCAAGTACGTAAACGATGGATGGATGTAGAGCAGTGTGACCAATTCCGGCTGTACTAGAAAAAAATTATGCCAAGGAATGCGGCAAACACCCACGAGAGGACATTCGTTATTATGTTAGTGGTTTCTAAGTTGCCGGAAAAAAAGAGTTTATTAAATTAAATTACCCGATTGCTTGGCATTTCATGTAGCAGGTGTTCAAAATCAGATTCGATGGCCAGTCTGGGTTAAAAACAGCAGAGTACGTAACATTGGGCTTCACACTAAAATACGGAAGGAAAGCAAAGCAAGCCGTGAAAAGAAAATTATTACGAAGTGTAGGCCAGCTGTGGACTAAACGTGGTGCTTGAACGCCTGATGGGACATAATAATTGAAGCTGACAAACAGACGTAGAAAAGCTCAGATTAAAAGCAAATCAATTGATGTTGGCGAAAAATTTTACATAAAACTGACATGAAGAACGAGCTCGAGCCGAGGAAAGTCTACCATTCTCATGTTAAATAAGTGGTGGCTTTGATATAAACAACGCCGCGAAGTGGACCATGTTGCGACACGAGCTCTTCGGACCGGTAGCAAAATATCCAAATATTTTACAAAATAACACAGAAAATATCAAGAAGCATAAACAGAAAATGTGATTTGATTTAAACGTTCATATTTTCCCGACGTAGCTACTCGAAACAAATCGAACTATTAAACGAGCTCTATCGAACTTAATTCAACTTAATCGAACGGTGGGGCTCGGTTGGGTTCGGCAATCGAAAACAATCACCGCACTCTCACTGAAAAAATGGATCAATCGAACTTTGATTATATTGAGTTCGTTTAGTTCGATTGTCGAAGTTGGAATAGTGGACATCCATTTCCTAAATAGAAGTTATTTAGGGAAAAAATTGTGTGCTATTTTTTCCTTTTCTTTACGGTGTCTTACGATGTACTGCAATATATTATTGTGTACGAGGACGTATGCAAGACTTTGTTTTTGCCATTATTACTTTAAGGTATCATGGTAGGTGGA
This sequence comes from Galaxea fascicularis, assembly GCA_948470475.1. Classification (NCBI taxonomy): domain Eukaryota; kingdom Metazoa; phylum Cnidaria; class Anthozoa; order Scleractinia; family Euphylliidae; genus Galaxea; species Galaxea fascicularis. The sequence goes on from OX419338.1 coordinate 14,319,358, forward strand.
TTTTGACAATTAAATAGAATTTTTTTTTTGCTGTTCAAATTGAGAAGACTGCGATAAATATTTTGCAAAAAGAATGGGAAAAAACTTTTTTACTTTTTAAGATAAAGAGAAAACTATTGGGATTTTTAACACCTAATCACAGAAATCTCATAAACGTTTTCGTCTTTTTCTCGATAACATAAAACTGCATATAAGGGTGAACATTTTTAGTTCGTTTACGCGCGTCTTTCGACGGAATTAGCTGAAAATCGGCAGCCATGTTCAAGGATATTTTGTTCGAAAAACCGTGTCGGGCTTTATTTAATTTCGCTTTCGTTTCCGAGTTATGGCCTCTTTTGTACAAAGGAACGTCCGCATGGACAATATCAAACTTTAGGAGGTTGTAAAAAAAAAAAACCGCATTTGGAAAATCGCAGACACGATTTTTGAGGGTGATGTGTGAGAAAATATTTCCGACATTAATCGCGCCGATCCGATAATACACGCACGGAAACGAACCAATTTAAGCGAAGCAGTGTTTCTGGACATTTCTTTTAATATCACTGCAACATTGACTTTTTAGAAAATTTCAAAGATATGATTGTACTGTATAACTATTAAGCTTTCAGAAAATGTATAGGTTGATGAGGTTTTCTTTCAAAGCGTCAGCGTAAGGGCGCGATTTCCAAACACTGTCAATCCACCTACCATGATACTTTAATTTAATGTGGGCTTTAATGAAGCCATCTAACGAATTCTCGCATTTTGGTCAGGATGTTGGGTGTCACTCCGCTAACATTAAATCACGTTCAAATGTACACTGGCTCCTCCTCGTTTGTACAGACCACGTGCCATATTACTACTTTAGTGTGGGTTTTAATCAAGCCATCTAACGAATTCTGGCATTTTGGGCAGGATGTTGGTGTCACTCCGCTAACGTTAAATCACGTTCAACTGTGCACTGGCTCGTCCTCGTTTGTACAGACCACGTGGAACAGGACAATGATCACTTGTCACAGCGCGCGGCTTGTCACTTAACTTTGTTCAAGTACAAACAATAGTGACGTCACTATGATCAAACAGTAGTGGATCATCAAATGCTATAGTGAAGATACATTAATTTCTTTGTTGTTCTTGTAATATAACGGAAAAAAATAACAACCTTCCCTATGTCGAGTGATGGTTTAACAACTTCAATGAAGTTTGATTGGGTTCGGAAATCGAACGCAATCAAATTTTGTTCGATTACCGGACCCAATCGAACCCATCGAATTGATTACCGAACAATTCAAGCAGCTATCTGATCTCTGCTGTCATACATGGAGGGGAAGCTACCTTCTTTAATTGATTTAGCAGCTGGAAGATTGGGTAGCATCATATCTCTCAGTTAGTACGCGCGCTGTGATTGGTCAATTTTGCGGGCCGTATTTTACTGTACGACCCGCTAAATGTTAAAGTTTCCTTTCCAGTTAACCCAATTAACCTCAGAGATAGTTAGTAGAAGGTATATCTTTTTGTTTGATAAAATTGTTTCGTTTCGCACAAGGTTTGGTGGCTAACTCATCACTAATCATGCCGGAGTCAGCTGACGTTGCCATAACGACTGTAACCTCTATTCTCATCATGACAAGCATCGTTGGAAATTCTCTAGTTTGTGCTGTCGTGCGGAGAAATCGAGATATGAGGTAAGAGAATGGTAATAAAGTATTAAAAGAGCTTAATTCAAACTGCTCTCGACTATTCGATACTTTTAGATAATTAGTGCACGTCTTTGAATGTTTTGCAATTTTATTAAAAATATTTCACGAGGGCCAGTGTAAAATTTCATAAACAAATGCTTATACTTTTGCACACTCAGATCGTTATTCAAGTTTTTACCCCTTCAAATATAGTTTTCAGGAATGATTATTGGCTTGGTGGTGAATTTTGAACACCTGACGTGACCTCATTACTCTTGTGCCCTGTGGAGAACTTACACTGTAGCAGTTACATCAAATGTCATGTAGGCTTAAACAGCTCCTTCAAGATTTACATGCATAGACCTTTCTCCAGAACAACAATAAGGGGCTGGAAACTGCTGCAAACCTTCAGCTAGATATTCACAACAACTGAGTCTAGAATGTTGTTTTAGCATGATTCTGACCTACAAACTTATAATTTATCTCTCAGAATTCCTATCAATTATTTAATCGTGAATCTGGCAGCAGCGGACATCATTTACTCCATATTCCTTATTCCAATGGTAATTATGAGCCACATTTCCACCCACCCAGAGGAGACAAGCGGAAAAGTATTATGTACATTGCTCACTGATGGCATCTTGGCATGGATTGGAGCGGCCTCCTCGGATATTACCCTTATCGCCATCGCATTCGAGCGCTACTATGCCGTGGTATATCCCCATGGAAGCAAAGGAAAGCTGAATATGCGCAAGGTGAAGGTATGGCGTATATTATAAGGAAAAATATGTACGAAACGGTTCCCTTAACAGCATGCATAGCGTACAATTTTGAATAATAAACCCAGAACACGAGCACATTATAAATGGCTGCACTTGGGCAAATTTCTGTGTCGTAGTTTTTCCAGATCTCAAAGACCAAATCATACCAGACAGAATCCCTCTGATAACTGATGTGTTAGCATTCATTGAAGAACAATTTAAGGACTGTAGTTTATGCTTGTAGAATACTTGTGAATATGGTGGAAGAAGTAATAGGCTCTGCTGGAAATCGCCTTCCAAAAACCGTGTACGGCCGGCCCTAAACTCAGTCTGAAAGAACTGATTGAAGCCGTTTTTGTACGGTCTGAGCGAAGCATCAATAATAACGGGGAGGACCGATGTGTGCTGCTTTTTGAAAAGCCACACTCTCTTACTCATGAGGAAATAGCGGAAGCAAAGAAACATCAAACGCTTAACAAAGCAAAATTATTACTAAACCATTGAAACATAATAAGGAATGTAGTTGCCTTGTCACGAACATTTGAACTTAGTTTCTCTGCAGGTCGCTGATAGGAAAATTTATATTAAGCTCATTGTTTTTTGAGTCGTTAGGTTATATCAACCTGGCAGCGAGAAGACAAGCTTCCGATTTCGCTTAAACCGCTCTTTGTTCTTACGACATGTTTCTGCAAGTGAATTTCCAATGTATGGCGACATATTCCCTTTTTTTTAGATTATTATTCCTGGCTCTTGGATCTTCGCATTTATTCTCCAAATTCCCCAACTGATTAACAAGAAATTTGACAAGGAGATAAATCCACATTTCTGCATCTACGCCTGGCCTGAGAAGTGGATACCTAAAGCATTCTTCTTAATATGGCTTGCCTTCTTTGTGATTTCCTCGGTACTGATGGCCGGATTGTACTCCAGGGTCGTTTATGCTTTGTGGTACAAGCGTCCTAACTCTAATCTTTCGAATCAACAACAGGTGAGATTTCATCAGACTCGCCAGTCTCTAAGAGTAAAGGGTCATGAAAAGGTTCCCAATGTAGTCAGCCATGCAATGACGTCAAACTATTTTGGGCCCGGCATATTGGTTGCATTTAAACAACGCGTTTAGTCGGATCAAACGATGTTGCAGCGGTGTTTGTACGGACCTTAACTGAAGAAGAACAGTGTGCTCAACATGATGTAAAAATCTGACTTGATTCAAGCGGTGTACTAAATAACAACTGACTAATCACGTAACTCTGCTTAGATATGTCAGAGAGTAATGTCGAAAGCATAGAAAAAAATCATAAACTAGCACATCAGTCTAATCTACGACATCAACTCTTTCCGACTGAAGATAAATTTCCCAGAAAATCACAATTGTCCAGTCACACGGGTACACTCCCCAACCCCAACCACGCCCCCCCCCCGGCCCCAGCAGTTCGTTTACAACTCTCGATAGGGTAATTAACTGTCTAGGGTGCGAAGCCGACCATAAGGGAGAATCATGTCAATTTTTTTTATACAGTTATGCCATTGACATTCCTCTGTTCACAGGGTGTGTTGAGAGTGCGAAAACGAGTCACTTTGATGGTTGCCATCGTTACGGCCATTTTTGTAATTTGTTGGGGTATAGACTCAGCCATGCACGTTTTACAGGATGTTGCCTCCTACAAGCTCGGTCCTCTTGCAGTTCCTGTCGCTCATACTTTGGTCATGTTTAATTCTGCTGTGAATCCGTTTGCCTATGCTTTGATAAACCAACGATTCAGGGAAAAGATAAAGGGAATGATGCAATGCCGTTCCACCGCAAACACGCAAAGCAACAGGGCAACAAATGAGCACGAGTTCGTCAATATAAGCGACATCTCGACTCAAATGACCCGCACAGGAGCGTCTAATAGCACTGAGTAAATAAATAAATAAATAAGTAAGTAAGTAAGTAAACATAAATAAAGTTACTGTTTTTATATAATATATATATATTGTTTCAGCATAAGTAAAGAAACAAAATAGTAGAAAATCTTTAGGTGTGGTCAACCATAGACCAGGTTTTGTAGTAAACGACTTCAAGCCCATTCGTCTTGCAAGTTCCATGACGCACTGGTAAAGGCACGGAATATTTGCAGATGATTGGAACTTCCAAGCGAAAATTACCGTACGTCAGTATAATAAGATGTCTGAATTTATCCCAGATAGAAATTTCGTCGTCATGCATGCTGATAACATTCAATTGCCGAAATGCCAGCAGGCACTGAATTGACAAGTCGACAAGTTGATTGAAACAATAAGCAAACAAAAAAAATAACAATAAGAATTCAGCCTAATTTCAATTAAAAAACCCCTGAATTTTATTGGAATGGAATCACAAACATATTTTCTACAGCCGTCCCTGAGTTACTGTTTTTGAGCTTGTTTGCTCTGGCTTGAAAGGTAACACAAACCTGGCGTAACTAGACATTTTTGGGTCCCAGATTTGTTCCCAAAAGTGAAGTTTGCGAAATTGTGGACATCCGTAATGCATTTTAAAGAAAGCGGCACTTCCACCCAATTAACCTCACTCTAAACTACAGTGATAACGTTTTGTACTAAAATAGTTTCACTTTGTTTGTATCTGTTTTATTGTTTGAGCGTTTAGGATAGGAACCTTAATCATTTCAGGCCCCGGGTTCAAACATCGAACTTCACATGTGCCAAATCTAATGCAAATGTGAAAAATCTATTGTTTTCCCTCATCTTCTTTCTGAGGATGCTAATAATGTTGTTGTATATTTTATAGTGCGGGACTTTTGAGTCTAATTTGGTGATGTGACGAGTGGTGCCTAAGCAATTTGTAGAAGAAATAATATGTAATTTCCATAAGGCATAATAAAATTCGAGGACTTTTAAAAGTCCCTCTGGGGCATGCATTGCTACTATCTGTTCTATTTTTCATTTTGTTTATGTACTCCAGTCTCACTGAAGCGGGGAAAAACATTCTCGATATAAATTAAAAGGTTTTGTATATTATCAAAGCAAGCGATGCTTTGTAGTTTTATTATGGGATGACACTTCTTGATTAGCTGGTAATGAAAGCCCCCAAATTCTCTTACTTTTATTAAAAAAAGAAAAAAGAAAAAGAAAAAGATCAAGGCGTTCGCCCATATGTGATGCAGCACGACTTTCGACAGACAAACTGTGCCGAGTGTTTGAGAGTATCCTTACACTCCCACGATCTCATTGTTAATTCTCCTTACTGTCTGCCATACATTGCTTATAATGTTGGATCTCGGAATTTGGCGTTAGATAAAACAATAACCCCTAGTTGATTTTGTTCTTTATTCTCTGTCTGCTTAACAATATAATGATATTAATGTAAGGCGAAAAAATTCATTTGTCACTCCTGGGATTGAAGGGTTAACAAGAAGGGTTTTAGCACATTACAGATGGGCTTCATACATACATACATACATACATACATACATACATACATACATACATACACTTAATTTCAGCACGATAATGGTTAAAGTAGTGCTTATGGGGTCGTGCATCTAAATATAAAGTACAATTACACATTATAAAGTAATAAGTTTACAATAATTTACGGTTGTCAAAAATAATCTTAAGACTAAATACTAGAAATCCTAGAAATACATAAAATCGCCATTGATGAAATGATGTTGCTTTGGAAATGGAAATATCTTAATAATTTTATCTTACTCAGTCTAGAGTCTAAAGTCCAACGTTCAGCGTAAGTTACGTCCGGATGCCTGGATGCAATTGCATTCCAGAGGATGGCGCCCCTGTAGCTAACAGACTGTTCTAAATAGCGAGATTGAAACCTAGGAGTAGCAATGTTTTCTGATCTTCTTAACGAGTACTCGGTATTTCTCTAGTAACAGTGGTACAGGTAGTCTGTCATTATCGGCATTACGCATCAGCTTGAACAGTTTGATTTTATAAATGTAAGCTAAGGAATGTCATTTGGCTATCTTAAGTGCATATTCGTAAGAAGAGTCATGCCCTAAGTCATAGATTAACTTCGCGGCTCGGCCGTGGAGTTTATCGATTGACCTAAATAGCTCAGAGTTGCTGCCATTTGCCCATGTCACAAGGCCGTAAGAGATTGAAGGCAAAACAACACTGAAGTAGAATTGTTCCAAAACGCTCTTAGGTAGAAACTTCGACTCTCTTAGTAAATTGAGGTTATTGGCAAAGCTCTTTTTCACTTCAGATAGGTGTGGTGACCATGTTAGCCTATCGTCCACAGTTACACCGAGTAGTCTCGATTTGTTTACCAGTTTGACAAGGCAACCCCCGATGGTAACGAGTGGGGTTGGCCCCACAGTATTGGTTTTAGATAATAGCATAGCCTCGCTCTTTTTGGGGTGTGGTGTGAGCCTGTTATTAAGACACCAGGAGAAAAGCTCCGTCAGTGCTTTGTTTAGTTGGTTTATTGCTTGGTTCCCATTTTCAGCCACGCAATATATATCTGTATCATCCGCAAACATATAGGTGTCACCTGAAGGGACCGAAGATGGTAAATCGTTAGTATGCAGTGCGAATCAACGTTGACCTTAGACCGAGCCCTGAGGGATTCCGACTGAAACTGACTGCACTTTAGATTGAACGCCATTAACGACAGTGTACTGAAGACGATTACTAAGGCAGCTTCTCAGCCAGTTGTGCAATGGACCTAAAATTCCAAAGTTTCTCTGTAACTTTGTCAACAGCTATTCATGCTGGACTTGGTCAAAAGCGTTTTTAAAATTAATCAAAGCTACTGCAACGGTTTTTCCCTTGTCCACCTCTTTTCTCCACGGTAACGAGTACATGTGAATATATGAAAATCACATTTGAACCGGCTACAAATTAAAGAAGGTGTAATATTATCAGGTCCTCCTTTATAATTATTACTCGACAGTTGAACAGACTACCTAAAAACAAATGATAAAAATAGGAAGGGAATAATTTGTCATCCCTTGTTTTCTGTCAGTGTAGGAAGTTCCCTTTTCGCTTTATTAACACTCAGTTCTTATATGAATATTGGTCAACCGATAAAGGCCGCTATCTCTGTAGACCAAGATATAAGAAGTTAAGGGGATGAAAATTTGCGGCTCCTTGGTTCATATGTCTATTTTTTTTTCCCATAAACTTAAAGCTCTAGATCATCTTTGTTGCTCTAAACAGTTTGCGGGCACAATAAAGTACGCTGGGTGCCAGAGGCTTCATTAATTATACATGCACCACTTTCATACTAATCCTGTTCCAAAAACGAATAGAGTTTGTGCCACAAATGAATGTATAATGTAGGGAGCTGTTCGGAAATCTTGCCTTTTTTTTGTTTGGAAGAGAAAAATTAGGCGCCATCACGTGGCACGAAGCACCGAGAGGAAAAAAATCCGCTCTGGTCCCACGAATACCGAACTTCATATCCGTGCTGTTTCGTGCATCAGATAACGGCTGAGAACCACATTTTCCCTAAGCCAATCACAGTTGTTGTTTTATTTGATGAACTAATCAGCGAATTAGGACACATTCTGTCCTAATATAAAATACGGAAATGAATTTTTTGGCTCCTGGGAGCAAAGGCCCTCTCGCCTTCTATTTTGTTTTTTTCAGGGATATTTACGCGGAATGCCTATGGCAGACCGCGTTATAAGGTTTTGGTAGAGTTTTGTTTTTTGTGTGCGGCTTACACGAAGTGTGTAGCTACATTATGGCACTATCGGATTTATTTGTCCACGAGAGTCGAGCGCCTGTCACGTGGTCTAGTGAGCCACACATGTACGCATTGCGGACCAATTTTTTTTCATCGTAACCACAAATCGACACCTTTTTTAAAACTTGATTAACCAATAAGAATCCACTAACTGCGCTCTGAGGGTGTGCTTGAGATTCAGGTTTTCGTCACCCGCACTGAAGATTGTATTTCAATTCAATATGGGTTCCTTGTTTATCACGCGTGTGGATAGTAGTTCGCCGGTCTCGGAAGGAAGAGACCGCTTTTTAAAACTGTAAATAAAAAGAATAAGTTGTAAGAAATACTCGACAGCATAAACGGTGGAAATGAGTTTGTTCATAGTGATGAAGGAATACCTCTTCGAAGAAAGCTCAGTAAATGTGGTTAAATTGTCATTGTGCCTTTGCAATCAAAGTACTCATCGCTAATCATTCGAAAGGCTGGAGACTTTCTGTCTGAGTGCCACTGTGAATCCACGTTGCAAAAAATTACAGGTCGGAATGTGGATTTTTACCATGCATTTATTTCCAAACATCTTTTATCAGTGAAGTTAGTTTGTAAAAAACGTGCTGATAAGTTCGAGTCAATCAGCATAACTCAATAAATTCTGTAAACTGTGATTCAAACTGACTCGCAATTTGCTTGCATTGTTTCCGCTTAAACGCTTTTTCTTTTCATCCGTAAATGAGAGCTTATCTGAATAAAGTTTTTATCTTAGAAACACATGATATGAAAATTTATATTCTGCAGGTGCTTGTTTTGGTTTTGTGTATTAAACCGCGGATAATTGTACAGACTGTGCCTCAAACTCTTGTGTGTTTGCCACCGGTCGAACCAACAAGTTCGCCAATTGAATCAGTGTGTTTTATGTATTCTATATTTGCTCGCATTATATCAGTAGCTTTGGTTTTGTGTATTGAACCGTAAATACTTGGATTAGCCAGCGGGTGTTTTCAACCAGTGTGTGTAGCGATTACATCATTTACACACGTGATTTAATAATTTACTACCAATGTAACACGATCATCGGCAAGATTGGAGATTACAGTGAATTACATCTGAGAGTGAACGCGTGCACTTGTCTTCCTTCGTCTTACCCGATCACTACAGTGTGTTTGCAATCGATCGATGGAGAACCAATGCGTTCTTACAAGCCGAACCAGTGTGTTTACTTGTTAACTTATCGCGCTACCACCATGTTGTGGGAAACTAAACCTCTGGGAATTGCATTCTATTTTTATGCAAATAGCTTCTTTTGTTACAGTAAACCAATATGGCTAAGAGTCACGTGAGTGAAAACACTTTATACCTGTTCCGCCTTTACTATTTCGATACCAACATTCTAATAACATTTACCTCGACTATCGCCAATACCACTATAGGAAACAGAACAATTTTTCAATGTTTAGGACAACAATAGAATTTTTTTAACTACCAAGAGTATGCTAATTGACATCACACACTATTTATTCATAAACAAGCAATTAATGATGGTAATGGTGTAATATGCCCGTGAGAATGATGATATGCTAGTCGCTTGGCAACGGGCGAAAGGACAACTGAAAAGAAATCAGAGTCCCAGGCAGGAATCGAACCTACAACCTCCGTAACACCGGTCGGATGCTCTAACCACTGAGCTACAGGAACCCCTGGTGAGCTAGGTTGCTTATCTAGGTTCTTATACAAAGTGTCCCACCATGGTCTGCGGGCTCGACAATGTAAATGTGAATCAGACATGATAATGATTATTAATGATGGTAATGGTGTAATATGCCCGTGAAAATGATGATATGCTAGTCGCTTGGCAACGGGCGAAAGGACAACTGACAACTGCCTGGGTCTCTGATTTCTTTTCAGTTGTCCTTGACCGGTGTTACGGAGGTTGTAGGTTCGATTCCTGCCTGGGACTCTGATTTCTTTTCAGTTGTCCTT
>OX419338.1:14334424-14369424 GCA_948470475.1 Galaxea fascicularis
GGTGCTTTCAGGCAGTGTCATAACAACAACGTTAATAGATGGCTCAACATCTTGGTAATCGACTTGATACAACGACGACCGCCAAAACAAATAGTAGAGCAAATTTGAACAAAAGGTCATACTGTGTTAACCCTTTAAGGCCTAGAGTCCGATATATCGGACATAAACACTGTTACTGCTTTGAAAATTTGTAACTTTCCCAGATAGATCCCGGGCTAGGGTTGAAATGGACCATTGGTACTGTTAAATGCTTAGCTTTTTAAGAGGGGGGAGCAACAGAATAGGGAGGAGGGAGAAATGGCCCAAAAAAGTTGGGAGGAGGGAGAAATAGGGGGAAAAAGTAGGGAGGGGGGAGAAAAAGACAAGTTGGCAGTAGGGAGAATTGAACTGGATGGACCTGGATGAGTAGGGAGGAGGGAGAAATTGGCTCAGAAAGTAGGCAGAAGGGATATTTACTTCCCTGTTCCTCCCCCCTCTTTTAATCTTTAACACCCAATTCACTGAGTACACCTCCCTATTTCCACTGAATATGACTGCTTGTTGTGCTATAAAGCCAAAAATGTTCGCTTTTAACGACATCAAACAACACCAGAAACTGAAATATCTTTGTTGTAAATTTATTAATAGAAAAACTCCCTGTGAGGTCCAAAATCTACATTGGAAGCAGACTCTGACTCCAGCTACAGCTCTTGGAATTGGTACTCTTTTGCTCTACTTTCTCCTTTAGTGCGGAGAAGAAAAGCTATTTGATTACAGCTATTCTCGATGGTCTGAAATTTTCACGTTCACGCCCCAACGGAATTCTGGGTAATTCTGTCATAGCGGCGGCATGGAGGTCCGCCAACTTCAATTTCACATCAATTTCATAGTGTCGAGGGGACGCAGCCTCAAAATTAGAGACGTTTGCATGGATTTTGAGCTATGTTTCAAGGTCCATAACTTGGTCTCTTTTCAACCTAAAAGAATTAAACTTGATCAAACGACCAATCTCAATGTTATCTTTCATGTGATGGTGTCAATTTATCGATTACTTCAAAATTTGAAACTCGCCCCAGTTCCCTTTGGAATTTCGGAACGGCCAACTGTTGACCATTTCATGCTTGGGTTAACTGGCCATGTGTAGAAACCTGTGCATATTAATTTGTTTTAGCATGTTTAGTAGATCTGATGAACATGTTTAGCTTTAGAGTCCATATATGCATTCAGTTTAAAGTGAAAATATAATTCTTAGTTTTAAAGAATAAAAGTGTATTTAGTCATATTTAGTACTTAGTAGTACTCGAATAGTATATAAACACTCCTAGCTTTTAGTTGCTTCTTGTTGGCCATTTACTGAAAATCTGATACTGATAGTGACCACAGATGTATGGTAAGATTTCTTTAGATGTGACTTCGGGATGTCTTCAGCTTCTTTTACGTACATGATGCTGTCCCGGATCCAGTCTTGTGCGGGAAGTGCTGACACAGTGCTTTCGTTTGAATCATTAATACGATGGGAGTATTAGGTGCTCCAATTGAAACAAAGCCTTGGTTGTTAGCAGGAGTCACACAAAACGTTGGGTTGCAATAATCGATGTGGGTGGTATCGTGTGTTGAACCACACAGAATCGTGGGCTGGGTTTGTAGAAAAGGTTGTCATAACAAAGAAGGAATATGCAAAATCAAATGCTTAGTCTGGAATTTTACATCAACTATGAACAGCCTTCCTTAGTTGTGCCTGAAGAGGATGTTGTTTTTAATGGTGCTGGATATCAGATTTTCGGGATTCATCAAACATGAGTGAGCTACCGTTACTGCTTTCTTCAAAAGATTTGTTCTGAAAAAATGATTAAAGGACGTAAGAAAATTATCTATTAGGTGAGCAAGTTTCCTGATGTTGACAGACTGATTTGCATGTTGGTAAATTGAGTAATTGGGAAAAAATCTATAAATTATTCTAACAAAAACAAAGCAAAAAAAGAAAAAAGAAACGAAACAAAACAAAGGCAGAAAGAAAAATTCAGAAGATTATATTAGACGAGTAATGTGAATAGGATTCTAACATGCACAGGTGCGAACGTCTTTGTCGAAATCGACCTGTCACTTGTACAGTCCTGTCGAGCGGGCGCAGATCGCATAAGATAATGAATTAAGGATAAAACTAAACGTCAGCCGACCCGCCAAAAATACCACTTATCTCCTATAAATGAGCCATAGATCGTCTTTTTTTATTCTAAATACTAGCTTTAACAAGCTGGTATTTTCCAATGTGAGTATTTACGAGGTCCTTGTTTCTCAGATAATTTCAGCGACTTTTGCCCAGGTTTATTACTCTATTTTAATTTAAGGTGGCTCAAAACAGTTTCCAGCACTTTCCAAGACGTAGATTTTGATGGGTCATTATTACCACTCTTTATCAGTTGAAGCTATAATCATGGTATCAAAAAACAAGATGCAACTTTTGGCAAAGTTTAAACAAATTCTGTACATGGGGTTCAGAGCCACCTCAAATTTTCGAAAATTTTAGGTGGCTCTGAACCACATGTACAGAATTTCCTTCGTGTAGCCGGTGGGAAACACTCGCACCATGCACCCACCCCGTTGCCCCAGTAATTCTTCACGATTGAGACGATGGATGTCGGCTATGGCCCGCTCGCGTCGTTCCTCCAATACAGTGTGGGCGTATTCCGTGCCATCGACCGCAAATGACCAACATCTCCTCAATCCGCTTTGGAAGTCGTCCATTTCTGTAAATCGCTAACACCGCTTCGCATGTAAATGGCCATGCACACGCCAATATTCTTGGACCAATACAGGCTCAAGTTACTACCGATGCTTTGGACGGTGAAAAACTCGACGGCCACGCTACCAACCAAACTCACGGCCACCGGTGCAAAACGTGGCCAGTATGCGATTGAGACGTCCCTCTAGCGAGAAAGACAGGAAAGTGTAAAGTGTCTACTCGGACCTGGCAACGAAGGTACACGCACAAACTACGATTGGCGTCACCGAGGGGTCAATGCCCTGCAAGCTTTCCGGGACAAAATCTCCGGCCACGTCTTCCGAACGGTGGCCAGTGGCACCAGCATACAACACTAATGCCAACAGGGAAGTCACAATGACGAACACGAGGAACTGCAATCCAACTGAAAATCTTTTGCGATTACCGTTTCTTCGTGGGTTCCACGGAAGACCCGCTCAAATTCGAAGCTGAAAACAAACATCTTTCTTTTCCCGATCACTCAGTCGACAGAGAATCTTCTTGGACCGATGTTTTGGTACGCATGCGACAGGCCCTTGGAAACGGCGCTAGTAGATTGTGGCATTAGTGCAGGAGCATGGTCGTTCGGTCCTCTCCCCAATACAGAGCAAGGAAAATTGGACGAGGAGATGTTAAATCTGATGGACACAGAAGTCGCCTTGACTAATATTCTCGCAACTACGGAAAAACGCCTAGAAAAAGCTCGCTCTTATGCACATCCACACTCGTCAGCGAGAATTGTGACATTTCTTCAGACGATCAAGACACACGTTCAACAGGGACTAGACGCAGTGTACGAACGACGAATTGACGCTTTTAACCGACTCTCTCCCTTAGACATGGTATCTACTAGAATATAATAAAGCAATTGTAAATGCACCACCAAATCGTCGATGGATTCCACACCCATCTTGTTGTATTTTCGTCTCCAGTTCGCGACTACTCGAAGATGAGGGCGGTTGCATAACACGTTGTCGATGCCGCACGTTTTTTGTATCGGCATTGCATCGCCTCCACCGACAACCGATAAGCTTCCATGCACCATTCAACATTTTCGAGATCTAATTTGTGGGATGGACAGGGGTCGCTGATCCGAGACAGCATTTTGATAACGGGTGCAAACTTTAGCAGACGACTGTGTTCGTCGGAACCAAGAATGACCGGTCCGATCGCTAATACGTGCAGCAACCGCGTGGAAAAATGCAACACTCTTTCATCGGGACCATCTAGGGAAAACGGTGCGGGGTCTGCAAATGCCGCCATGAGTTCTCGCTTGGGACGAAAGGCTTCTATCGTTTGCATGACTCGATCGACACTTTTTGTAGTTTTGGCCGTCAGACTGCATCCAAGTATGGTATCTACGCGGACGGCTAGTCTCGGTTTCAGCAAGTGCGTACCCCAAAGCTCGTGAGCGAAACACACGGCAGTGGTCACCGAGGTATCGTCCGTTTTTGCTTCGATTAACCGTTTCATCTCGGGAGTTTTTTCGGTTACCTCCCACCGTCCCGTCTTCAACCGCGTCGTCAGGAGTTCGATGTAAGGGTTGGACCAATCATCGGCATCTTCATCTTTTCTATCCTGTATGCACCACGCCTTACCGGATTGTATTACTTGAGCGAACAGGGTCAAAACTCTGCGGAGGATAACCGGTCAGGTTCTAGAAACTGTTGTTGTTCGCCCGTGTTGGCATCGACCACGACTGGCATCGGTGGGGGCATGTCTTGACTACTCGATTGGTATTTTGCGGCAAACTGCAAGAAGCCATCTTCCCATACCTTGACCACAGAATCAGGACAAAGACCACAGGCCAGTTTCTTGTCACCAGCCAACAGCAGAAACTCTTTGTACGATGAAGAATGGAAGTACGCAAAGAAAATCAACCTTTGCCTTTCGACCGGCATTTCCCGCATGGAATCAACGATCTTCGAGAATCTTCACTCTTTTTCTTCCCCTTCTTTTTCTTGTTTTTTCTGTACGTCGGGGTACTGCGAGCTACTTTCAATGCGGGGGGACGTCGTCTCGTTTGACAATTTTGTGGCAAATTTGATCGGCAAACCCTTGTAGGAGAATGCCACGTTCTTTATTCGCCAGCGTCAAGTAGACTTTTAGTTGGATTATTTCGTGGCGCGAAAAAGCGGTGAGACCTTGGCGGCGATACTTTACCTCCAGTATGCCGGTTGTTCCTTTTCCATCGTGAAACACGGCGTCGACGAAACCCACTAGACGCACTCTAAGGGATCGGTCTTTTGGGTGGGTCCACGTGCGATTGTAAGGTCGTTGCGAGTCCGAACAACTGTATCCACTTTTGGTTTCAAACATGTGGATCACTTTGGATTCCATCGCTTTTCCCAACTCGGTGTTCACGAAAGAAGAAATTAGGCGTTTCGATGCAGACATATTGGCAGACAAAGCATCCGCCAAAATGTTATCTTCCACGGAGACCAGCAAATGTTGTCCATTGCACCCATCTGCAAACCGTAACGGCTTTTTCTTGAGGTCATCTATAAAGGTGCGGGATGCGGGAAGACAACGAACGCCGGCGAATTCGTCGGGTTAGCCACGTGACGAGGACTTACCCGACCGCCACGGAATTCCCCCCCCCCCTTCGACGAATTTTCTCAACAGTGACCTTTCTTAAACGGAAAGTGTGTAGGCTAAGTAGCGGAGCCACGTCGGACACTGCGACATTCACGAATCTCATGATGTCTATCTATTTGACCGCATCGTTTCTGTGGGTTAGGGGATAGTAAGTAGTACAACGGAATGACAATGTGTTAAAATAAACACAAAGGAACAAAAGAAAAGATCCCTGTTAAGGCTTGCATAAAGACGTGCATCATATATATATATATATATATATATATATATATATATATATATATATATATATATATATATCTGTCTGGATTTGAAAAAAGGTACCTCCAGGAATTTTTAGCAACAGTCTCAGTTGAGGCTTGTTCAGTACTTTTTGACCACTTTTTCTTTGTCTTTCTGTTTTTAGTACACACAAAAACGTGTTTTTAATGCTATTTACATCTTTCCCCACCCCCCCCCCTTATCTCCTTCTCCTCTCTCCCCTACATATTATTTCCCACAATTCTCTTTGTGTCATAAGTCACTAGTTTGAAATCAGCGCGCGCGTTAGAAGTTGTTTTCAGTGGTCGGTTAATTTTCTACATTTGTTTTTGGCCGCCTACAGTGACGTTTTCCGGAAGGCATCATTAAGCCTTATGAAGGAACAATTCTCACGATTGGCAAAGTCTGCCGTCGTCCAATATGTTACCGTATTCCGTCTCATTTTGGCTAAACGGGTGAAACACCGATCTCGGGCTTGAGACGGAAAGGCATCATATTGCGAGCTTTGCTGTGGGCGGTGACGAGTCTCTGGCCTGAAAAGGTAGTTTGTAGGAGTCAGATCTATTCGGCGAGAGCAAAATTAAAGCTGATTTGTGACCAGGCCAGAGACTTAGTTAAATTTTTCTGTCAAGACCGCCCTATATTTGTCCGTTTGAAAACGAATGGCTTCATCCGGGATCTTGAATAAATCGACTGTGTCAGCAAAGTCTACATGTGATGATTTATGTGGAGAAAGCGAGAGTTATTGAGAGAGAGAGAGAGAGAGAGAGAGAGAGAGAGAGAGAGAGAGAGAGAGAGAGAGAGAGAGAGAGAGAGAGAGAGAGAGAGTAATTTAATGATATTTTGCCCGTATCAAGTGTGGAAACATTGTGCCTGGTTTGTTGTGGATAACTTTATCAGTGCCGCGAACGTGGATAATTGTGTGATTTCCTCAACTTGTTTGATAGACGGATTTCAGGTATGTCGTGGTGCTCGTGTTATAAGAATAGTGTGTGCAAGCATAAAAACGCTTCGTGAGTGTTTAGCTGAAGTGATTTTGTCTTACACAACCGATTCTGGGCTCAACAACGGTAAATTCTGGATCTGTTTTCGTCGGGCATCTCGCTATGAGCCTCATAGTTTGCGAGACTGAAAGGTCATAATTTCTGTGCTTTTAGTAAATGTTGTTTATTTCATTACAAATCTGTCGCTTTTGCCAAGATCGACTTTTCGTCAGTTTTCAGCGATTAATTTGTCCATTTTAAGCCCTACCTAGCGACATTCAACTGTTTTTTATTCACCTCAGGGGTCAAATTGTTACAACGCGCTTGAAATTTCTGTAGGTACGTTTTTGTAAATTCAGACAGATATATATATACAAAGCATATATATGTATATATAAAGAAAAACGAGGACAGGCAACTTTAATAGAGTTTTAAAAACTTCAATAAAACTTTTCGCTGCAAGACCTTCTTCAGCTACTGGGTATAGTATGTATGTATGTATGTATGTATGTATGTATGTATGTATGTGCACATTCGTGATGTTTGTTAGACCATTAGTCTCTCGTAAAAATAAATCAAAGAGTGACACTTCGTCTAATAATGACATTTAATTCAAGACAATGGGATAACAAGTAACAAGTTGTGAAAAATCACAGCCGCCGTGGTGTGGTCTTTCGTGTTCATTTTTGTGATGTCGTCTCACGTCGTACTTAGCGTAACATCGTCATTTCGTTTTTGCGTTCTTGGTCTTGGTCGGTGTAAATAGATCCTTTAAATTCTGCGATTGTCTTGGATTGCACCGAGAGGAATCTCCACGCGTCCTTTTCTGCTCTACGACTTTTGGATCGGCTTTACTTTTACCTGCTATTTGTCCCCTATTGACGTCCCCTTTGAAACATTCGCCATAAGAGTGTTTCTCGCCCATCGCGTCGACGATGTTGTGACAAAAAATTGTACGTATTTCATTGCATCTCAGAGCACGGGTTGAATGGAATTAAACCAATCGAGCCATGGCGACAGGATTAGCCTTGTTTCAAGCAAAGGAAATGAAGTCGACCAACTGGTGTCAACACAAGCGATCACTGTTCAATTTTGTACTACGTTCTTAATCGGAGATATCATCATGGGGCAAGAGGACGAGCTCTTGGCATTGATGCTCGTTGTCAAGTCGTCTGCGAAAGAAATCAAAGCCGGGACGACTTCTTCGTTCCATAATCGCCCATCAAAGGTCTGTATGGGATTCGCGAACAGTTTGTCTCCGTCGTATAGTTGGATTACATATCCGTCTCTTTCGTCTGCGAGAAAAAGGTACGTCTGCAATTGACCAAATTCGGTGGAGGTCACGCACGGGCCTCTTCATAAACGCGTCTTGATCTCTACGATCCTTCCACTCTCGTCGCGGCAATCAATGCGCCCTTAAATGATCACTTCGATCCTACCCTCCACCGATCTCCACGCGAGTCGGTTGAACGACGTTTGCATCGACCTGCACTGCCCTATTTCATCTCGCTGTTCCGCGATATCGATGGCCAACGATTCGCTGTTCTTTCCCATTTCGGTTCGAATAAAACCGGGAACCGAACCAACGAGTTCTGGTCGACCTTCATCCAACAGACTCGCCTTCAGACCGGTAACAAGTCCATCGAATATGGAGTGATCTTTGATGTTTTACTTGCGTTTTTTAAATTCCCTGCCGGGTTTAGTGTCAGCTATCATCTTGAGGAGATCCTGGGAGGGTCGCCATTGAACGGGAACCTTGTCACCCTTGAGTCGGTACCACACCCGCTTGATGACCTCGGTGCGAGTGCAATACTTGTTTAGACCGATAATGCTAGCGATTTCGGTGGTATGCAAGACCACCTTAAGGGTGTCACTGGGTGATGTGTTGTCCATGAGAAAAGTTGATCGTTTTCACGATTCGATCACTGCCACTGGCATTCTACCATCCACGATCACGTTTAGAGATGCAAATTGCCAGCCTATGGCCAAGACCACCGCCATCACCAAATCGTCGCGAGTGGAGGAGGTTTTTCCCGAGTAACAATCTCGCACTGCGTGGTAAGTAAAGGCATCCATCTGAGTGATTAGCTCCTTTAATGTCGTGCGAATCGATTCCTGGGTTGGTACGAGGTGACTAAGATCAGCCAAGAGGAGGTGGGTAATTCCGTCGCACTGCAGACCCGTGGGGTTTTCGAGATGAGCGACGATCTCGGCCACGGATTCGCCGGCAGTCTTGAGAATGACGTATCGCTCCTTGACGTTGTCTGTCATGGTGGAAAAATTATCTACACAGTACACACATCTCACGAGTGCCGTTAGCGTATACTGCACGAGAGACTTTTTTTGACGCGTTGTAACCCCGGGAAGAACGTTGCCCTCGGCACTCTGTGTCTTGACCAAGTTGACGGCGCATCCCAAACATTCCGTGAACGGCACGCGCGTATAAAAAATGAGCGCTGATAAGTAACAGTTCTACTTCACTTAGGGATATAAGTAATAGCGTTGCTGCTCGATGACCTAGTAGATCTCGTTGATTGTCTAGTTACAGGCAGACCTTCACTATCAATAAAAACTAAGTTATTTACAGCTTTATAGAAAAAGACTATATCCAAAAATTCATGCCAATATGAAATAGGTAGCAGATTTTTTAGTTGGAGGCGGGTCTTATAGGTTACATCGCAACGGAAGGGAAGCTTCAAAATTAGTTTTGTTGCACGGCGCTGCACGTTTTCAACTCGTTTTAGTAAGCCAATGGACTGTGGCGACCATACTTGGGTTGCATAGCCGAGATGGCACCGGACGATAGAAAGATAAAGTGTACGACGCGTTTGGGTGCTTTGGATGTACCTAGAGGCTCGGCGCACAAAGCCAAGAAGTTCGTTGGCTTTCGTACACTGTTCGGTCACTTGCTTGTCCGAGGTAAGATTGCTTGACACCCACACACCAAGGTCTTTCTCTGTATCGCAAGATTCCAAAGGCGTTTCGTTGATGTTGTAGATGGACTGTACAGGTGATTTTTTGCGGGTGATACACTGGTATTTACACTTGGACTGATTAAATATGAGCCCAGACGATTCGGACCAACTGACAAGATCGTTAAGATCTGATCGCAGGGTAGCTCCCAGAACTGTAACCTGTTGCTTTCGTCCCTGTAAATATGAACGGAACCAGTCGTGAAGTTTGCCAGTAATGCCGTATTGGTGCAACCTTTCAAGTAACTTGGTGTGATCCACTTTGTCGAATGCCTTAATCATGTCAAGATATATAGTCTATTTGTTTACCGGCGTTGAGTTGACCGCCAATGTAATGTAAGACACTTATGAGCTGAGTCACACAAGATCTACCAGCTAAAAAGCCGTGCTGGTTGCGACTGATGAGGTGGGATATGTGGTCCCGTAGACCCGCCAAAACGCAGCGCTCGAGAAGTTTGGAGATAACAGGAAGAAGGGAAATAGGGCGGTAATTCACCACAAAGTCTCTCTTTCCTTTCTTGAAAGTGGGTACAATATTCGCGAGTTTCCAGTCTCCCGGAAAAATTCCAAGTCGCAAGGATTTGTTAAATAACATGGTCAGGGACGGTGCGATCTGGTCAGCGGTTTCCTTCAGCAGCTGCACGGGAATTCCATCGGATCCAGTTGCTTTATTTCTATCAAGCTGTTTGAGAAATGTCAAAACCATTTCCACCGGGATCTCCAGCTCATTTAATGTGGGGTGTAAGGACATGAGAGGTGCTGACAAAGTGCGCATCTCTGAAGGAGCAGTGAAGACCGACACAAAGTAAGAGTTAAATAGCTCGGCGATCTGTTGAGGCGTTGATGCTTGAGGACCCTGCTGATTGTCATCGTTCGAGCTCATCGTTTCAGGGAAGGTCTGCGTTTTATTCTTGAGCTTAAAAAAGGACCAAAAGCGTTTAGGCTGCCTCGCGAGATCTGAGTCAAGTGAGTTGAAGTAAATCTCACGGCTCTCGCGTATAAGAATCTTGGCCTTTGTGCGCAGTTCGCGATACTTCTGTCGTTGATGGTCTGTAGGAGACTTGTTACCTCCTTCGACAGGATCAGAAATCGATGCGATGGAAATGTCTATTCGTCGAGTGCTGCAACGTTTGATGACCGACGAAGGGTTGGAAATGGGTCCTTTGACGACGCCATGAATTTGTAGGATCGCATTTCATCGGACCTAGGCGACTGGTCGCTCGAGTGTCTTCGACCTCCATTTTGTCGGACGAGCGACCGAGCATCCGGCTACGACCCATCCACGTTGCAAGGGTCGTTGGCCGCAGAGCGTGTCAACGATTTTGAAGAATTGCCGACCAACGAAGAAGACGAAGAAGTAGAATCAGATGGTTACGAGGACGAGGGCGATCAAGTGAGTGACTTGGAAATGACACTCAACAGAGCAGTGGAAGAAAGAAGGCAGGTCGATGCCACCATCGAATATGCAGTTGGGTTGATGCCAGCCTCAATGGACCTGCAGTCGGTGCCATTCGATGATTCGTACTCTTCTTATGCAGCCTCATCTTTGACCGGTTTTCCACTTGCATGGAATCCGATGGGACTATCGATCGCGAGCAGGCAGTCGATTCACGAACCTATAGGTACTCGCCCAAACGACCCACCGGGGCCAGTGATGATTCCCGCAGAACAAACATGGGCACCGAGCGAGGACGAATGATCAGAATACAATCCATCTCTACTGAGCGGTCTCAGTGTGTCTCGATCTCGCAGGTCGACGGTCGACAGGGCTGGCAAAGCTACCTTTGCGCCGATAGAGGAAGAGGAACTGGACCCCATCGAGTCGGTAGCTATCGCAGCAGGTACCGGAATGGACGAATCGAGGTTTAGAGCGACCGATCAATGGGCAGCTCGGACTGTGGAATCGATGGAAGGAGAAGAAAATATCATCCAAGAAGGGGCAGCTACCGCTTCACTGATGGAAGATAATCAGACCCTCGCCCAGACGTTGTCCGTACACCGTGCCGGTGAGAGGGAACTCGTTGCGAAGTTGAGCCAGGCTCACTTATATAATTAGAGTTAGGTCAGGCCAACACAATGCTGGCCACGCAAAACGATGCAATTTCTCGATTGCGAGAGAAGCTTGAAGTGGAACAAGACAAATACGGAAGGGATGTGGAGCAACTGCAACTACAGTTACAATCACAGACGCAAAAGGCGGAAAACCTACAGACTGCTCTAAGTGCACTGCAGGCACGTATGGCCGAGGCATCGAAGAATTCAGATCAAATACAAGAAGAAACCGCTCAAAGCATGGAAGAGCTAATCCATCAACTAAGCGTCAAAGAAAAACAAGTGACAGAGTTACAGCGAGCTTATCAAGAACTCGGCGAGGCACACCAGACTACCAGTAACCAACTCACTGCTGCATCCCTCGAACTGGCCCAGTCGAACCAGCAAAGTCAGAATGCTGTAAGCGAGCAAGATAAGTTACAGATCCAAGCGGCGCAGTTGTCCGAGGAAGTGGTCCATCGAGATGCAGTCATCACAGAAATGAACAAAAATATCGAGACGCTCAGGCAGAACAATATGTTGGTGGAGTCAGAGCGCGCAAAAATCGTAGAGGAGAAGAACCGACTTAAAGCTCAAGTAGAAGATCTCGAACACACGAAGCACAGAGAGATGGAGGCCGTCACTGAACAATTGGAAGAGTTGTCGAGGCTTAACAGGGATCTCGAAGACAGCGTCAGATGACCGAATTGGAAAATGCAAAACGCACAGGAAATGCAGAGAGGGAAGGGCATCAACTCCAGACGCAAGAAAAGGACAGAGAGTTGTTTGCGGTAATCGAAAACGGGCAAAGATTGGAAACGGCCCTAGCCGAGGCACGGATGGAAATCGACGAAGCGCACCATGTTTTTGAACGGATTCAACCTGCGGTGTTGTAGCTTCGACAAGCCGTGGCAATGAACTCCGAGTCTACTCTGCCCTATCAGATTCGCAAAGTGGCTGTAGCGATACAGGCGCAAAAGGATGGACGGGACGAGACCGACCGAAAATTGGCTAATGAGGTCGGCAGGCTGGCCAGCGAGATTGCAGTGGAGGCAAGAGATGTAGGCTCTGTCATCGACCTCCTCGAAAAGGTCCAGGCAAAGATCGAGGAACATTTGCAAACGGCGAAAGCCACGAGAAACAGCCTCCTCGAGCTCACGAATGGACCAAACACACAAGGAAATCTCAGCGTCGCGAGAACGCCATCCACCGAACTAGTGAGATTGGCTCAGAGCCGTCTTGCAGAAGCCGATGCGACAGTCGAGGAAGTACGCAGCGTCTTGATAAATCTCGCGAGAGCAACGGGGATCAAAGATCCAGAAAGAGCGACGGAACAAGATCTTCTCCAACGAATTGATAAGACCGCAAAAGAGAGCGCGACCATGCGACAAGGTTTGGCAGAAATGACAAGCGTCGTCGTAAGTTCCGCACCCGCAGAATTAATCCGCTTGGTGCAAGAAAAATTTCGCGCCCTTTCGACACTGGCCAAAGAGTCGTCGAACGAGGTCAACTCTCTTAGACGCCACAAAGACGACCTCCAGGCTTCTTTGGAACAAGAGAGGATCGATCGCCAACGCGCGAAAACTCGGTCCGGAATCAAAAGATCACAGATTTGGAAAAAGTCATCCAGCAATTAAAATCCAAGACCTTGACAGAATCGAACCGCGAGTCAGAAAAAGAAAAGCGACTCGAACACTATACGGGGGTTATCGCACAATTGCAATCGAATCTCCAGACCATCTCTCTCGCAAAGGATCGCACGGAGGAAGAGCTGGTTCGGTGCCAAAACGAATGGCGAGAACGAATAAAAGAGATCGATGGCGAGGCAAAGGAGCGCGATGAACGAGAGAACTCTTTGAGGGAGCAGTCAAGGAGGCTAGAAAAGATCATTTCGGAACGAGATGCTACGATGTCAGCCGCAAAAATTGCAAATGAAACCGAGGTCGCAGAATTACAGCAGAAGTTGCAACAATGCCAGGAAAACTTTCAACAAGCCCATCAAGATCTGGGGCGTGTCGTGCAAGAACACAAAAACTTGCAAAACAAAATGGAAGACGAGCGTGTCCAATGGCAAGCACAAGTGGATTCTTTTAATCGACAACTAGCCAACGTGGATCCCGGAGAAATAGCAACACTCCGAATTGAATGCGATCATCTGACCCGAAGGGTAGCTGACCGACAAGCTCAGTTGTACGAACTGCAAGTGGTTCGAGCGGAACGAGATCATTTGACCGCTCTAAGCCAAGACTTGCAGAACCAGTTAAAAGAATGCGAAGATGCTCGCATTTCAGAGAACGATGTTGTGCAAGAATTACGACGTCAGGTAGATTCTTTGGAACAAAAAATCACCGCAGCCAATTCGTCAGCTGTTGCATTGATTACAGAGACAGAACAGGCCGACTTCTTGGAAGATGAGGATCCCTTGTGGCCAATTCCTGCGGTGCCAAAACAACCGACCCAACTCGAATAGCGTTTCCACGAGCTGGGCGAGCTGGTGGCGCAACGAGAATACGAACTAATTCTCCTTGACAATAAAGTGGACGATTACAACACCCGCTTATTCGCATCGATATTCGAGATGAAATCGAGAAAGCCGAAGCGATCTTTAATGAGTTGTACGACAGCATAGAAGCAACTTGCTTTGCGAACAACGATGTCTCTTTTCGTGACGACTCTTTTACCGAGACCAACGCGTCATTGACACCACCCACGTCTCCGTTTATTCCCGTGACTTTTGATCAATGGAAAGAAAGATTTCGAACCGTCAAACCAGCTCTTCATTGTCAAGACTCAAAGCGTTGGGTGTTGGCATTTGACGAAGAGAGCAACGTTCGTTATGATGCAAGAAAACTCGACTCTCTTCTCGATCCCCGCATACGCTACATTCATTGCGAAGAATTGACGGCCATACTGCAGCAAACAAAAGCGTTTGTCGTCAGTTTGGAAGAAAGCAACCGAAAACAACGTAATCGATACGCCAAAAGATTGAGAGAGTTTTATAACCTTCATCGCATCGACGTCAGAGCAGACGGACACGCAGTCACTCGCGCCTTTCGCTTGGCTAGCGTGTGCGAATTTGTGGTTTTGGATCCCTGCAATGTCGAGTACCAGGGTGCCGTTCTGCAAAGGTACTGCGAATTGATCATCGAATTGGCCATGACAGTAGGCTTTCGTTGCCGCGCTTCTGTCATGCAACAGAGACAGCGCCTCGTCATCACTGAACAGGATCGTTTTGTAAACGATCCGAATGCCATCGTCGTTCGATTTCAGGATTCTCCATTTCAGACCTTTGACAGGTACACATTGATTAAAACGCTGGCACCGGAGCTGGTGGAAGCAAGACGAGGACTGACGATCCAAGTGTCGGTCGACGAATCTGGGTTGTCGTGGTGTCCCAGAGAAGATCTATGGGATTCTTTAGAAGATGTCATGGTACCCAAGTCTGTTCCATTGCTTTGGGTAAAAAGGCAACTGGACAGAGCGGCGCGGCTAGTACCTGGTCTAGTGCACCTTTCACGCGGTGAGATGATCGATCCCATGGAAGATGATTTGACGTACGTGCAGGTTGCTAGACTCGACGGTACAGTCGATTTTGCATTGTTGGTAGGCCAACGGGGCACGTGGATTGTTATTGACCCTTTCTCTGACAACGAGTTTCCCAAAGCTACGGGTTACCGAATTGTGGGTGCGATACGGGATCCTCGAGATGTGGCGTTGGAGGATTGAGGCTTTGCACTCATGACACGGATCCGAGAAGTGTTTGTTCACGGTATGCCGATACACGGGGCACCATCCCGAGGTGAATCGGATCGAAAACAGTGTACCTTAGAGCACCATCTTCAGTGTCTTCTTCATCCATGACCTTTTTCAAAACGAGATGGAATAAAACAACAACAAAAACACGTCACGCCATTATCGCTGACATCGACCCTCGATCTGTGAGATCATGAACGCCACCCGTGTATTGACAGTATCCTTCCTTCGCGTGTACTTTCAAGGAGCCACGACCCACTGGGGTATACAATGCGTGGATTTCGATGTAAAGGTCGATCGACTAGTACCTTTGTCATTTAATCCAACTTATCCGCTGCCAAGAGCTATCTGTGTTTCATCGCATCGGCGGTGTTATGCTAGCGACGCCGCTCGTTCCATCGTCTCTAAGACGATCACGGTAAGCGGTCATAAAAAGGTGGCCCTCCGTAGACAGGATTTCTGGCGATGGACGATGGCCGTTCTGCTACGAAGGTGGTGGCGACAGATACGGTGGGGCTAACGTGACGGCAACCTGCGGCAGCCACGGCAAGTGTTTGGATGCGTGTTTTATGAACAACAACGTTACCCTACTCACGGTTGTGTGGTGTGGTAACTCGACCAAACAATTTCCGGTGAAATGGGACCATGGTTCGCACGAGGTAGGATGGAAACCGTGGAAGAACGGACAATCTAGAAACGAAGACGCGGACGTGATCGAACTAGACACTCCGTTGGTGATCAACCGCGCTTCCGGAGTCGGAGCGATCGCCCGACATGGCAGCCACTGGGTCGTGCATCGCAATGACGGAGCCTGTCTCGCACCGATGCAGTGGTCCGACGGAGCATGTCACGTTCTCGTTCACGGTGTATGTTACCTGTACGATCGCGAGGCAAGTGTTCACTGCGTGAACCTAATGCCTTTTCCACCGGGGGCAGTGGTGGCATTGACTTGCCAGTCTCGTTTAACTCGGTCGTCAGTTCAGCCTTTTTAACCTAATACGATGCACCTTTTTTGCCTGGACTTGAGCAATCACGATCCGGGGAGGTTCTTAACCTGTCTGGAAAGACTTTATCTCCTGGCAAGAGAAGAAATGTCTCATCTATCGCCATTCATGTTGGTAGGACGACCCTCCACTGTCCTTATTCGAGTGGCTCCTGCCTCGGCTCACGATAGCAAACGACAGTTGAGTATTGCACAGTTGGGTCGCATCGTGGTTTCGGTCTCGTTGGGAATTGCTGTCTGGGGGGTGATCACCATTACAGCTTCAAATGTTTCTTCGTCGTTGAACCTTCTCGAAACCTACATTGCACGGCTCAAGGACGCATTGGAAGTAAGTTATTAAACTGTCGTCTTTGGTGACTTCTCGAGAGTTGTTTTTTTTTTTTCGAGAAAGAAAGAGATGGTCTGTTCTTCCCGATACACGACGCCTACCGACGAATCCCAGCGAGAGCGATGATTCGCCACTATCAGTCGACAATGGGCCTCCTAAGTGGTGTGATCGCCTCTGTTCGACCTTTCCCGTTGTCACCTTTCTTTTTCTTGTTCTCGTTGCTGTCTCATTGGCATTGACGTTCTCTTTGTCGTCCATCAACTCAGGAGTGTTCATCGAAAATTCCGTGTATAGCGCAACTTGCATAGACAACATGTGCCTCTTTAGATTCTCGGAATATCCCCGCGACATCCCTTGCACCAGTGACCGTCATTGTGCAACGTACCACGATCCGTGTGCATCCAATCCTTGTACATCGGCAGGAACGAATCGATGTGTGCCTGCCGCAAAGGGTGGCTATGTGTGCATCTGCAAGGAGGGATATGGAGGTTCTCTATGCACCATGAAAGCACATCCGTGCGATTACAAAAATCCCTGCTTTGGACGGGGGACTTGCGTCAAACATCCGTCAGATGAACAAAGGTTCTCGTGTTCGTGTCCCATGGGCTGGATGGGAACTCGATGCGAATACAGATCGCAACTCGATGACACGTGTGCAAGCAACGACCGCTGTGGCGACCACGGCAAGTGTTTGCAACGCAACGATCGCCATACGTGCCATTGTCCGATCGGTTATCACGGACTTCATTGCTTGAAGACTGTCGACGTAAACGACTGTTCGAAGCAACCTTGCAAGACACACGGCCAATGCATCGATAAGGAAGACGGGTACGATTGCATCTGCGAGTTTGGTCGCATCGGGAAGCGGTGCAGACGTCTGGCGGACTTTGGCAATTGCGACAGTCATTGTGAAAACGGGGGCAGCTGTCACGACGACCCCACCGGACTACCGGTTTGCAAGTACGACAAAGGCTACGGTGGAAACTATTGTCGTGTGCGAGACGTATCGCAACACCGACGTTACACCGGGGGATTGAGCTGCAAAAGTCACTCCAAAGACCGCTTGCAGCTACAGGCATTGGTAGGGAGATGGTTTCTGATTGCTGTCAAGAAAAACACCTACAATCCACCAGACGTTTGCGTTCAAATGTCATTCGTCAAAACTGTTGGGAATCTGAAAAACTTCATGCGGAGAAACGATTCTCTGTCCATTCGATACATGGCGACGAGAAACGACACTTCGTCCCATCACAAGGTGGAAAAGGTCACCATCGACGATATACAAACAATCGCGTATTCTGCTCTAGAAGAGACGTCCAACGGCACTACGCGACTTATGATCGTGGGCTACCTAGCACGATTGTACGCGTATAATTTGACAAAGATAGCGACTTACGATGACAAGACGATCGAATTTGGCGTGGTCCTCAGCAAGGACGATTATGTGCTGCTTCACTAGTGTGTGAAAGACGACACACACGGACATTTTGACTCTTTATTGGTTCTTTCAAAAAACAACGACGGCTTTCTAAAGTTTGGGGCCATTTTGCAACAAATATCCCTACGTCACCGGACGAATGGTCGAGGTGGACAGTCACTGCAATAATTGACGGTGCACTTTGTTTAGTCATTTTGTCAACCCCCGAGAGTTTTCAAAGGTGTCAATTAAACCCTTCAACTTGTGAAGTGCATTCGTACTCGAGATCTCACATGTGAAAACTTTTATTTTATTAAAAAATACAGACCAAATGAAAAATATAACCTAAGTACACTCGTTTCTTGCACCTTGCATTATGTCGAAAACTATTCTCGTGGCACAAGAATTCTCCTCCACGCGAGCATAGCTTTTTTTCCAACGTCTAAGAAAGTCATACAGCGAGACGATTGCTTGCTTGACACATTGCATCGACATATCCGGAAATCGCATCGTCACGTAAAACCTGCCCATTGAATGAATAGTTTCCAGGCAATCTCTGCGGTCCCTCTAAATTCATTGGCCAAGGCTTGTGACAATCCTCTACACGCCTCGCGCCGCGTCTTCGCCACCATGGGCACTGTACATTCTAAATACGATTCATTGGGAACTTCTGTTGTATCCTTCAAATCGATCGGCACAGCAATTCGGTACCGCACCACACGGCCTTCCAAGGCAGCCACTTTGCCATTGAACTCCTCGAAAAAGGAGACACTGCTTGTCGTCTGCTCTAGTGTCCACTGACCTTGGTATATTTGAATGCAATGCCCCCGGGCATTTTCGATTTCAACGATCCTCGCCTTGGCCGCTGGAACAATTTCACCATAGACCTTTTCCAAGTTGGAAGGCCCAATGTTTTCTACATCGGCAGTCACCTACATTGGAGGAAGAACACGAGTCGTAAAAAAAATGTGCACACCAGCATTTTATCGTCCGTGTTCATTCCATGGATTACTCATTGACGGACAGTCTCGCTCTCTTGGGTGGCGATTCCCCATCTTGCCGTTTAAAGTCGTCGCCTTCATCCGGTTCGTAACTTTCCTCTGCGGTCACTTCATCTTCGAAGAGGTGACTCACGTCTGCCTTCTCTTGTTCCGAAAGACCCAGAAGATACCCGTCAATGTTGGCTTTGGACAGCAAAGTCTGGTCGCGACGCGCAAAAATTCTGAGTGACTGCAAGTATCCTTTGATCTTGACCTCGTATTGAAGCTCGTCTTCGCTTGTGTGGTCTCTCGGGACCCAATAAACCCGTATCGTCTCGGATTTCAATAGGTGCATGGTGGGCTGTTGGAGATCTGCGGTCAGAAGAGATGTCTTTGTACCTTTTTGCGTTTTTCAAAGGCTCCAAGAGAAACCACCGCCGAGACCACCGATCGCGGTAAGGAACCATCCAACCTTTCGTTGCACAAATCGAAGAGCTGTTTCACCGTATTTTCTTTTAGGACGTTACAGCGGTTGTTGGTGCAAAACACGCGGTCGTCTGCTGTGAAGGCCAGAGACTTGGATTCTATCACGGGAAAAAACATATAGCATGATCCACTCCCTCCCAGACTGTTCTTGATGTGATCCATTTTGGTTTGAGTGCGTTCTTCGGTATTTTCGACGCCCAGTGCTCGTTCCACGCTGTACATGTCTGGAGAGAGGGTCGTAACGTTCTTGGAAAAGAGACTCATGGACGGCATTTTCCAGCGTTCTCCCGACTTAATCGTTCCACTACCCCACCACGAAGGAGACGGAAACAGAGTCTCGACGAGTCGTTGGTAAACAGCTATGGTGGCATCTCCTGAGACCATCTCCGACGGTTCAAACCGGATACTTTTGGGATTCGTTAACTGATGAAACATGATGTGGATCAAAGTGAGAAGCGTAACCAGTTCGCTCTTCATCATTTGAAGGGCGAGGACAAAAGGTAAGACGGTCCGATGATTCAGCGTTGAAACCGGGCAGTGCCCCACGTCGCGTCTTTGGAATACGTCAGGTCCGAGTGGCCAACGGGATAGGTTTACTGCTTTTCGAAGGGAACTTTACGGGCCTGCTTCATCCGTTCTATGTGATATTCTTGATTCTGTCTCAAGATTTCCTCCCGTTCCGCAACTCCTTCTCGCTCTCCAAGATATACGTGCCTCCAACGCTCATGAACGATGTGCATGTCATTCCTATTCGCCGCAGATACTTCACGTTCGAACCCTTACGGAATTTGGACGGACGCCATGTCGAGTCCTCGGAGCACATGTTACTCTCTTGAAACAACTTGCCAAACCCATAGTTGAAACTCGTCGTTATCACAGAATAACCATTGTTTCTGGCTTGTAACTCGGGAGATCGAATCTTTTTTTAAATAGAGGGGACTCGGTTCCACTGAGGTGATTGGCATCTACGCTGAGTAGATCTCCAAGGACTTTATTCGACACGTTTTCAAAACGTTCGTTGGTGCTAAGTTCGTAATAACCGAGGTTTTGGCGAATCGTTCTGATGATCATGTCACTCATCATGAGCTCGTTGACGACTCCCTCGAGATCAAAAGCCTTGACGTCTTTAGCCATTTGTGCCTTGGCGATTTTGGCGCCACTCTGTCTCGAGTAAGCGTCCAAATAATCAGTGACATTGTACTTGTATCGAGTCTTAGTACCATCTGTGGGTGGCATGATCACATCTTTAAAGTAATTAAGAGGAAGTCCAGATCCCGCCTCAGCCAATCCCTCACCGAGATCCCAAAGAAGGTCGTTTGCCAACTGCCGGGCCCTTTCGTCGGTAAAGTATTTTCCGCCCTGGTTCTTATCGGTCAGCACGTAATCGAGGCCGTCAGACCCCTCGATCACGGCGAGGGGGTTTCCTGGATGACTGCGAATAATTAAGGGTGTCATCTCATTCTTCAGCGTCTTTCCGTGGTCATCTCTCCACTGGTCCAGACTCTTTACAAAGGAGTGATCATGAGATATCGTTTTCCCCGGAAGATACGGTTTTACTCCAACCGCCAACGGACAGTTTAAGTCAAAATACTTGCTCCGGTAACATCGTAGTAGGATCATCGTAGTAGTTCGCTGTTGTTACTTTCTTCATTCAACTACTTCATAATCTTTGAGTAGCAAGGCGTTGTGTATCCTTTGGATCCTACTAACTTGCGACTGCATCGTTGGATTTCCAGCTTCTTCATTCATAATATTAATATAATTTGCTGGTAGCCTGTGAATCATCCGATGTATGTCCTGTTCCTGAATGTCTAAACGCCGGGGAACCCCGCGGCTGACAAGTAACTTTACTGATCTCTCTGTTGCCAGCAGGGTTGTCGTGATGGTGCAGTGGTTAGCACACCCGACTAGTAACCAGGGGGACGCGGTTTCGATTCCCCCTCACGGCATAAATATATAGTATATATTCATTCAAATAAAGATTTACACCAACAATGGACTCACAGCAGAAGGATCGAAGGGATACGGTACCACCACGTGAATAAAACGTTGGAGGATTCTGTTATTTTTGTTTTCGGGGGGCTATTCATGGTCCCTCAGCAAGGAATTTATTACAGCATTGTTTAAGGGCCCTGCTTTGAGACTTTGTTATGGCCCCCGTTATGATCATTTAGAGGCCTTCTGCGGGGAATATGTTACGTCTGGCTGGTTGCGTAACTTTTGACACTTGCTTTTATTTTTACTATTTGAACCAAAACGTCTTTGTATTTTTTAATTAAGCTGCTTATATAAGCTTGTACTTTCGGTACACGCAGCCATTGTAAATAGTTTTTAGTTTTTAATTTTTAACCTTCATCTGAGGAAGGCTGAACAGCCGAAACGTCGTGTAACCCAGTCAGACCAATTAGAAGTTTACCCCACTGTTTTTACTCAGTATTTGTCTATATATCTGTCTTATTTGAAGAGAACATACCTGCAAAGTTTAGGCAGTTAGCAATAGCAATTAACCCTGTTTGGACACTATGTCTGCCCGAGTTATTTGGATGCAGCGATGTAGCCAAGTTTTTTAGTTCTAACGAAAGCCATTATTGGCTTAGATAACAGGGTAACTTAGAGGAAGGGGGGAGGAGGGGTGTTTTGGGGTGATATTAATTTCGTCCAAAGGAAGGAATTGGACTTGGTCAATAATACTAAGATCTGTATATTCAGTTGGCTAGTGAGAGGGAAATCCAAACTGTTTGGTCTGTAAAGGACCTAATGATTCACACCTAAAAATCTTAAGAATTTGAACTTTCGTTGCAGACTAGAGCCAGTTTTAAGGCTGATCAGCTGAGAAATTCCCATTACTATTTAATTATTAATTTTTGTATTGAGCTTAGTAAGTTCTGTTATGCTCATCAGTGCAGTGCTGATGTTAGGATGAAGGTAAGGCTATATAGCCATCCCAAATGATACCACACTTGTGGTACCATTTAGTCATGCCAGAGCGCTCAAACTGGTAAAACCATTGAGCGATGCGCGTGTGTGTGTGTAAGACGAATATAATTTTTGCTGGTTAAATAATAGCATATAAAGAGTGGTCCGCCTCGACTAGCTCTGAGCTATCTGCGGCCCAGTCTACAGTATTTTGCATCCTGTAACTGTATCATGCATGTAATAAAATAATGTAATGTAATGTAATGTAATAAAGAGTGATGAGTAATAAAGAGAGTTACATTCTGTTAAGACAGGCAATGTAGTTGAGTCCTTTTGATGAAGCGTATTATTGGGTGACAGAGCTGAGCCAAAAATTGAAACTGCGCTTTAACAAAGTGGGACTTCAATGGCTTGCCATGTCCCCAGCATTCGAAAAATTTTGCTACAAAAGTATTTCAAAGGCGTTTTCAAGCTGCATTTCATATTCCAGGATTATTTTCTTTCTTTGTTTTTAGCCGTGGTGTAGTGTCTACAAAAAGGAAGCGGCTCTCTTTGAATTGAAGACTGATGTTCACTCCTATAATAAGTACAGGTAAATATGATTTTTCAACTTTATGCTGCGCTTATTTTTAATTACCTGGGACCCAGTAAGAACGTCAATTTCAGGTTTTCAGTTTTTTTTACGTCGGGAGTGAGGGATAGGGAAGAAGATGTTTTCAGTTACTTTCCTTACTCAACATGATGGATCACTTTTAAAAAGGTAGTCTAGAATATAATAGTTTATGTTTTAGGGGTTAAACTGTCCATGAGTGGTTATTGGCTTTTGTGTCATTAAGATTTATAAATCAGGATGCCTCGTTTGGATGAATAGGGAGTTTCAACACTGAAACGCGTTTTTGAGCGAAAGATGGCTACCGAAAGTGGACGTTTCCAAGTCTTTCGCAGTAAATCCTCCCCATAATAGTAAATAGACTTACATGTAGTAATACAAATGTGGTGATCTCAAGGCAACTTAATTAAAAGAAAACACGCCTCACTTCCAATTGGCGTCCGCCGTTCAAAAACGCTGGTGCTTATGTCAGCTTTTGGTCAACTTCTCACCTACCCCTCCCCTAATAGGCCAACATTAAAACTAAGGGTGGGGTAGGTGCATAGTTGCTCAGATACTGACTTTGATCCCCTCTATTTGGAGGGAGGGAACGTCTACGACGAGCTGAGGCATGTTTCTCGAAAGTCCCAAAAATTTTTCGGGCCAGAAAAGCCACTTCGAAAATTACGATCCGCTTATTCTGATAAGCTGGTCTTTTACTGTGATTTCAAGATACAGAAAGGCAAATTTGTTGCAAAATTTCATGCCCGGAAACGTCTTCGTTTTTAAGATACGATGGAAATTGTGGCACCCGAAATACACCCGAAACGTTTCCGGGGTTTCGAGAAACGCACACCTGGCCCGAATCGTGTTATGTAACGTCACTTTCTTCATGGAAATGTGGAATGGTTTCTCATGTTAATCGTCGGGATCAATACGTTGTAGAACACCGATTGGCTAAAATAGATTTCATGAGTTTTCACTGGGGGCGGGGAGGTGGGTTCGGCTACACTTTGGCTAGTAACAAAGAAATCTTTATTTATCCACGGTAAAAATTCATCAGGCTAAAACATAAAATTTCACTAAAAATTCAAAAGTACAAACTACGGAAGATAAAGTATAAAATCTTGCAATATAACCTATCTAAATTACTATAATGTTAATATTAAAACCTGGTTTCCTTGAATTCCGCCGTGCCTCTAACTATTACTTAAAGTAATTATTTTACTCTTTTCATAGACACCAAAGAAATGAATTTTGTTATTTTGGTTATTTCTAGGATTATTGGTTCGCTGTCCAACTTTCCAAGGTTTTTGAAGGCCTTCAGTTGCTCAAAGGGAAGTGAAATGAATCCTGAGAACAAGTGTTCCGTGTGGTAATCCAACGTTTGTGTTCAGAACACGTCAAGTTGGAGTTTGGCGCGCAATAAGTGTTGCTGTTGAATTTATTCTCTAAGAAGCACTATAAACGCATAGGAATAGAACGGTCAGTAATAAAGAAGAATTATGGTGCAAAACGTACTGGTAGGAAGTAATGTTAAAGTGGAAGGTAATTTTGGTAGAACAATAAAAAAGGAGTTGTCGCATTAAACGTTTTGTTAATATTTTGATTCGTAGTCGTTGATTCATATAAATCATTTTTGTCTCATTTGTATTTAACTTTACTGTTAAGGAGGATAACCGCTGTTTATCCAAGTAATAGGCTGTTTTACACTTCTTTTTCTATGGTTGTGTCATAGTTTGTAGATGCAATTTTATGTTTAGAGTATTAATGTTTTTACATGTGTAAGTACTTTGTGTCTCTTTGCACTCGACGTGGTTTCCCGGTTTTGTTCTTTTCAGGTTGGTAGTACAATACAATGAAACAATATAATACCTTTTGTAGAGTGTTTTTGTTCACGTGACCAGTAGCCATAATGGTTTACTGTAACAAAAGGTAATAAAATGTGCATACAAGTAGAGTTAAATTCCCTACATATTTTCACACACTACTACTATTTATGCAAGCAATTCTTCGAACTTCATAATGATGACATGGAGTCATCGAAACGTCATAACAATTGAAGACTTTAATACCCTTTTCAATTCCCTCCAAAATGTGCCTAAGAATGCAGTTAAATTCTCAAAAGAATCTTTTACTCCTTCAACATGGCCACCGTTTCTTTGTGTCACTCCTGCAACATGGCGGTCGTGACGTCACTCAAAAACACTCTATTTAGAGGCGATAAAAATAAGGTGTCGCTTGTGGAGTCGTGTTGCGGAAAAACTAAAAATCCTTGTTCCAGTTCTTAATTTTTGGGTGATGATGATGATAGAGGCCTGGATGCTTTATTCTTTCCACTTCGAACTGCGCGTTAAGGACTCGTCTCAGGAGCTCCCAGTCTTCCCCACCCCAAGAGTACTTGAAGCCTTCAGCGTCCATGCCTAAGTAAATGCAAAGGGTAGCGATGTCGGAAAACTACCGGGCTGTTGATTCCTGTTTACAGTCGGACAGGGTCAAGCGTACCCCAGTAAATTATATGAATGAATCGATTATTTGAGAATTAAAAACGTTAGCAGTTCGTTTTGGAAATGAGTACATCAATATGTGGTTTCCGATTGGATAAAACGAACAAGGGATGCTCATTGTGTGACAAATGCAGCTTATTTACAAAATGGCGGCCAGAAATCGTGGATTTTCTAAAATGCAGATTTCTCATGATCGTGACTGGCACTGCGAACTATCCTCAGAAAAATGGTTGGCCATTTTCAATGGTACGGAATGGTACGGACTGCTTTTGCCCATGGTGAGTGTGAGCAAAGAGATAATGCGTTACAGTGCAAACCAACAGCTTATGGTCAGGAGATACAAAACAAGCTCTTGCTTGAACGAATTTGGGTTGAGTTTACTTTACCATTTTTTTAAGATAAGATAAGAACTTTATTAACGTGTCGAGATCGCTAGCGTACAGTGTATGCTAATTGGGGACACCTAACTACAATAGTTATCTAATAATGATTAAAATATAAAATGTATACCTACCTGGATTTTTGAAAACAGGGTCGCAGGAAAGTTATACTAAGCCTTGTTTATTTTAGTACTGAGGTGTGTTTCCCCCTTCTATTCTTCTTCGTCTTTGCTTGTGCTGGGGGGAGCGACGATGGCAATTAGCTGATTAGTAAGAGAAAGTGAACATTGAAAGTTAAAATACG
Source organism: Galaxea fascicularis (assembly GCA_948470475.1). NCBI lineage: Eukaryota > Metazoa > Cnidaria > Anthozoa > Scleractinia > Euphylliidae > Galaxea > Galaxea fascicularis. Next base: position 14,360,673 of record OX419338.1, read on the forward strand.
CTATCTCTCCCCCCCCTACCCTCCCCCTCCTCCCTTTTAATACTCTTTAATTGGTCCCACTCTCTCTCTTTCTTAAGAAAATCTGCATGAATTTGAAATCTTAGCGTAGGCTTAGTTTCAAACGGAGTCAGTATATTTAGCTTTCCTTTTCACTTCCTAGTGCAAAGTTTTCCTTAGAGCATCATGAAGCTCAGTGAGGGAAAAATTCTAGCGAGATGCAGTATCTGCCTCGTCTAATAACCTTCGTGCGTATTTATCTTGTCGGGGCTATGAAGTCGACTGTAGAGCTTTGCTTTCGGAGGTAAGGAGTCTTTAGCCTCAAAACGTAGGTGTCAGGGTTGATTTGTAAGCGCACATGATGAAATTGGACTTGACTTTTGAGCAGGCTAAAGACTTAGTAAAAATTTAGCAAGAAACAAGGGCTTGACGGAAGTTCGCTTGAAATCGGTTTTAAACATCCGGGACTTCAAGTAACAATCAGGCGACGACAAGATTTGCCTCGGTATTTCTGCGCGAAAACCGTAAGTTTTTCCAGTTTCCCGACTTGTTACCGCCCTTGCGGCTTTAGCGATTCTATGCTAGTGATCTGATAAGTGATGTGATAATTTGAAGTGTCATAATGTGTGATTTCCGGCCTAAAATCTAGTCGTAACATTTGCCACATGTTTACGTAGATGTAATTTACCAAGAGCTTGCTGTTATTTGTGTTAGCCACCAGGGAATTCGGTTTAAAACGTTGCTTGATTTCGTGGAAATCGATGCCTCTTTCCGACGGCAACTTTGCTCTCGGCAAGGCCGACGTTTCAATGCAAGATTTGGGCAAAACTGACACTACTGCCAACACGATAGTTCAGGTCAGAGGTTACGTCGATTTCATGTCTAATTATATAGCAAATAGCCATGTTCTCTTTTTTTTCCTTTCGTCGACACCGTAATCTGGTAATAAGCAAAAAGTTAAGTGTCCTTGTTGAACAACGGAGGTAATAGCAAAGAAAGTTCTAAAAAGCCTCGAATTTTCGTCGACCTGGTTTTCATAAGGTCAGGTATACATACATCTTTATGGATGACACTGGATAATGCATGCATTAAAATCAGCTATTAGATATTACATAAGAAACAGTCTTTACAAGTATTGTCCAACAGGCTTGTGAAATTAATCATTTTGATGCGCTTTTTGAAGATGTCCAATGATTCAGACAATCGAATAGATTTATCAAGTTTGGACCAAAGTACAGGGCCTAGATAAGTCAAGCTGTGTTGGCCATAAGCAACAGTCCGAAAGCTGGGTATGGTGAAATTAGAATTTCTAAGATGATACTGAGAATTTGTAACAACAATAAGTCAGCAATGTAAGGGGGCGCCAGACCATATTTGACCTTATACATTGTGGTTGCAATAGCTTGGAGTCTTCGAGTGTACAGTGTTGGTAGTTTCGCCCTTTGCAAGAGTTCCTCATACGTCGATTTATTGTCACAATAAACAGCACGTAATGCTCTTTCTTGAATTCGTTCAAGTTTTCTGGCATCAGAAGAGCGACAAAAATGCCAGACAGTCTGACAATATGTGAGATTTGAACATTAATTTGAACATTTGAACATTAATTTGCTCACTTTTGAAATGAATTCATTCTCTGAACAACAAACGGGTCCAGTTCTCAAACACTCGATTCATTAATAAAATCAACAAGGGTACTCTTGACCTGCATGGTGAGACTGTAAAGAAGTACATCTAATCAAACAAACCATATCATTACACATCAGTGTCACTATATCGATTTTCATTGGCTACAAACACACGCCCAACGAAACTGTAACACCTGACGCTGTACACAAAGAAGAGAAAACGATCGAGGAACTGCAAGAAAGTCTACTTTCTCACTCCCATATTAGAAACAAGGGACGTGGTCATACAAAAGTACGTCGCGTAAGAAACAAAACGCGCAAGACTCGAAAAACTAATCGAGCCCACCGATTGCAATAAATTTCGCGGATGGCACTTAAAGGTAATTTATTATATGGCTAGTGTTTGTAGACGATATAATGCGCGCTTTGATTGGCTTAGCGCAACGACGCGCTAAGGCATTATTCTCCCGTAGTGTCCATGGGCCGATTACCGATTATGCAAATTAGGAAAGAGAAAAAAAAGGTCATCCAAAGGCTCGCTATCGCTCGGTCAATACGGGAAGGCCTCAGTTTGAGATTTTCCCGTAAAGACCTCGCTCTCGGTTATGAAGTAGTTAGCTATTTCCATGAAAAAGAGAGGGGAAAACGAAACGAATATGGGCCATAAAAGACTTTAATCCGATTGAAAAGAACTTGAACACACCTCCAAACCTGTACCAGTCTGATTTATAAATCGATAGAAGTCCAAAACCCAGCCATTCCCAAAAGCCATGATGTACATCAGAAGCCGCCGGACTGCTTTGTCATCGCGGGGCAGTGAGCACGTCAATGCCCGGTCTTTCCACAGGCGGAGCATATGCCAATGTTAGGACGACGAGACAAGAAACCAGAATTGGAAGTGGCTGGCTGGAAAGACAGAGTTTCGGATTGGGAACTTGAAGACAAAACCGACCCGCGGAGCGGAGAAGATCTTTTGGTCGCAGCCATTGCTGAAGACGTCTTCTTCTTCCAAGAAGACATAACCGCACGGGCACGTCTATCAGCACTGTAGATGCGATTTTCGTTCTCCGAATCATCTGCTAGATCGTGTTGTTTGTATTTTTCGGCCGTGCTCCAACCGTATTCAGACTTGCCAGCAAGAGGAATATGTTTTTGCCGTTCCACGAGGTCAGACTTCACTTTCTCAAGGTTGGACTTCTCGGCGGCGGACTTGACGCGGTCGAAGGTCTCCGAGAACTTAAGATTGAAATTGTACTGGTCCTCGTTGGCTCTTCTTTTAAACTTGCGCGGTTCTTGAAATTTCATTTTCTTTATCTCTTTCATTTGCTGTACTGTCGAAGTTTCGTTATCACGCTTAATCTGACCTGCAGTGTCCCTGAGCAGCTCCTAAAAGGAGCCCATTAACTAATCGTTGTTGCCTTTAATTAGGTCCGACACTTCGTCTTTAGTAACTGACAATACGCACGGCAAAGAGAAAAAATTAAACGAAGCGAAACGAAAGAACGCGGTTGGTTCTGAAGCCTAGATGACAACCACGTGTTATACCCAGTCTTATATACCCTACAACCCCGGCCTGGAACCCAGGCCCTTGTTGTATCTCGTGCCGCCAAAATAGTTATTTCAGCCTTATTCGCTAGCTCACTCGTCAGAAATAACATTTTCCCCTGTCAAAAAGGTGTTCGAAAGAATGCGTAAAACCAATTACTGGAGACTAATCTGCGGTCGTTTCCGTAGTAACAAAAGCCCCCGGTGCGTGCATTAAAAACGAGCCTCTGGCTTATTGTGTTTCTGTGTGTCCTAGGATTTAAGACCTGACCGAGAGATCCCCCAAGTGCTTCTGGGATAGAAAATCCAACATGGCGTCGAAGCTGAAGAAAACGATTGTAAAGAAAAGTGGCAATAACTAGGTGAAACCTAAGGAAAACATGGTTTGGAGCGAAGAAGAAGCTACGAAATACGTCAAAGTCCTAACAGATTGTGACAACAAGGATCGATCGTGGCTTTATCAACTGGAAAAGTGTGTTTTAAAGATGCAAGCAAACGAAGAATTATTTGGTGAAATAAAGCTCGAATTGGAGGATGCCTTACAACAAGACGATAAAGAAAAGTTCATTGTAGACAGATTGCGTGCAAAGTACAAGTAGTTCAAAAAAGAATGGGGTAGAATTGACAACAAAATAAAGTGTGGTACCGGTTTAGGTTTAGATGATACCAAAGAGCCAAAGTGGTTCAAAATTCTAAGCCCTCACTTCTGTGATGCAGTGGACCAAATGGCTCGTGTTTCTAGCAAAGCAAGTGATTTATCAGATGAAGAAGATGTTAGTTTGAATGAGAGTGATGCAAGTTCAAGTGTAGAGGGAAGCTGGAGTTCAAGTTCCAAGAAAAAGGCCTCACTGTCAGGCCTTAATTATCAGATCACTAATGTTATTAAGGATAAAATGAAAAGTATCACGGTTCAATCTAAGCCTTTTTTAAAACTGCTTATTTGTCCAGTAGCATATCCATGCTGCCACCACACAGTATCCCTCATCTCGATTGGGCCTTTGGGTCTTCTCTCTCGGGGGTAGGAGGGGAATATTGAATATTGAATATCGTACTTGAAAATCTTAGGAATATTGAATATTTACCTGAAAAATGTACGGAATACGGAATATTTCAATAAAACACAGGCAAGCAAGAATATGGAATACTCAGCCAGCTTAATAAATTTATTAAAATAATAAGGAGTATCCTCCGAAATATTATCAAGGAATGGGAATATTCACCCCTGGAGAACAGCGGAAGACGGAATATCTTAAGTTGAAATATTCTCCTTCTACCCCCGATTCTCTCTTTGACACAGCAACATGACACAGCTGCAGCTAACACTCTGTTTCGCTTCTTCGTTGTCCATGGATTGAATAGTTCACGTCTCCTTCATTTGAAATACAGTAGCTCATCTTGAGCTTTTCTTGATGATTTTAATGATTTTTTAGGGTTTTTGTGAGGCGAAATGCCGTCCGAGACGAGTTTTCCGTCTTCTAATATGAATTCAACAAATGACGTTACGGTAATGACAGGGGAAATCGGAGTACCCGAGGAAAAACATCTTGAATCAGAGTAGAGAACCAGCAAACTCAGCCCACTTATATCACGCCAAGTCCGGGCCGGGGGAATCGAACATGGGACACATTGGCAGTAGGCGAGCGCATAGTAGTTTCGCCATTCTGATCCTCAGTTTTCATGGAGCCGCTTGAACGAAAATTACTTGCAACAAACATTCACCCTTCCTACGATCGCTATTTAGTAGTTTGAGCGAAGCGGACGCCCTTTTGAAAGCTCCGTAATATTCGTCGGTTTACTTTGTTATATCACTTGTATTATGACAAATTCTGATAAAATGAAGCGGTTAAAGGAGGAAAATGATTTTCTGAAGTCTCAAATTGGTAAATTGATGGAGAAAGTAGAACATCTGAGTCGTGAAGTTGCGGCGAGGAAAGATGAGAGCAATGGCGGACCACGTGGCGAACAAGTGGAGAGCGACGTAGAAGAAACTGTGCTTTCAACTGGGAAAAAACGTTCAGTGGAGTTTGTGAGCAACCAGTACGATGATGTGCTAAAGGAGCTTGAACAAATAAGAAGACACGTCAAGGATATATCCAAGAGATGTGAAGAATTATCCAGTACTGTGTCTGCCATGGAGGACTATAGCTACAGATATAATGTCAAACTCGTTGGCGTGCCTATTATGAGCGAAGATGAGAATGCAGAGTCAATAGTCAGTGTTTGCTTCCGCTTATTTGCTGCACTCGGAGTTAAAGATATATCCTGTTACGATATTGATACTGCTCATCGAGTACAGGCAAGACGGGCGACCAATAAACCAAATGCAATTATTTGCAAATTTACGAGGCGTCTTGCCAAAGATAGAGTTATCGGTCCGGAAAAATGTCACCAAGCTTCTTCCTACTCATCTTGGTTTTCCAGAACACATCTCATTGAAAGACCTACGACCATCTCAGCCCACGTCTGCAAAGCCTCCTAATTGAAGCAAAGCGGTTCAAAGAAGTGAATGAATTTGAGTTCTGCTGGGCGAAGAATGGTAATATTTTCCTTCGCAAATCGGAGAGCTCAAGGATTTACAAACTGAGAAATCTAGATGATCTGAGGTCCTTGGGCAATGAGATTCGATAAAAATGCATCTTCATTATCAGCTAAGTAGATTTAAACATGGTATTATTGAGATTCCAATATTTTCTCATTTTTTTGTTTTGTTTTTGTTTTTATTCGTATTTTTAGTTTAATTTAGTAATGGTGAAGCGTAAACAAAGCAATGTGTCGGCTGAACAGAGTGCACTGTTGAAGGAACTTCCGTATTATAACTTTCGAGGGGATTTAGTCGCTTATCACGGTCGATTTAATAATAGCCTTCAGTGCTCTATGTATAAAACAAGGAAAAATTTAGACTCGTTCTCTGGTCTTTATGACTTAAACTTATTCAATCTTTACGTAGAGCTAGACTTAAATATTGATTCTGAAAATAACCTATTACTCCAGCGAATACAATGTCGCTACTATTCTCCGCATAGTTTTAGTTTAATGAAAAATAAGCCTTCATTATTTCGCAATCAAAACAATCTGTCTATTTTACATAACAATATCAGAAGTATACACCGTAATCTTGAAAACTTTGAGACCCACTTGTTAGATGAGCTTGATTGCCATTTTGATATTATCGGACTTACCGAAACTAAAATAACGTCCTCCAAAGAGCTAACAAATTGTCCAGAAATTCAAGGTTATGACTTTCAGTTTGTGCCAACTCCTTTGAGCTCAGGTGGTGTTGGATTGTTTGTCGACAGCTTGCTTAATTATGAAATACTCGACAAAGTATCTACTGAAGCGTTTCAAGCTCTGTGGATTGAAATATTTCTTGCTCAAAAGAAAAACGTTCTTGTTGGAATTATTTATAGGTAGCACAACGCACCTGATTTATTTTTAAAATACTTTGACGAAACAATAGAGAAATTTATTTTATCTGGTAAATCGTTATGCATCATGGGCGATTTCAATTTAGATCTCTTAAAAATTGAAAATTCTCGATTTAGTCGTTATTTCTTTCTATCGCTGCAAAGTTGCTATCTCGTTCCATTCATTGATAAGCCAACACGTGTTTGTAACAATTCTGCAACTTTAATAGACAATATTTTTTATCAACACTCCAGAACAATTAATAGCCAGTGGAAATATAATTTCTGACATTACTACTTTGTGTAATGAAATTAACTAAAGATAAGATCCAGATATTGCCTAAGTCAAAAATGCGTGATTTTTCTAGATTTTCAGCCACAAGCTTCAATGACGATTTGTCTCTTGTGGACTGGGATGAACTGATTCTCAGGGGACAAAACGATATTGATAAAATATGCTGTTCCTTTTATAAAAGGTGTAATAGTATTCTTAATAGACCATGCACCTTTCAAAGCTGTATCACGCCGTAAAACAAAACGTCTTTCTAAACCTTGGATAACTGTAGGCATACGAGCTGCTATTAAAATTAAAAACAGATTGTATGCTAAGGGCAATTACTCTCGGTACAAAATCTATAGAAATAAGATTCAAAGATTGACGCGACGGAGTAAAGCCAATTCAGATACCATGAATATTTTAGTAAGTATTTAACTAACATGAAAAAAACATGGGAGGGAATTAACAATATCTTAAACCGTAAAACTAAGAAGTCACCAAATATTAACGCTATCAAAGATTATAACAACAACAAAATTATTAGAGACACCGCGCGTAATGCAGATATATGGCTAGTAAAGTTCCGGTTTCAAGTAAGAATTTTTCTGATTTTCTTAGTAAATCCAAATCACCTCTATCCTCTTTTTCTTTTGTTTTAATCACATCTACTGAAATGAAGCATGTCTACCTATCAACAAGGCACATGGACTGTACTCCAGTCCAGCTCAGATAATAAAATGTGCCAGTGATATTCTAAGTGATGTATTATGCAAATTATTTAATATATCTATCAAATCAGGGAAATACCCCTCTAAGTTAAAACTGTCTAAAATAATCCCAATGTTTAAGGCTGGTGATAAGACAGATCCAAGTAATTGTAGACCTTTATCACTGTTATCGAATTTCAATAGACTCTTTGAGAAACTGATGGTTCAGGTCGAGTAACTGTTTAGGCTCTTTACACTCCAAAGGTAGCTAGTTTTTCTTGCAATCTCGTTGTCACAGTTATTTGCTTGTATTTCCTGATTTCCTGGTCATACACCTTTCCCGTTATCTCGTGCTCATGCTCTCATGTACGGGTCAGAAAAATAAAAATAACTTTAGACTAATTCACGCAAAACAAAGTCGTTCACAAATCACGTTTAATTCAAGGCCGGCTTCATTAACATGTCACACTTAATTCAAAAACCGCTTTCACGCGCACGTAAAAATGGTCTTGATATGGGCAATCATGAATCATGAATAATAAAAAACCTTAATCACGTTTCACGAAAAAAGTATAGGGGAACCTCTACATCAAAAGTAAAGTGAAATCTTACTGTGGCCAATAACTTTGCAAATGCTTAATTATCAATTTAATACATTTAGCCTGGTTATTTTAGTTGCGATAATGGACTACAAAGTAAAATTTAGGAAAGTCTAAAGGGCTTTGGTAGTTGAATAATAATAAAATTTATATTTTAGCTCTTCGTTAACTTTTGACAACTGAAGTTCGAAGTCCTATTGAGAAAAAAACAACAAAGTGTGAGACTCTTGTGAATTCAACTTGTTGGATGTTGGGTGCAAATACAACACTGCAATAGCAATAAAACAGTTCTCAAGATGATTCCTATCTGTTTTGCATTTTAGATTCAATTCAAATCACGTCATTCGGCAGGAATTGAACCAGGAGCCCGGTTCTCGAAACTCCCGAAACTTTTCGGGCGCATTTCGGGTGCCATAACTTCCTTCGTATCTTAAAAACGAGGTCGTTTTCAGGCATGAAACTTTGCAACAAATCATGAAATCATAGTAAAAGACCAGCTTTTTAGAACTGGGAAGCGGATTGCAGTGTTAGAAATGGCTTTTCGGGCCCGAAAAGGTTTCGGGAGTTTCGAGAAACGGGGCCCAGTCCCGTCCCGCAT
>OX419338.1:14371924-14414424 GCA_948470475.1 Galaxea fascicularis
ACATTTGGAAAACTCTCGCGAAGAACAAAAAGCTGCAGCATTGGAAATGCCAGCAATATGTTGTCCCTCGCAGCAATTCTTAGCAAAGCAATAATTTTGTGTGAAATGACGCCCAGCAAAATCAGCTTTGTGTTCGAAGTGATTATTGACTGAACTAAACTGTCCGCATCTGCAGGTTAGTATGACTAGTATTCCTGTTTTGTTTTTTATACGGACACTTAATTATGTCAAGAACACTCGGACTAGCGATTTGCCTAGGTTACTCACGAGTTATGTTTGTTACCTGTCTTATTTTTCCAATTTGTACGAGAAACGGCGAAGAAAAGTTCGTATCTTTTTTTGTTTTCTAACATACGTTTTGCAAGTGAAGAGGGGTGATCATCGCAGTAAATTTTCCAATTTAAGCAACTGGAAAGAAGAAGCCTGAAAAAATCAGGGCTTCAACGGGATTCGAACCCGTGACCTCCGCGATACCGGTGCGATGCTCTACCAACTGAGCTATGAAGCCACACATTGGGAGCGAGGTCAATTGTTGAGTTCATATTTTCCCGCACAGTGAAGTGATGTGAAGTATATATGAAATAATTCATATTTGTACTGCGGTTGTAGATGCAAGTGAAGAGGAGTGATCATCGCAGTAAATTTTCCAATTTAAGCAACTGGAAAGAAGAAGCCTGAAAAAATCAGGGCTTCAACGGGATTCGAACCCGTGACCTCCGCGATACCGGTGCGATGCTCTACCAACTGAGCTATGAAGCCACACATTGGGAGCGAGGTCAATTGTTGAGTTCATATTTTCCCGCACAGTGAAGTGATGTGAAGTATATATGAAATAATTCATATTTGTACTGCGGTTGTAGATGCAAGTGAAGAGGAGTGATCATCGCAGTAAATTCACGCTTTTATCTCAAATTGGTTTGGACTAAAAACTGCTCGTGTTTTTTTCCAAATGTTTTCTATCCAATATTTCATTTTGGATCCTAAAACTCTTCGTTTTCCCTGTTGTCGCTCATTTTTGGGCACAAAATTGGTTGAGGAAAAGTCAAGCGAAGTCCGGACGGTTGATATCCTCGGCTCCGCTTTGTTAGGAACAAGAGCCGGATTGACATTTGGAAAACTCTCGCAAAGAGCGACAACTCCTCGCCAAAAGTAAACACGATTTTTAACAGCTGCCGCATTCGAAATGCCAACGATCTGTTGTCCCTCACAAGCAATTCTCGTTGTTAGTTAAAAATTCGCAGATTTTCAAGATTATTGCAGTGTAAACTTCTTTGTTCAATGTTTACGGCTGAAAAATGTTTTTCAGAAATCCTGAGTCAGATGTTATCATTAACAGTGATGTCAACCCACGACTTGTAGTCAAGGTTTGTAGTTTGCAATATTTGTAATTGATCGAAGTCAAGAATAAAACAATTCTCAACATCACTAGATAATTGCAGTTGATCACCTGAGTTGATTCATCGCTAATATACTATGCTCGATCAGTCTGTCGCAGTCACTTTTCTCAAGGAAAAGTAAATTCAATTTCGCTCAACGTTTTTCCATGTTATTGTAAAAAGGACATCTACGGCACTTTCTATTGTCTTTACTGTAATAGATCACAAGAATAACACCATAACATGTTCAAAACAAGGCGAGCAAAGTATTTTTGTTCTTTTATGGGCGGTGTTGAGGAGAGCTCACTTTGAGGTTTTATTGCACTTTTGCTGTAAAATATTTTGTTTTGCAAGATTAAAATGTCACCGATGTCGGTTGTCAAGTTAGTTTAATAGTGGGACGCTAGAACTGTTAACCTAGTGAAGTGATTTAACTATATTTTACTATTTGTATCGAAATGTAATCAGATGTAATTATAAATAAACTGTGATGAAGAAAAGTTTGTTAATCGTTTTTGCTCATCATAATCATATAGTTCCTGTGAAACAAAGCCCGATGATATTTCGAAATTCTACGTTTGCACTTGATTGAATGGTGGCTTTGGTTCAGCAGCAAAACAGTAAAAAAAATATATATGTAATCACAATATAGAGAAGTCCTTACTGGAGTCATGGCTCAAGTCCTCTGGCATTGCTATATTAGTTTATCTGTAAATGTTAATATTGAGGAAATAATTGTGGAGCTCCGCTTTTAGGCTTGCCTAAATATATATATTATTGTTATTATGAGGACATTATTAATTATTGTGCGACGTCGTCGTCGTCGTCGGTCAAGCCCACGAGCAATACCGCTAGCCAAGATTACCATGAGAAAAGCAGTTGACGGGTTTCTATAGGTATGGGGCTCTGCTTTGCGGCCCTTCGGGCCGCTGGAGCTCGGCTATTAGAAGATTATAAGAAGTTTTGAGACAGTCTTGCATCTGGAAATTTCTAATAACATGGTAAAGTTATAAGATTATAAGTGATTTTGATCCAGGACTGTGTACATGGAAATTTCTACATACCTTGTAGTGAAATGGTATCTGTTGTAAATAGTTCTCAGAAGATTTGTTGTAAAGCTCCAAGTTTTTTGAGTGAGTTTTTCAGCCATGAAGTGGTCAGCATCAAATAAATTACATTATTTCTGTCTCATGTGAGAACTTTGTTGGTCAATATGACAAAGCGTATTGCAAATTTTTGCCAGCAAATTTAGAAGTAGCAAAGAAACGTTTGTTAGATTGCTTTTTTTGCCAAATTTTCTGTACTTCAGAAAATATGACAAATCTTGTCCGAGGCACGTAGGAGCTAGTGATCTATTTGTCGAACAAGAGTGCAGTCAATCATTATGTAATTGTTATTAATTTATCTGATTTATTTGAATTTAGTTTTGAAATTGAGCCTTGATCCGAGATCCTTGATCCGTTGATCCTTGATCCTGTTTTTCCAGGAAACCCAGTAAGCCCCTATTGGCCGTTCCGAAATTCAAAAGGGAACTGGAGCGAGTTTCAAATTTTGAGGCTGCGTCCCCCAAAACCATGGGCTTGGGGGACGCTGTCACAAAATTAGATACGTTTGTATGGATTTTGAGCTATGTTTCAAGGTCCATAACTTGGTCTCTGTTCAACCTAAAAGAATCAAGCTTGGTCTTTCATGTGATGGTGTCAATTTATCGATTACTTCAAAATTTGAACTCGCCCCATTTCCCTTTTGAATTTTGGAACGGCCAATTGGTGACCATTTCATTCTTGGGTTAACTGGCCATGTGTAGAAACCTGTGCACATTAATTTGTTTTAGCACTAGCACGTTTCGTAGATCTGATGAACATGTTTAGGTTTAGAGTCCAGTATGCATTTAGTTTAAAGTGTAAATATAATTCTTAGTTTTAAAGAATAAAAGTATATATAGTCATATTTAGTACTTAGTAGTACTCGAATAGTGTATAAACACTCCTAGCTTTTAGTTGCTTCTTGTTGGCCATTTACTGAAAATCTGATACTGATAGTGACCACAGATGTATGGTAAAATTTGTTTAGATGTGACTTTGGGATGTCTTCAGCTTCTTTTACATACATGATGCTGTCCCGGATCCAGTCTTGTGCGGGAAGTGCTGACACAATGCTTTCGTTTGAATCATTAATACGATGGGAATATTAGGTGCTCCAATTGAAACAAAGCCTTGGTTGTTAGCAGGAGTCACACAGGACGTTGGGTTGCAATAATCTATGTGGGTGGTATCCTGTGTTGAACCACACACAATCGTGGGCTGAGTTTGTAGAAAAGGTTGTCAAAGAAGGAATTAATATGCAAAATCAACACTTAGTCTGGAATTTTACATCAACTATGAACAGCCTTCCTTAGTTGTGCCTGAAGAGGATGTTGTTTTTAATGGTGCTGGATATCAGATTTTCGGGATTCATCAAACATGAGTGAGCTACCGTCACTGCTTTCTTCAAGAGATTTGTTGTGAAAAAACGATTAAGGAACGTAAGAAAATTATCTACCAGGTGAGCAAGTTTCCTGATGTTGACAGACTGATTTGCATGTTGGTAAATTGAGTAGTTGGGAAAAATCTATGAATTATTCTAACAAAAACAAAGCAATTATTGGACGAGTAATGTGAATAGGAATCTAACATGTACAGGTGCGAACGTCTTTGTCGAAATCGACCTGTCACTTTCTTGTACAGTCCTGTCGAGCGGGCGCAGATCGCATAAGATAATAAATCAAGGATATAAAAACTCAACGTCAGCCGACCAGCCAAAAATACCACTTATCTCCTATAAATGAGCCATAGATCGTCTTTTTTTATTATTCTAAATACTAGTTTTAACAAGCTGGTATTTTCCAAGGTGAGTATTTACGAGGTCCTTGTTTCTCAGATAATTTCAGTAACATTTGCCCCGGTTCATCATCACTATTTCTCTACTTTAATTTAAGGCATCTGTTTTGTCAAGTGAAGCAATTGTAGTTTAATCCCTCCTAATTTTTGAACAAAAAACGGGAAGGCGATGATACATGTACAGAGTGTTTGAAATGATGACTGTATTCATCAGTCTCTTACCATTTTAATCAGCATCAGGCGGTAACCAACAAAAAAGCTGATTCACTTGACAGTTCAAAGCGAGAGTGTCTAATTGCAATCAAGGCGGCATGCGTCCGTTCAAAGATCTTTTCGTTTCGATTCATCGAGGTTGAAAAAAGTTAACTTGAAGGGAAGAAAAAATATTAGAAACAAACCGTGCGAACATGTGGTCATGTGAAAATTATTTATACTGAGCAAATGTCTGCTGCTTATTCGCTTGTCAGTCATTAAAATATATATATATATATCTGACGAGATCGCCGGTCACTTTTACAGCATTCAGAGATCATGTCAATTTGAGGCTGGCCTTCTAAGCGTGTGGTTTCTTTTCACTATTAAACAATACATTTATTCTTGGTCCAAAGGACTACTCTGAGAAAATTCTAATAAAACTAAACAGATGTTTTCCTCGATGATATTATGCAATAACTGTCAATTATCTCTGGCGCTCATTGGATGGTTTTTTGTCATGAGTGCGATTAAATAGGCCAATTACAACTGGCACTGCAGATGGAATTTGTTAGCGTTCTGATCGTAAACTGAGTTGGCAAATTTTTCCTCAAAAACAGAACTCTTCAGTGAACGAATCCTTGAGCCATCTGAGCCGACTTATGGGGATCACGGTTTTAAAGTGTTGATCTGGAACTAGCTTGCAGTCAGGAGACAGTTCCACAAAAAGGAAGTTCTTAATTTGAATTGAAAAAAAACAAAGGTTTGTTCTGGCAACGTTTATTGTGCATTTAACTATTGTGATATTCTGCTCAGAATGTTTTTTTGACGATGTATGATGGCAGACTTCAAACATCAGTCTTCCGATTAATTTTTGCATTATACAAAGTAGGAAAGTATTCAGTTCAATGCAAGCGTGGGTTTGGTAAAACCTCAACATACTGTTGCAGTTTGCTATGAATCGAAGTTGTAAATGTTCTCACCAAATTTATCTCAGAATTGACGCTCAAAAAATATGCTGAGAGATTGTGGACGAATAAGAAGACAAATCTGTTATATCTGGATCCCATTCAAGGATCTCCTTTTTCTGAGTAACGGCACTGAATACGATTCTACCAATGTTATCCATTATGTATATTATGAAACAGGAACTTGAAACGTTTTTGTTTATCTGAAAAAGGGAAAAAATGGTCCCGGGCAAACCATTTTACTTTCCTTCTAGTTTGTATATGATTTTTAATTTCTTTCTTTCTTTTTTGTTTTTCCACTCAAGCTACGTGACTAACACTGGCACCTTCAATTATGGATGAAGAACCTGGCGTTGCTGTTACATCAGTTAAGTCCATACTTATCATAACAAGCATAATAGGAAACTCGCTGGTGTGTGCTGTGATATTGAAAAACCCGAATTTGAGGTACGTAATTACACTACAACTAAGACTAGAGAGTAGTTAATGTTTTAAAAATTCTATCCAAGAATAAGAGTATTAGGATAACGGTTTTAAACGAGCTATAACTAAGAACACAGCAGATGTACCGCGAGGTAAACTTTGTCAAAATTCATTTGACGACTGAAAAGGGTTCTCACGTTTCAATTTTCTTATCTGCGGGATTCCGATCTTCATTGCAAAGTAGGCGTTCATCTGGATCTGGTAGATGCGTATTTGTTTAATTCTTGAAATCAAATATATTTATGCAACAGCATTTCGCCAGGGGTTTCTCTTCACTAATTTTGAATTTAATTTAAAGATTTAAATTTTTATCTGTGTCGCAAGGTTGGAAGTACACTCAGTCTGTGTTTCATTCAGATTCCATGCAGGGATCGCGCAACGAGATTTTGTCCTCGTTTGCTATCACAGTAGCTTTAATAAAAGGCCAAGCCAGCAGCGGAGTCTTGCGAAATCGATTTTTTTTTGTAGTAAAAAAAAACGCGGCACAAGCTTTTACAGAATAACAAAAAAAAAAAAAGAAGAAGAAGAAGAAGAAACAGAAAAAAGGGGCACATAATCCTCTGAGGATGAATTGAAGAAATACAATCGGGCATTAGACTAGTAGACTTCGCATCACGAAGAGTGAACTATTAAAACTTAATTTCTAAAGAGCATCAGTGATGCGTCAAGAAAACTGGGCAGCAATCGTGCATGAATATTTTGGCTTGCTCCTTGAGAAGAGCAAGGCGCTAATTGCTTTCACCACTTATTGACCACTGTGAGAACTAAGAATCTTGTCTCATCATGTTTTATTACACGTGGAGTGTCCTAATTAATTTCGCCACTCAGAGTTAAGACAAATAGCTTGTGATTGCACGTTTCGTGAAAAATTATTCGCGTTTAATCTGGCAGCAATGACGGCTGCATGGATGCCTCTCTCTACACAACAGATATGCGGAAGCAATTTGCACATGCTCTTCACATGAGCCGAACTATACTCAGCCATTCAGTTCATGTGAAGTGCGGCGTTTGACCCAGTTAAATTCGACTCATTTCATTTGGATCGGCTCGGGCGTTCTTCACGGCCGGCCAGGCGGGAAGAACGCTGATCTTCACAGGGTCAAACGCTGATCTTCATAGGAGCCGAACCAAGGACATAATAACGTTAATGCATATCAATATATAAGTCAACCTCAATCTGTTTATTTTTTTGATCCAGTTAAGTTCAGCGTTTGACCCAACAGGCGAACACAACCAATTTGGGCCGACCTAAGCTGTAATTAAGTTCGGCTCATGTGAAGTGCGGTGTTTGACTTGGGCCTTGATGTTGTAATATATATCGTCACGCAGTAACAAGAAAAAATTTACATCGCATTTTTCTTCAGTTGCCTTACTTCCCTGATGTCGCACAGCAACTGGTCAACGCTCGTTTTTCTAACGGGAAGTAGCTTCATGGAATAGCCTCACTTGGCAAGTGACAACTCTACATGTATTATATTCAATGTTTTAAGAAGAAAGCTAGACTTGAAATCAGTTGCGCCTAGTTTTGATCATAGTTAGTAGAGGGAGACTACTAACTATGTTTTGATAGTACACAACACTCTGATTTATACCATCATATTCGGTAAAATTGTAAAAACTATTACATTTTAGTTTCCTATACTTTTTATATTTTTCCTATTCTTTCTTGTACATGTAAATTGATTCTGAAAAACTACCTGGGAGAGTTGATAAAAATGTACTGCATTGTATTGTATTGTACTAAAATCATCTCTGAGGAGACTAGTACAGTAAAGATTTTGGCTCTGATGACGTCAGTAGTTAGAGGTCTTTCGCTTCGTTTGCACTTTGTTTATGTTTGGAACATAGAGAGCTCTGTAAAATTGTCCAGAGTGCACTGAGTGTAATGGTAGTTACTACATGCGGAAAAGGCGAAAAAGGGTGAAGTTGTCCTTTTTCTGTGTTGTAGTGGCAGAATAATCAAAAGAATGGTAATATTCTGTCAGACCCCGTGGCTGTATGCATCTTGTGTGTGCTAATTTTTCATTTGTTACTAACAAATTAATGATTTGTGATGGGGGTACTTGTAACCCACAAATTAGTGATTTGTGATAGTAATAATAATAATAATAATTATTATTATTATTATTATTATAATACAGCAAAACTTTATTTACAATTATTCTTCGAAAACAAGTACAGAAGGTTTCAGATAAAAATTCAATAAACGCTTTCAAATTCTGCACTTCATGTTAAAAAGTGTTCATGCATGATACTTTAAAAAAAAAAACGTTGTTAATAGATGCAAAATTACAAGTCATAAAAAAATCATTTTGATTAAGATGGAATGCGTCCCTTTGTTTTTTGGAGTTCGATTACTTAGATTTTATTCTCGAGACACAAAACTAGAAAAGCGAAAGGCGAATGGCAAAACAAAAAACCCTATACAAGGCTGCTAAAAAAAAAAAAAAGAAAACAAACACTAAACAACGTCAATGGCTCCTTCGACAGCTGCAATTTCAATATCACAATTGTTGTAGTCAAACGCAGTACGGCGCTTCACCCGCGATCCTCGAAGGCAAACCAGGGCCGACCGAAGGAGTGCAAATGTCCTTGCTCGAATCCAGGAAATTGTTTGCGAGTATTGTTCTCCTTTCTATGCGGCTATCACCTCAGCCAGTCGACTATGGTACCTTATACATTCCTTCCCCATCCCTCTAGTAGTTGTAAATACAAGCGGCGTGAACGAGCCATGCTCAACATCCAACACTCGCCTCGAATACAACCGCTTCTTGTCATTTTCATGGATGTGATAGATCTGCTGCGGCTCCTGGTCCCTGTAAGACTCGGCATTAGGGTGGCAAACCCTCACATCAAAGAATGCCTAGCTCTGGGGATCCCAGAAGCCACGCGCCCGAATGTCCAATCTTACGTCTTGTGCTCTATTGGACCCTCTACTGAGCTGTTCGTCAGTGATGTCTTGGAGAACTGGCTCGACCTCGACGTCACCACACACCATACTCAAGAGATCGGCCTCGAGGTCTCTCAACTCGTTATGACGTTGGATTACGAAACCCCCTCGTTTGCAAATCATTGCGTGATCTACTGTGAAGTTTTCTCCACACGCACATACTGATGGAATGTCATCGAACGGCCAATCATAACGTAGCTTAACAGCATCGCGAAACTCTCTCTTACTGAGGTTAAAACCCTGCTCTTGAAGGGGAAGAACTGTGAGCCATACAGAGGAGCCTTTTTCTTGCGCTAGTTTTAGAGCTCGCTTGGTCTTCCGTGGAACAATTTCGCTTAGGTTCTCTGCAATCTCTGAAAGTTCTTGAGCTTCTCCATGTTTGACAGCCTGACGCCCAGACTTGATGAGGGACTCGTCAGGAAGTTGATGAGTTTGAGACACGATATGTTCGACGAGAGGAGATGTCACCCGGATAGACGAGGCGTGCCGCCTCGTGACATGGGTTGCTCAAGCCAAGGCCGCCTAGGCGCACTGGTAGTGGTAGAACATCTCTATCCAATTTGCTGCACTTGCGCTCTACGATTGCTGGTAGAAGAACCTGGGAAATAGCCTCTTCAAGTGGCTCCAAGATATCTTGGATCTTCTGCCCCTCTACTGTCACGTTGATGACTGAATAATAATCTTCTTTGTTGGTGGTAAATTCGAACCTAGCGGGTGGCTATCTACAGAGGTCAATAGCCTTTAAGATCTTGCAGTACTGTCTATACAGAAGATCCTTAATAAGACCCTAATAAAAACAGGAGAAGAAACAAATTAAAAGCTGTGCTTGTGGCAGCGATCTAAAAAGGTTGTAATGGGGTATTTGTAACCCACAAATTCGTTGTTTGTTTCCATGTTTTTAGGTTTACTGTATTTTATATTCTTTTCAATGACCTTTTTATATCTTTTAATCTCGCAGGAGCCCTATAAATTATCAATTTGTAAACCTGGCAATTGCGGACATCGTTTACTCGATATTTATAATACCGGAGATGATATTCAGTCGATTTTTGATTGCGCAACAAGAGGGGCTTGCTGGAAAAGTATTATGTGCTTTACAAAAGCGAACCTTTGCCTGGCTGGGTGCATTTTCTTCGGTCTTTACTCTGGATGTCATTGCCATGGAACGCTATTTTGTAGTGATGGAACCTCAACGCGACATCGGAAAACTCACCACGGGCAAACTGAAGGTATGCCACTCGTGTTAAATTTATATCCATTCCATCGTCATCCCATTCCAGCATTCTCCCGATTCTAGTACTTTAGAAAATTTTAGCATCCCGCCAGTATATTTAATAAGCTTTATCAAGTTTAGCCAAAGGGATAAGACAGCGCAAAATGTAGGGAACGGACTACAGTTACAACCCAAAAGGTGAAGTGCGCACTTGACAGCTTGGCCCATGCAAGGCACCACCCTTGGACTAAGTTATAACACCAAGCACCAAGGCTTTACTGCATGGTATATCTGTAAAAAAGCTGTGAATGATGTATATGAAATCAATCATATGAATCAAGCTTCTAGTTCTTCAGGCAATTGCATAAATTACGTTCACAACTGCGAGGATCATTCTTCATTTGATATAAAAAAAACTGTCAACAATCTAGCACGCCGCTTTCCTAAAAGAAAGTACATTAAAAACACAGAAGAGAATGGCGGAAAAACAGAAGAAATGAATTTTAACAATTTCAAGGCACTTTCATTGTTTCGACTCACTAGCGGTGCAAATGTTGGTTTCCTAGGTAATTATACCTGGTTCTTGGATCTTCGCGTTGACTCTCAACATACCGGAGCTCCTTAAGCTACGTTTTGTAAAAGAATTCAATACCAAGGACCGCTGCACTTACGAATGGCCAGAAAGGTGGATGATCAAAGCCTCAAACTGGGCATGGTATATTTTTCTTTTTCTCTCCTCTGTTCTGATGATTGGTTTATACTCCAGGATTATCTGCGCTTTGTGGTTCGGACAAAATGATGACAATGAGGTCATAAATCAAAAACAGGTATGAAGTGATACATAAATTACTTTTTGTTTTTTTGAAGTAAAGATGTTTCGTATTGTTTAGTTACTGTGCCTATCTGTTGGGCTTCTCTGGATATCACGAGAAACAAAGGGTTCTTAAGGGGGCCATGCCACGTATTCTTAGTACCATTTACTACTCAAAAGACATACTGGCATCAAGGGAACTCGAAAGTTACATTTCACATGTTTTTGCAATTGCTGTTTTACACTAACACAAAAGTTAGGCTCCAGATGGCCTCCAAGGAATAGGGTTGTACCTTGAAAAGGAATAAAATATTATTTTATGTTTTTCAAGGTGCACTAAAAAATAACTTAGTGTAAAGGTCATTTCTGCTTGCGTCTTGAAAAAAAACGTCCCAAAGGCGATTATTTTCCCCTCAGTGCTCATTTTGGTTGGGACGGCAGATTGAAGATAGCTTATAACGCTTTAATTTCCAGCTACGACGAAGCCCTTGAGGGCAGTTCTTGCTAATGCCACTTATTCTTGCATGGAAAATGACTACCAAGAAAGTCGGAGATCATAGCAAAGGATGTTGAAATTCAAAAGGGGCGGTTTGGAAAAAATGTATTGCAGTTTTACGCATTTCAAAAGTTGTTTAAAATGGTCGTATTACCTTTTTCCTGAAAAAATGCGTATAGTTACCCCCAACCTGCTTTGAGCTACTAGCTGTAACATCTCTTTATACAGGATGCTCTGAAGGTACAGAGGCGAATAACTTTAAAGGCTCTGACCATCAGCACCATTTTTGTCATCTGCTGGGGCTCTGATTTAACTTTCCACTTTTTGGATGACGTCACCACCCACAACATCAGTCCTCTTGCCTTTACTATCGCTCACGTAACGATCGTGTTCAGTTCCGCTGTCAAACCGTTTGCTTACGCTTTGATTGATAAACTATTTGGAGAGAAGTTAAAGGAGATCATATGCTGCAGGTCCAGCTCATTTGCTGCAATGGAGGAAAATCCAAGGGAAGAAGACAACGTCGAGATATCGATACACAGCAGCTTCGCCTCCCGTGAGCCGACTGCTAACGACCTGCATCAACTTGCTGGTACACGGGTCAACACACTTTCGGTCGCGGTTACCAAAGAAGTGAATTCCAGCACCATAACGACAGTCAACAAGAAAAGAGTTTTTCTGACTAAATCAATTTAAACTTGTAAGTAGAACTGGAGAAAGCGCTAGAATCCATAACATAAACAGCGAAGAAAGCAAAGGAAGTGACGCAAATTCTAGTGAAGAAATGATGTAGCGAAGAAACTATATAAAAAGATCATGACACAGTCAGTTAACTGAACAAAATTTTGTCACACGCAGATTTTTTTAATATTTTCGTTGCAGTTAGATGCAATGAAAAAATAGGTCACGAAATTATCATAATAAAAGGCATTCTCAAATTAAAGAAGTAAACCTTAAGACGGCAATGAACATCTCCAGTGAAGGTTTCTGTGCTGGTTTTAACTTAAGGCTCTTTTAAGTAAATATTTGTTGCTTCTGTGTCCTCATCGGTAGTGTTGCCCAGCAGGAGGTAACCCACCAATGCATTGAAGACCATTTCAACTGAGTCAAACTGAACACAAGCATTATTGTAAAAGTAGGCGTACAGGAACGTGGAGCCGAGGGTAAAAATCTAGAACCTCTCGGAAGGCCTGGCCAAAGGGAAACGTGAATATTCTCAGCATTGGCATTCTGTCATTCTGAACTAAAATTGCGGATGTTCGTGCCGCGTCGTTTTATCCATACTCTACTTTTGTCAGTATCTCTTGCGCTCCTTCAGCGGATCCCTTTACCCTTGACTAACTTTTTCTTACCCTCCTTTTTCCATTCATCCCTTTATTTCTGGTATCGCTTCTTGTCTAAAGGTCCGGTACGGTAGCCTCCTACGCAGACATTCTTTTGGCTCGTCACGCAATATTTCTTACCCAAAGAACGCCTGCTTCAAGAATCAGCGACGTTCGTTCACGGAGACGGACCAATCACAGCTCGTTTTACGTTCGTTTCCGGGAAATATTGCGAGCGACTCAAAAGAATGTCTGCGAAGGAAGCTCTTTAGTCGATATATGCAGGTGAGCTTGGTGAGAATAGATCATCATTGGTTTTAAGTGATGCCGCGTTAGATTGTCATCGGTATTCTCAGGTACTGGAGCTTGCGAAGTCTCCAGCTACAATCTAGACAATGCGGAATTGTTAAGAAAGTACACATTTTACCACGGCTCCCAGTAATCTCGCAATCTGATTGGCTAATTTGCCGTTATCGATAAGAGTCTAGACAATGCTACTCGCGTCAACTTGTCACGCAATGCCTTTTTAATCTCTCGCGCTCTGAAATAAACATTTCTTTGACGCCGATATTGTGGTAAAAAACAAATCGTACAGGTCGTGTTGGGCTAGCCCAATTGTACCAAAGGCTGATAACAATTCAACTATAAATCAGTATGTTGAAGACGAGCAATACGTTTTACCCACAACTCAAGATTTGTATACTGCACTAGTTGGCTCTAAGGTATTTAGTAAGCTTGATCTATCACATGCTTATGCCCAGCTGAATGTTGACAAAGAAAGTCAGGAATACTTGACAATAGCTACTCACAAAGGTCTTTATTCATACCTAAAATTGCCTTATGGGGTTAAGTCGTCCCCGAAGATCTTTCAAGCAAAGATAGATCAAATTCTCCTGGGGGTTGAGAAATGTGTTTGTAAACAGGATGACATCTTGATAGGAGGAAGTGACTGGCGGGAAAATCTCAAGATACTCGCAGATGTGTTGGAGAGGTTACACAAATACAATTTGCATTTAAAACTGCCAAAATGCGAATTTTTGAAATCTGAAGTGGTCTATTTAGGCCTGCGAATAAGTGCTGAAGGTTTGCAGCCAGTGGAGGAGAAAATTGATGCAGTGAAACGAGCCCCAGCCCCACAAAATGTGAGTGAACTGAGGTCTTTCCTGGGCATGGTCTAGTATTATCATTCCTTTTTGCCAGGGCTGGCTACGATTTTGGCACCTCTGCATCAGCTTTTGCAGAAAAATGTTCAGTGGGAATGGGCAGATGACTGCCAGAAAGCTTTCGAAGCATGCAAGGAGGGCCTCACCAGTGATTCGCTGTTGGTCCACTATGATCTAAATCGTAAGCTTAGGTTGGCTTGTGATGCCTCAAGTTATGGCTTGGGGGCGGTACTGAGTCATGTAATGGAGGATGGCCAAGAGAGGCCGATAACATATGCTTCACGCACCCTTAGTTCAAGTGAGAAAAATTACGCCCAAATAGAACGGGAGGCTTTGTCTAACATTTTTGGGGTTAAAAAATTCCATCAGTTTCTATATGGAAGGAAGTTCACTTTAGTGACTGACCACCAGCCATTGTTGACTATCCTGGGTCCTAAAACTGCCATACCCCCGCTCGCAGCTGCCCGTATGCAGCGTTGGGCAATTGTCCTTTCAGCATATGACTATCAAATTGAGTACAGGAGCTCTGCGAAGCACAGCAACTGTGATGCACTCTCCAGATTACCCCATGAAGACTCTAAGATAGGCAGTGAGAGTGAAATTTACAGTTTAAGTGCTATTGATAAGGATTTTCCCATAACTGCAATGGATATCGGGAAAGCCACTTTGCTGGACCCGGTGCTAAGCAAAGTACTGGATTGGGTCATGATGGGGTGGCCAGAAGCTAGTACTGAAGATTTGAAACCCTACTATACCCGTCGGCATGAACTTTCTTGTGAACAAAATTGCCTTCTTTGGGGCTCCAGGGTGATGATTCCCCAAGTATTTAGAGGAAAGATGTTAAAGGAGTTGCACTGGGAGCACCCAGGCGTTTGTGCAATGAAAGCAATAGCGCGCACCTGCATTTGGTGGCCCAAGATGGATGAGGAGATTGAAAGAGAGATAAGATTCTGCTCAGTGTGTCAGAATGTCCGGAGTTCTCCACCTAGTGCCCCTTTGATACCATGGAAATGGACCTCACGGCCTTTTCAGCGTATTCATATCGATTTTTGCCAGAAGTGCAGTGACTATTTCTTGGTGGTAGTGGATAGTCACTCCAAGTGGATAGAGGTACAGCACATGTCCTCAATTAACACAGAGAAAACCATAAATGAGTTACGTCTTATTTTTGCCCAACACGGGTTACCTGAGGAAGTGGTATCTGATAATGGGCCACAATTTGTTTCAAATGAGTTTGCTGAATTCATGCATAAGAATGGCATCAAACACACTCTAACTCCTCCTTACCACCCACAATCAAATGGTGCGGCTGAAAGAGCGGTCAGAATAGTAAAGGAGGCGCTTGTCAAACAGGTTTTAGAAGGAAACAAGAGTAGGTCTATCAAACATAGACTTGCCGATTTTTTTTAAGGTATCGCACCACCCCTCATAGCACCACAGGTGCTATGCCAGCTGAATTGTTGATGAGACGTCGCCTGCGTACGCGCTTAAGTCTAGTTAAACCTGATCTAGCCAAAAAGGTAGAGAGTAAACAAAATAAGCAGAAGGAATATAAGGATTTAAAGGAGAACGGAAGGCTAGGAGTCGTATTTTTTTGGGAGCTTAAAACTGTTGAAATAGCTTAGATTTGTAGTAAAAAGCAAGAAAAAGTGAATTTTGCCTGTCGAAAGTGACGAAAAGAGTCCTAAACCCGTGGTCATTTTCAAAATTGAACGTCCGCCATTTTGGACATCTTTCCTTCCCGTTACTTCCATAAAAGGAACGCCCGCCGCCAGGCTGTGACGTCACTGCGCGCAGGCCTCTTTTCAGGTCAACAAAACTTGTGGAGAATCTTGTCTCGAAACGGCTTATCGAAACTTCATTTAGCTTGGATTATGGCTGAACCTATGCGAGACAGTTCAGAGTCAGACGAAGACAACTTTCACGATGATGATGCACAGATGAGCGCAGAAGAGGAAATACATCGTGATGTGTATGCGAGTGTTGTGCGAACTGGGAAGGACAACAAGAGAAAGAATGTTTATGCTGCAAGGAGATCGAGGAAGCCGTAAATAAAATTTCAGGTGATAATACTTTTGTATTACGCAGGTGTTAATTATTTTGGCACTAGGAAGCTAATAAACAGCCATGGCCTCAGTGGGAAGAAAGTGTTGTTTGATTCTGATTGATTGATTTTTCCGTATTTTGTGGTGGCGTGCGTGGCAGACTAACTGCGAAATGGTTGCGATATAACCCGTTTATATTAATTTTGTTCAGACATAGAGGCAGATCAACCGACGCCTAGATGTATAACACAGCAACCTCTCTTTCAAACTATTTGTTTACAACAGGAAGTCCTAGAGACCGCTATCGTGGGTTTGTGTCAAGTGCACGGAATGAGAGCTCCAAGAGAACTAAATAACATGTAAGCTTATGTACACAAATGCCCACAAAATAATTTGCCAGCTGTGGCATTTATTTCGAACGTTTCGTAGAGCTCGGTTAACCCTCCAACATAAGATTCAATTATACACAAACGTCACATTTCAAGCTCTACAAACTGCTATATTTTATTCGATTTGACTACAGTCTCCCATGTGCGCCGTGACGTCATTCTATGCGCCCAAGCCTTCAACATGGCATCCAAAATGGCGGACGTTCAAATTGTTCTGGTACGGAGCTTTTTGCTGTTATAATCAGGTTAAAAGGCAAGTTCACATCCTAAAACATAGCGATTTGTTAACGACATATCTTGTGCTTTCGTAAGAACGACGTTTTAAAAATTAGGTTTTCGCCTTCCGTTCTCCTTTAAAGAATCATCGGGATAGGCTGTTTGTAGAGAGTGACATAGTTCGAGTGAGAAATACCCCAGCCAGTAGCAATACTGAAAGGTGGATTCTGGGAAGGGTAGTTAAGGTCTGTAGACCCAGAACTTATTTGGTTAAGACTGGCCATAAAACTAGATATGTTCATACTGATCATTTGATCAAAGCTCATG
Source organism: Galaxea fascicularis (assembly GCA_948470475.1). Taxonomy (NCBI): domain Eukaryota; kingdom Metazoa; phylum Cnidaria; class Anthozoa; order Scleractinia; family Euphylliidae; genus Galaxea; species Galaxea fascicularis. The sequence continues at coordinate 14,388,755 of OX419338.1, forward strand.
ATAAGGTGCCAAATGAAATTAGAGGGCTAGATAGACCTATCCAAGAATTGGATGAACAATCTAACTTAGGTATAGATGATAGGCAAGTTTCCACCAGCTTGTCGCAGGCGCCAGTAAATTTCTCAGATGAAGATGATGAGCCTAATTCTAGTGTTAATGAAGAGCATGTAGACACTCCGTCGCCAGTTGTTTTACGGCGATCAGAGAGAATCAGAAAACCTGTTGTCCGATTGAACCTGCAGTTGATGTAATGGTTAACATCACGTCATTTGTTGTAAGAATATCCTATTTATCAGGGGAAGCAGTGTAATATATTAAGTACCCTATGGTACATATTGTGTTAGTACCTAGAGTGCATATGCTGTAATAAAGTTGTGTTGAAGCGGCCATATTGTGTGTGTGCCTCGTGGTTATCCTGAGCCAAGTTGAATTACAATATACTACAGGATGATCCGTCTGTTTGCCCGTTTATACGCAGACGAATTATCAGACGAACTATTGTTGTTTGCCCAAGTTCGTCCCAGACGGATTATCCGTCTCTAGTAGTACAAAAGGAAAAGAGTTTCAATCATCATAAACACGCGCTCAGACTCACGCAAATGAAAAGGGAATGTCTGCATTCACCAACTTTACATTTGACTGACACACTTGGACTACGAATTTCTAAAAGCAATCAAGTCTGATCTGCTAAGTAAACTTGTCTACCTTTTCTTAACCATAGTTCACGTCTTTACTACAGGATAATCTCAAGTGTGACCTCAGCCATTGTCTCCCAAGGATCTTACATGTCTCCAAAAGAAAATTATTAGCATTCTGAAGAATATGACAAATGTCCCGAGGGACATAAATTCGCGTCCCGAAGGACATGATTCGTGCCTCGAAAGATAATTCGTGCAACGAAGGACAACCATTTTCCTAAAATCCGGAACCATCGAACTCTTGCAAAGAGTAAGTGTCATCTAGTCAGTCAAATTGTGGGTTTCTGACGGGGTGATTTTATGTTTGCATCAGCGAATCAAACTAAAGCAGTTCTCGTATGGATATAATGATACACCCTTTGTAACACGTCTGGTGAAACCCGACCTGTTGGGTTATTTTGCCCTCCCTGGTGGAAGTTTGACCTCCCTAGCACCTGGCGGTTTTTAAAAACTCCCTGGTGAATTTTATTCCTGCCTGGTGTAGAATTTTAGTGTAGAAGTTTTTTGGTGTAGGATCAATCTGGTAGGTTTTTGTCTGCCCTGGCGTTTTTGTTAGAAACCTGGTGAACAACCAGGTTCCACCAGGTCTGTTACAGAGGGGTGTTATGATAAGTGTGAATGCCGACGCCGTTGTCTTGAATTATGAGCTCGGATAGCCGACAGTAGTTTGCAAACCATTTTTTCTATTCACAGCTTGTCTTTTCACTAAAACTTTTTTCCAATCCACGACAACACCTAAAATGAATCTGTGCTTGGCAAAGCAGTAAAAAGTACGTTTCTCTCCCCTCATATCGACTCTTTGGCCGACTTTATATTGCCGAGATTTTTGTCAACTTTTATGTCGACCTTTTTGTCGAGTTTTTTGCCGAGTTTTTTGTCGGGATTTTTGTCCACTTTTTTACGAGTTTTTGCCGAATTTTTTGTCGAGCATTTTGTCGAGTTTTTGACCGACTGTTATTTAGATCCAAGCCAAATAGCGTTCTTTGTCATTCTTACTGTTCTTGGTCTCAAAACGTGGACAGTGAGGCTATATACGACTTCCAAACTATTTTCTCACATTGCAAGTGCTTCCTCGTGGACGTAGTGACATCGCTGAAAGCTATTTTCGTCTTGGGTTTGACTATACAGAGATTACTGTTGGATTGATTTCAGGAAAATCCAAGGAAGTGTTGTTGATCACACGACGTCCTTGTCTTTTCAGTGTCTTATTAATTGCCTTGGCATTTTATTCTTTGCGTGAATTTCCTTTGTTTTTCGAGGCACTTTTTAACTGTCTAAGACTTAAGGCTGTCTCTTGGAATGGTACGAGATACAAGAGAATTTCTGTATAGAAAATAGCTTTCAACGATGTCATTAGCTCCACCGGATGCACTTACAGTGTGGAAATATAGCCAATTTAGAACCGTACATCCTTGCCGAGCGGTCCCCGTTTTGAGACTACTGAAGTGCATTATAAATGAAAAAATGTCCAAAGGCCGACTCTGAACAAAAAACTGGGCAAAAGTCTCAGCCGAACAGTCTAAAAATATCTCGACAAAAAACTCGACATAAAAGTTGGCCAAAAAGTCGATACGAGGCCGAAATTCATGGCACTAACGGGGCAGGCACAAACGAATCGTACAATCCAGCGGTTGTACGCCGAACAGCTCCACTCATTGCCCAGATACGATTAGTTATGGGAGAAATTATTTTGCCAGGCAATGAGTAGCCCGAGTATCAGGCCCTATCGGGGAAGCTGGGACGAGGGGAAGGAAGAGGAGAAGGGCCTGACACAAAGCCATTGATTCGCTTGTGTCCAACATCCAGATTCTGGATGTTACGCTAATTGGTCAAAAGACAATAAGAAACGTCACGTGAGTCAACCGGAAGTCAAGCTTCCAGCGCAGGGGTTACAGACACCATATTGAAGTTTACTATCATGACACATGACAGTTACTGGAAGTGATTTTGATTGGCTAATTATAACACGCGCTGTCTGGGGGTGGAAGGCTTCTGAGAAGCTGTTTGTGTCAGGCGTTTCTTCCTTCGCTTTCTCGCTCTTTTTGCCTTCGCCACCCTAGAAACGCCTGATACTCAGGCTAGGCGATGAGCGGTACGATGAAGAGGAGAAAATCGTCGCCGAAGGGGAGGCGAGTGGGTAAAAAACGTGACGCTGGCCTAAAGCGTAACGGGGAAAAGAGGCCGAAATAACCTGAACCAAGCTGTTTAAATAGGGCATTGAATACCCAAGGGAACTAGAATGAATGATACCAAACCCTGAGAACGCTAAAAGCATAATAGCATTAAAGCGAGGCGAGATTCGTGCCTATATATCGTGTCAGTGAAAATACATGTCATCCTGTCTCATCGTACGACAATCGGAAGAAACTGTTTCAATGAATAACGTCGCAACTTCAGTTATTCTTTTAATAAAAACAGAGGAGGGAACCTTCAGTTCTCAACCAACGGAGCACACAAGTAAATCGAAGCCGATTCCGATGTCGTCAACAGGCCTGTCTACAATTCCAGTTTTTGTTCTGACTGACTTACGAAGGTTTTCAGCCAGTAACCACAAAAAGGCTTAAGCAAATATCACGCATTTCACTGCCTGAATGAGTTTTTACAAGGAATGACGCAAGACGAACATGCACTGACTTGTGTTGGACAGTCAAACAGAGAAAAACAAGCTTCGAGGATGGGGTGCAAATTTGTTTGGGGCCAATTTAACGTGAAAGTAAGTGATCGCCCGTCAGTTCAAGTGCCAGGTTCTTAACGATTCGTGGGGCCTACAATCTGTGAAACGCATGCAACATAGTCGATTGTCAACATAAGGACAGCGGGCGCCAGGATTCGGAGTTCAAGTACATCAAAATTGTGAATTATAAATATAGTGAGTTAAATTAAAGGGGAATCAGATAGTGGAAAGCGTATTCAAAAGTATAAAACTAGGATAATAAACACAACCACGACAACAAAAGGCACATATGTATTCCCTTTTAATTACTAAAAGAGTTTATTGAAAGTGTATCAACTCTCTCTTTTGATTAAAAATTCGTCTTAATCTAACGTCACTGGAACACAAACAGTGCAAAATAAACCGGAACCCGCCCTTATAAAAATGAAAAGGGGTCGGTTTTAGTGAAGAAGCCAAGGTTTGAAGGACGAATCTACACTGAGATAGGTACGATGAACTTAGTATCGCAGTTTTCTTACATTCTACTACCCAATATTTTTATCCTCTTGAATCAACGGACACAAACAATTATAGTGAGCATTGCTTTCACAAAATAAATTATCTAAATCCATTCAGTAAAATTATATTCTTGTGTGGTATTTTTTCGCAAGACGACAGGTGGTAAATAAAAATGATATCGAGATTATTTGTCTTTTTAACGCATACGATATATCAAGAATATGTTCCTCATACAAAACTAAACTTCTCTTTTGTAAAACCGACAAACCCTCTCAGGGTTCGTTTACTTTTTCAGGCCAAAATTCAAGGACTTCAAGGATGTTTCAAGAACTTTCCGTTGCCCAATTTTAAGTATCCAAGGAATTCTCAAAACGAGAGCATGAAAGAGACGTGCAGAGCAGACATGCATGCGTGGTGTACCTGTGACTTAACGTATATGCGCACGAGAGTAACGAGACAAAACTGAGGATAACTGGAAAAAAATATTTTATAAGCATCACGAAACGTTTGTACCCTGTGTGCATGAATATTTGCACTCACTAAGCTAAAACGAAGAGCGTTTAAAACTGTTGATATTTTAAGATCTTATTTAGTAAAAAAAAAAAAGTTTAAGACCTTAAAATCGGACTCCTGAAGAAGGGTTTTCAAGACGCGTAGGGATCCTGAATTCAGGTACAGTGTAGCCAGTATTTGCTGCTATCTGATTAGCATTGTGTAGGATTATTTGTGAAGGGAGGAAGAGTGTGCATGAATGGCATTTACGAGGCAACTAAGCATTAGCCGGAAAAAAGCAAAACAGCATCGCAACAAGAACGTGAAATCCGCTACAACAAACGCAACCACGAATTAAAATCACAGAAAATCGTTTTCCCCTCCCCCTAGCTTGTTTCCATGTTATGGTTGCGCTGTTACTTCGCATAGGACAATGCAAGTATTACAGAAAGCACGAACGCGCGAGAGGTGTGAACAATGAAATGCCGTTTAAAGGATGGTCACCTCGCGTTTACGCTTTTGGGAAATAAATATCTGATCTTACGTTGCAATTTTCAAGTACGCTGTACTTACGTCTGCCTCGTAAAACTGGAATGAAGCCAACACTGCTTCCACGTCACAGACGGCATTTAATATATTAAAACAACTTCCTGATTAAGAGATCCAAAGGGGCTGTAAATTACTTTAAAAAAATGCTCTTGGTTCAAGGGAAAGGGGCGGTATTCATCATTTTCTACTAATTTGTTAAAGAAGACAAGGTCAGTAATTATCGCCTTTGAGGCTGTTGCAGCTGTGGACATATACACTACAGGACCATTCAGCTCATGATAAAGGGTAGGTATTCACTTCTCTATCGAAATTGTAACGGAACACCAGCACACTTCCCGTGCCAAAGACCCTCAGAGCACGAGGCGACGATTCTCTCGAATCCTAAACTTCTCTCACACCAGTCACATCACAGTCAAATGTAGACCTCAGTACTTTCTCCATCAAGGGTTAGCAATTCAAACGAATCATGTCTTGACACATCTTCATCCTCGCGGTCCTCACCGTCCCGTGAAATTTTGTTAGGACAGTTTACTTGAAATCTCGAGGGTGGAGTGGTTAGAACGCTTGGGTGAGGGGAGGGGACAGTCACGCCATAATTCGGGACCTCTGTCGTTACAAGTGGCTGATCTTCTCTTTGAGAGCTAGGGGTGTCACCTGATGGCTTGGTAACACTGTACTACAAAGGGAAGGCGAAAAATTAATCTTCAGTACGCACAAACTTTCCAAGGCGGCGGCAACGGTCGGGTAACAGCCTCAGGGTTGGGGATACGGATACGGTGTAACTTTTAAACTATGTTGTTGAGAACACAGTTTCAAAATCAGAAAAGAACATTACTCAGTCTTAAAGTAAAGTAAAAGAGCTGGTCTAACAACACGGTGTACCTGACAGCCTTATACCACAGGGCACTACATACTGTAAGCGACTAAATGACGTTACGCCAGTAAATAGTTGACCTGTGCACCGCAAAGTACCGAAAGAACAAGACTTTTTTTTTATCAGATAAAAGGGCTTGTCTACAATAACACGCTGTACTTGATAGCCTTATACCACTACGAAACGACATACTGTGAGCGATTAAATGATGCTACGTCAGTGAATGGTTGACCTGTGGACCGCAAAGTTCCGAAAGAACAAGACTTTTTTTACCTTTGGATTAAAAAGCCCTTTAATTCTGTTACTTTGGTAGGGGGACTGGACCGTTACAGCGGTAGCTTTAAAAATACGTAACACACAGGTACATGGGCAAACCTTTTCCAAGATTATCACTTTCTTGTCTATATCAGGCGTTTCATGTCAGTTTTATAACTACCAAAGCTAACTGTGGAAACCAATGATGTGCATTTTTCTGTAAACAGTCATAGAAGAGTTCCTTTTCAGAGGAATCTTGTTGACAGCGATACGGTTTTCCTGTTACAACTCTTAGAACAGGGATTGCTCCCACTGTAAAACCATGAATTACAATTGTACTTACCCTTGAGTTTGGCATATCAATCGCTTTAGAAGGCTCCATTTTTTCTGCTGTATTGTTTCCGGAAGAATTTTTCCGTTGAGAAGGCGAGGTTGAACGTTCTGTTAGAGACTGAACCGCAGGAGCTTGCGCAGAGGATTTAACCGCAAATCTAGAATTCCCAGCGGATAGATCACCGGACGTTTTTCTTTCAGCAGATGACGTAAGTTGTGCTGAATCGTGCTCGGGAGGAACTTGTTCACACGTGTCCACGCCCAACCGCCGGGAAGCCGACGCTTTCCTCAAAGGGTAGTCTGATGACCGCTGAGGAGTTACTGAAGCCATGGGAATGGAAACAGCCTCTTCAGGGGAAGGTGTGACTGGATCAGAAATTTCTCGACAGGTTTTCCACTTCCTGTCTTGTTCTGGAGAAGTTGGCGCGGAGCGGCTTATTCGAGAAACGGGCAAATAAGGAAGATGGTGTCGAGTGTTAGTCGGACTATCTGTAAGCGCTGAAGGAGATACGGGAATAATCTGCGGACGGGGTGTATTCCTGGGAGGCGATGAAATACTGCTGGATGAAGGTAAATTATTGTCCTGATTTTCGAAAGGACTGAATAGATTTTTCAAAGAAAAGGGCATAGAGTCAGGTTGTAGTTTGCTACAAGGAGCCGGACTTGATCCGACCCTTTCATCAAATGTTCTATCTGGGTGATTCCCAAAAAGATTCGCTAGACTGGGTGGAACATCGCCCATTTTCTTGTTAACAGAAAAACGTCCATCAATTAGACTGGTTCCCGGAGAACTTTTAAGTCCTTCACAGAGTTCCTCTGGGAGCTCAATCGGCGGGCCCACTTCAGACGTGTCTAGAGAACTGGTGCCCGTGCACGAAAAACGTGGGGAGCCTGATCTGCTGTCTGATACGATTAAAGGTGAATTCTCGTCTAATATCCACTCGGGCCGCGAGTAATCGGAGGGCATCGACTGCGAAAAACGAGATGCCAAGGCGCCACTCTCGTTGTCAAAGTCCTCGTGATCGTCAGAACCCTGTGTTTCTTTTGAGAACCAAACCTTCTTGAACTCACGCGGATCCTGTGCACTACAGTCCACTCCCTGACCTTTAAAAAACTCCTGAGTTAGCGAGGCACGTGAGCTGTTAGCGGTCAAACTGTCGCTATTGGACCTTTTCAATTTCATACCCGGAAGTATGGTTGTACTTCCCGTCATTCCGTGGCGTGCCAAGTCCTCCAAGCGATGAGCGGTTTCCGGGTAAAGTGACTTCTGGGGTTCCTGAATTTCATTACCATGGTCCACTCTGCGTAAGCTGGGTTTTCTGAGAATGGGCTTTCTTTTCTGCGGTGCCTTCACGGGGAGGATCACTTTTGGTTTTGGCCCAGGTCTGCCATCACTGTCACTGTCACTACCACTGTCCAACTGCTTGGCGTCCTTAGCCTTTGTAGTCACAGTGAAGCGGCCAACAGTGATGGTTCTGTTCGTAAGGAGCGAGTGAGCTGTCCAGTCCTCTAACTGAAAAAACAAACAAACAAACAAACAAGATGAGAAATGTGTACCAGGACACCGTAACAAATCTGAGAGCGTCTAATCTGAGTATTAGGCTTTCCCTCTGAACGGGTTTTCAATTTTCAACCGGGGCCAAGCGCGGGAAAATGCGCGCGCGCAACCAGCGATCGGTTTTGGTTTTGCGTCTCATTGGCTCAGAAAGTGGCGCAAATTTTGTAAACCAATCACAGAACGAAGTAAAGCAAAATCAAAGCAAACGCAAATCACTTTCGGCACTCATTGATTGAAAACCGCTCTAACGAAAAGACAAACACAGCAAAACGGATGAAAATCAATCGGTTTAAGTGACTCTAAAACTGGATTTGCAATCTTTTTTTGTCTTTGCTTTTGTTTTGTTTTTCCTTTAACGCAGTTTTATTTAATGCTTTATACTACAAAGTAAACAATGCAGGACCTTCTCCTACAATCCTTCCAATTTTCGAGGTCCTCAAACTGCTATCGTGTTTTTGAAAACTTTCAACAATCCGTCATACTTTTAATCACGAAATTGTGCAGTATCCTCTACCAACACTTCAAGCATTAAGCTGATATTAAAACCCCTCACCTGTCCAAGATTAATATCATCTTCGCTAATCCCATCAAAAGGATCGTCTAACACGTCTTGAACACCTTGTAAAGTACCAAACATGAACGACGAGAGCACCGCAATATAATAAGGACTCCATATGTTTCCCGACTTTATGCCCATGTGTACATAATACGGGGATAACACGATAGGCATGAGGAAAATAAACACCTTAGTGAACGACCGAATGGTCCGTGGAGAGCGGTATTCCCTAATGACACGGAGCCTCTCAAACGCATGACACATCAAACTGTGGATTAGAAATAAAACAAACAACGTCAGCCGTTCAGTCTCCTGTTATATCGTAAGCTGTCATGACATTGAAGACGTTTTGAAGGTTAAAAAAAAATCCCTTAATTGATTCCTTTTCTCTTAGTTGCCACTTACTTGTGATAGTGTATAAGTCTAGTAATAAGAGGAGAATTATGCGGTAAACTTGATGCTCTCATCTTATCATTCAACTGACTTATGTCACTCAGATCTTCATAAATAACCTGAGAAGAAGAAACAAAAGTATTTTGCTTAAAGTGGCTAGTTCAAAATACCTTTCACTGACCGAGTTCGAGGTTCCTACTGAAAGTTACAGACCGAGCTTTTTCTCGAGTGGGGCCATACATCAATAGCAAAGAAACGAAGATCCTTAACTTACAGTACGGACCAAGAAAACGAGTTTAGTAAGGTATTATTTTTTATTGTATCTCCGAAGTTAATTGGGCGCGCGGGAAAGGAAACTAGTTGAACTCAAGCGGCTACTTTCAAATTTAGCAGACCGTTCAGTAAGAATGCAGCCTGCATAATTGACCAATTACAGCGCACGTGCTGAGAAATACATTCATGTACGTTCAAAAAGAATAATAGCAATACAAAGAAAACCTCCTTGTTTCATACAACAAGGAGCAAAAGTTTTTCTCAATTACAGTGCGACGCGCCTTACCGTGGCCACCCAACAAACATATTTACAAGTTAGCCAATCACGGTACGCGAATTTGATTGGCAGGCACGCCTCCATTTGGTTGTTGTGTGTTGAAACTTTCTACGGAGGCGTGTCTGTCAACCAAATTCGCGTGCCTTAATCAGTGGCAAACTTGTAAAAAAGTTTGTTTGGTGGCCACGGTAAGGCGCGTGGCACTGTAACGGGGAGTATAATCAACGCTACGACATACAACAAGGAGCAAAAGTTCTTCCTAATTAACGGGGAGTTTAATCAACGCTACGGCTTCGGCAACGACATTTTGTTTGCCGTACTCTGCAAAACAGCTACGCGAACTGACCAAATTTAAGGTTTTGACGACAACGTGAGCACGCAACAGTGTATCTTTCATTCTTTATCTTTTCTTTAAGACCCTTGGTAACAATCCAGTTATAGCTAGGATACTTCCCTTATACTGTACATGATCGAAATGGAATATACGCAAAATATTGTCTTGATCCAAACCTCGATGTTTTTCTCTTTCAAACATGTGGACTGGTTAGCAAGAGAAAACCATGATTTGCATGAAAAAACCAGGGAGGTCTCGCGAAGCCTTGCTTCTCCTTAAAAGCCTTGTCACTCAACACGTAACTGTAAAAGGGAATACTTAAAAGTAGTGTTTTAAGCATCCAGTGTGTTTACTGGCCAAAATATTACAGTGTTGAACTTACTGCTAAAATATAGTTCCTCCTCTCTAGTTTCTCAGTCAAAAGATACTCTTTGATATTTAAAACTAGACCTTTAAGTTTGTGATTTACTGTCTTCAGAAAATCTGTCGTTAAACCTGCAAAGCAAGAGAACCAAAGAATAACAATGGTTTTAATGAGTGATAACATGGCCAGATAATTGTGCAAATGGCTGTACTACTGGAATGAGTAAAACAAAAGTCCTTTTAAAAGAACACGTGGTTACTGGTAATGAAAACACACACACACACACACACAAAAGAGTGGACAAAATGTGAATTTAAGTTAATTTTTCATCATTGTACTATACTTCTTAAACACATAATCCAGTACATAGTTAATCCATTAGCCTGTTTACTATCTGAATGCCTGGAACAGGCTAATAATCCACTATAATTAAACATGTGATAATGATTTAATAAATTATTGCAATGAGATCAATGAATAATTCAAGGTGTACATTATTTGAAAGTGGATTATAATAGTGTGGAAACATCCAGTATTAAATGGAACACTGAAATGATATGTTTTAGCTGATTTAAGTGATTATCTTCCTTACACCTCACAGCTCAAGTTATGTGATTGATTTTTGTTTGTGTTGATTGTAGCTGACAGTGGTGCTCCTGCTTGCTGTTCTTCTTCAGTGATTGCAATTTTGTAAACTCCTCTTCAGTTTATCTTAGTCACATGTAAATCAAATAGCAGTACCTGAAGCTTGAATCCAGTCTCTGTGACAAAAAAATAGTACCACAAGAGCACCTTTAAACTGTGCTAAATCTTCTAGAACCCTCTCGCGCCGCTGGAAGTCAGCTGTAGGCAAAAACATTTGATGAAAGTTATTGTAGAGCCATACATGTAAGAGGTCCCAAACCACAGCTGTAATGTGTACTAAAGAGCACGTACTAACATGTACATACTGTACATTTAAAAAATATATGCATATAAAAGTCTTTGATAAACAAGACTGCTGATATCTGCCACCAAATTGACTTCACAAGGTCAGATGCATTTGTCATATTAAACTCAAGAAAATGTGTCACCAGCATGCTGTTTTAACTCTTTCACAACTGTTATGAGGAACTCACCATTGATTGAAAAGGCCAAAGGAAAAACAATTGGTGAAACAAAAATGCTCATGTGAACATCAAAATCCAGACCTAGCAAATAAAAAGACATGCCCAGTGAAATGAGGAATAATATTTAAAGTTAAAACAACATCAAGCATTTTCCTATCTACAACTGTAGACCTTACTGTAACTCTGGTCCTGATTTCAACTATAGGCTGCTTGGCAGCACTTGAAAAGGGTATGGATGTTCACAAAAAGCATGTTATTGTAGGGAGAGAAGAGAGGGGATACATCCTGAGTGCTTCCCTAACTTTGCATGTACCCAGTTCACCTCTCCCTATTCCCTTCTAGTGCCGGCCATGCACGCCACATTTCAAGTGCAGTTTGCTTTGAAGGCCGTAAGTTAGATAACTCATCGGGTTAATTACGTCACCTTCGTTAAATAAAGAATATTGTATATTGTATTGTATTGCTATCTCACCAAGTAATTATCAAACAATAAGATGAAGATTACAAAAATACATCAGTGTACAAAAAGGTAGGATTCCAGTGACCTTTGACTCAATGATTCCACATTACAGCCATTACTTGAAGGCAGTTGTAACTCAACCAAAAAGATCTGAGAACCACTATTTATGATAATTGGTGCTGCATATATTGCTTCAGGGATGTCCAGCTTTTGATAGCAGTTTTAAAAGCATTATTTATTTGTACTTTATCATTACAATAATTCTCTAAATGCATTTTTATATTAATCTTCTCTGGCTAACACTATTAGAAAGTAACCTACATGCTGTGTGAAAAATCAACTTAACTAGATTGCAAGGTTATAGAAATTATGTCCATACTCTATCCTTCTCAAGGAAGGTTACTGGCTACTTCATGGAGCAGGGGATGTGGGTCAGTCCAAATAAAAAAATATATGACATTTGCAGGGTTGGACACTAAATTTTGAGAGCACTCGCCATACAGATGAGTGACCCTCAAAATGCACTTGCCTGGACCAGTTTTCACTCGCCCAAAAGTTTACCCCCCCGCCCCCTCGCAACATCGTCCAGCACATGGCAGACCAAGGATTATTACTTCTATGAAAAATTCTCTTTAAAGACCTTGAACCCCAAGAAAACACAATGGAGGCATTTACTTTATATTTCAAATACAAGTTTTTATTGATGAATCTTTGTGAGATTCCTGCAGTTTGCAAGTAAATGTGTCTGTTCTTCTCAGGAACGATGATCACTGATGGCTTGATAGTGACCAGCAGTATCACTTTGTACAAGTACATGTGCTATGTAATTATCACTAGGAGGAAGCCATATTATGTTGCCATTCAGCGCCAATCAATTAGACAGTCTGGAATATAAAACTTTGCAAAATAGAAATGGAAAGTTTATGTTAAGGGATTTTCTCAGCAAAATGGCATGTAATTATTTTGCAATTTATTATTCAAATAATTTCTTGGCGACGAAAAATACACTTGCCAAAGGAACGAGTGATCAATGATTTGCGCTCGCCCGACACACTAGACACTTGCCTGAGCGAGTGGGCGAGTGCTAATGTCCAACCTTGCATTTGTACCCCTACAAAGTAAAGTGGTAATACTTGAGTGTTTAAGAACTTTACTCACCAAATTTCTGACAAATAAATGTCCCAAGTGCTGCCCACAAAAAAAAGAACCTTTCATTAATCTACGATCTCCAAGTTTTGTAACCACTCCATTAGTGTACTCTGGATAGACAATTTATTGATGATACTAACAGAGTGGTTTTCAGTTGAGTATCAAAAGTAATTTGTTGACATTAAACTTGTGCCACTTTCTCAGCCAATGACAAGCAAAACCAAAACCAATCACAAGTTGCGTGAACACATTTTCAAGCACTTTGTGCAGATTGGTTGTAATTCAAATTCTGATTGGTTCACTGAGCTATTTACATCTCTTGTCATTGGACAGATTACTTTGGTTTTGTAGTAACAACACTCAAATAGAAAAGCACTCTAATAATAATTACATGAAATCCAATAATTATCTATTGAAAGGAGGCAGGATTACATACTGAAAGGTAGGGCCTCGTTGGTGCATGCAAGAAGGAGGGGAACAAAAATGAATGCACCCACATTTTTTGGCAAAATGGTACCAAAGATGGATGTAAACCAATGTGAAAAGAAAATGGGTTGCTACATTGTAGAATGCACCCATTTTTGTTCTGGAAATCAAGGGAATCAAAAGTCTTAAAGACTTTTGATTCCCTTGATTTCCAAAGTCACTTTTAAGACCTCCATGTCTTCTTTCTGACTGCTGATTATTCTTTAGGATATACTCAATAAATGGCAAACAATTTAGTTACCTCGATTCATACTACCTAATATTGTTACATTTGTGCAATAATTATATGCCCAAGCATTATGCACTAGTCAGTGGATTTAGCAAAAGTTTAACAGGAACTGAAGGAGGGAAGAATGAATATTAGCTTCACAACTACAACTCTGAAATGGCGATACTATTTTCTGAGTTTATAAAAACAATGTAATGACAATTCTTCAACAACTGGAATCACTGGCTGCTTTTTGCATATCCCTGACTGATGTCAGAGCCAGACACATTGTCATCACCAGAGCCCACAATCCTTCTGGCCTGCGGCAGGGATTGAGAGCTCTTGGCTGGTTTTAAACCAGGAAGTATGTGAATCATGGACGTCTGGCTCTTCTACGCAAACTCAGAAGTTTACAACAATAGTGGTTGCCAATGGTTACAAAAATGCACCTTCACTGTGACTGTGCATATTTCAGAACTGCCCAGAGTTCTCGATCCCTGCCGCAGACCAAAAGGATCATGGGCTCTGGGGATGAGAATGAGCCAGACGTTCATTTCATTTCTCCCTTGTCTCAAGAAATAGCAATCATTGTAAGCACCAAATGCAAACATGAGACACAAAGAACAAAAAGCAAGGTGACTGATCATTATATGAAGTAGGGGAAAGTTAAGAGAGGAGAGCCTCACGGCTCGTTTGATTTATTTTCTCAACAAAGAAACCATGACAAGATTTTTAACAAATCATTGGTAGTTTTTATTTGCAAGTGAGGATTACCCGCCACTTATCACAAGGACAGTCACTTGAGAAGTAACAAAAGCGGGCAAACTTCCAAACCGGAAATCCCAAAGCCTACAATTATTAAGCTTAATTACAATTAATTTGGAACAGTGGAGTTACTTGTTAAGTTTACAAACAGCGACCATACAGCTCACCTGCTAGAACCATTTGAAGAACAACTATGATCGTTAAATTTTGGACAAAGCTTCTTAAAACCTGCAAAATAAAATGGTTCATATCAGGCAACACGATCGTACACTGTACAATGTATCTGGTGACTGATGCTGAAAGTGAAAGTTGTCTGGGCAAGTTAAACTTAACTTAATTTAAGTCTTATTATGTTAACAATTGTTCAGTTGTCTATCACTTCAAACACAGTGATTTCTACTTACACTTTTGTCGATGAACAGCTTCTTGATCTGGTATAGTTTTCCACTGATCCCTGTGCGTTTCGACCTTCTTTTTTCACCCCATTCGTAGATGTCAGCTCTGCCATCTTCGATGTAATCCAACGTGCTGAGGATGCTCGTTTTGCCAACATGGAACGACATACCAAGATGACCGAAAAATATGCGTCACAAACCTTCATGAAATGCTCGAAAACAATTATTCTAAAGCTGACAGATTTGCATGAGGAGTAAAGACTCGCTAGAGTTTGCACAACTACACAAAAATTACGCCGCTAGTTGCAAGGTACGACATGTTAATCACCGCTAACAAAGGACTGGGATTTAATCTCAGTGGTCATTCCCAGACCTCTCTCAGGGTAGCCTGTAAAACAAGCGCGGAAACTGGGCACAAATCGAATGCAAAATTATTTGCAAAGTAGAGTTGAAACTCCCCTAAGGCCCGTTTCAAACGCCGTGCTAAAGTCGTGCCGAACTAAATTCGTTATTTAAGTTCGACTTTGGCACGGCTGTAGCACGGCGTTTGAAACCATTTAATAATTAAGTTCGACTCTGCCGTGTAGCACGGCAAGCTCTGTCGCACTACCCGACTTTGGCACGGCATACTTTCAAACGGCGTGCTATTGCCGTGCCGAACTGAATTCATAAATTATAAATACATTTTAAAAGTCAGCAAAACCGGTTTGTTATGGTTTGACGCATGTTTACAGCAACAGCTTTTAACTCGACTTAATTAAGCTCGACGTTTGAAACCAAGTCGTGCCAATGTCGTGCTACAGTAGAGCCAAATTGAATTTAGTTCGGCACGACTTTAGCACGGCGTTTGAAACGGGCCTAACCCCCGCTCTGTGGACTACCTTCTGACTCCCTCCCCCCCTCTCTCCCCGGAGTAGTTCACGGACTACCCCACGGACTAACCTGTGGACCACCCGTCCGACGTACTTACGCCGACGATATACCTTAAGGCCAGTTTTTCGGCCCATTCCTCTCTCGTTTCGAAAGGGTATGCCTTGGGAATGTGGTGTGTGTCAGGGAAAAAAAAAAAAAAAAAAAAAAAAAAAGAAAATCAAACGATGAAAAACGGCATAGAGAGCAAACCAAACGCCTTTTATGCACCTGCAAAAGGATTTTGCACAAGCAACGGGTCAAAACAATATGCAAGAGCTCAAATTCATCCCCCTCTCCCCCTTCTCTGTCTTTTTCGTGTACTGCAGCTGCCATTTTCTGAACTCGGTGAACGTATATTCAGGAGGTCGATCAATGCCCAAACCAACTCTATTCTTGGGGTCAACTCACTAAAGCTTAGCAACTTTCTCAGACGTTTTGATCCAGTGTGGCGTAAGCCCCGAAAATTCCCTTGACGATAGAAATGGCAAAACAAAGACTAATAACACCGAAACTAACAATGACTGAATACACGCACCCCTTCCCACAATCCCGCAACACACCACCATGAATTACAATAACTAATGTTTATTAAAGTATATATAAAAAAAGAAACACTCGATATTAACAGCATTAACACTTAAGTAAACTAATTCTAAATATTCTATAACAATTAATACAATTAATTACTAAACTATTGCGATTCCTAACCTAAACTTTAAGTAATTTTAAACCTATACAATAATAACAAATTATCTACAACAGTTCACAGTTCAGTTTCACTATCCGCGTCTCCTCCTAACCAACACCACACCACACCACACCAACCAATACCACAAACCTCTTCTTCCTCTTTGATTCCAACCTTGTCCCGCGCCTTTTACGTCCTTTTCTTTTTCTTTACAGCTGACGTTTTCTTCTTAGCACAAGGTCTTTGGACGATCCCAATTGCCACACAGCACGTTACTCTTCTCAATCCTTACGCCACCACTGACAAATGTGTTTCGTCAATTGCAAGTTATTTCTTGGCTGGCGCCTACCAATGGCTCTTGATAGTGAATAAAACTTTTCTCTTTCTGGCCACAGGCCCTTCACCTTGTCTCTCTTTTTCTTGCTTTACTCCCTCTACCGACAAAACTGCTACACACAACAACCCACTACAACTGTACAACTTACATTTATATATTTATGGTAATTTTTTCTACAATTAACACTTAAAACAAACGCTATAAAGAAAGTGACTGGAAAGAACACCTGTTACACGCTGAATTGTACAAATTTACATAATTCCTGAAACATACATCTAAACTACACAATACACTAAGAATGTTTAAATATTAAATAGTTAAATGTTACATGAGTTACGTAACAAAGTTACGTAACAATGAACGACAAAAATCCAAACAACACACTAAAACAAAAACTTAAACTAAACGCAAACAACTACTAAATAATTTCGTGACACCTCCCCCCTTAACAAGTCTATTTTTGGGGTGGGACGACGCAAAAATAGAAAGGAAAAGGAGAGAACTGATGATAAAGTTGGACGTACAACAAGCTCAAACTCTGCTTAGAGCATCCACATTACAGTGATTTCTGCCACTCTTGTGTTCTATAAGCATGTCGTACTCTTGGAGAGTAACGCTCCACCGCAACAACTTTCGGCTTTTATCGCGGACTTGGTTTAGCCAGACCAAAGGGTTGTGGTCAGTCTGCAATTTAAAGGTTCTGCCAAATAGATAATACCTAAATAACTCCACAGCCCACACAATGCCTAAACATTCCTTCTCTGTCGTACTAAGTTTTTGTTCCCTGGGTTGCAACTTCCTACTAGCATAAGCTACTGGGTGCTCTTCTCCGTCCTTACCTTTCTGGCACAAAATAGCTCCTAGACCTCTGTTTGAAGCGTCAACTTGCAAAATAAATTCTTCATCCCAGTGGGGTGGTCGTAGGACTGGAGGTTTTTGAATAGCTTCTTTTAAATCAAGGAATGCTCGCTCGTGAACGTCAAGCCATTTCACCTTTGTGGGATTTTTTCCACTTGTCAAATCCGTTAGGGTGGCTGCTCTTTCAGAAAAATTTGGAATAAACTTACGATAGTAACCAACCAAGCCTAGAAAGGATCTTACTTCCTTCTTGGTTGCTGGCCTGGGGTACTCAATAATGGACTGGATAAGAGCTTTACGAGGTTCGATCTTATCTCCGCCAACACGATGCCCTACAAAATCTACAGTTTTCATAGCAATTTTGCATTTAGAGGGTCGTGCATTAAGATTGCATTCTCGGAGTCGATCTAGAACTTGGCGAAGTTCCAACAGGTGTTGTTCAAAGGTAGAAGGTGTGTCGACCTCAACGTCATCTATGTAAGCATCAGCAAAATGAAAACCTTTTAGTACCACGTCTGACATCATTCGTTGAAACGTGGCTGGTGCTGTCTTCATTCCAAATGGCATCACAAGAAACTCATATAAGCCCTTTGAAGTAATGAACGCCGATTTCTCAATTGTAGTCGTCTCAAGGGGAACTTGCCAATACCCTTTCGTCAAGTCTAATGTAGTTATAAACTTGGCAGAAGCAACCTTCTCTATCATCCTTTCCATTAACGGAATCGGATATGCATCCATTTTTGTTACGCTGTTCAGCTTCCTGTAATCGACACAAAATCGGATGGTTCCGTCTGGTTTCGGAACAATGACAACTGGGGACGCCCAGGGACTATTTGAAGGACGAATTATGCCTAACTCCAGCATCTTATCGATTTCTTTGTTCACCTCACTTTCGAGTCTTTGCGGGACCTTGTATGGTGAACAACGGATTGGGGGGGAGTCATCTGTATCAATTTGATGGATTGCTGCGTTCGTTACATTTGGTTTTCCAGAGAACACATCAGCGTACTCCTGTAGCAATTTCTTCACCTGAATTTTTTGAGGTTCGGATAGCTCGTAAGAAATGACAACGTCTTCCCATGATTCATCCGACGTAAATTGAGGGACATCCCGTTCATGTGGCAGAGGCATCTCTGAGGACTCTGGCATAACCAACGCGGCTATTTCATCACGACTCTGCCATTTACTGAGAAGGTTAATGTGATACGTTCGATGCTGCTTGTGTGTTTTGCCTGTATCTAGCTCGTAGTTAAGCCCGTCATTTAACACTTTGGTAACCTTGAAAGGGCCTTGCCAACAAACCTCCAACTTGCTTCCTGGGGTGGGTAACAAGACCAAAGCCTTGTCACCAACTTCCAGACGTCTTTTAGAGCTGTGAACGTCGTACAGGCGCTTTTGTGTTCGTTGCGTTTTCGTCATGTGCTCTTGAACCGCTTTCTGCATCATCGCGAGTCGTCTTCTGATTTCTAGGACATGGCTCACCAGGCTTTCCTTAGAAGGGTGTTTCTCTAACCATGTTTCTTTTATAACAGCTAACGGCCCACGGACTGATTGACCATACAGTAACTCAAAAGGAGAATATCCAGTGGATTCACATGGGACCTCTCTGTAGGCAAACAGCAGATAAGGGAGGAACTTGTCCCAATTTTTCACCCGCTCTCGGACAAACTTTTTGAGCATCCGCTTCAGAGTACCGTTGAAACGTTCAACCAGACCGTTTGCTTCTGGGTGATATACTGAAGTTTGAATCTTGGTAATTCCTAACTGATCATACAATTGCGCCATGAGGTTGCTTATGAAATTAGAACCCTGATCTGAAACCAATTCCTCTGGGATTCCTACCCTGCAAAAGTACTGAACAAGAGCATCTGCGATTGTTTTCGAACTTGTATTCCTGAGAGGTATGGCCTCTGGGTAACGCGTTGCATAGTCAACTATTGTTAAAATGTATTTGTACCCTGTAGTTGTTCGAGGTAATTCACCCACTATGTCAATGGCTATCTTACGAAACGGTTCCGTTTCTGGTTTCACTGGATTAAGTGGTGCCCTGTGCGACTTCATCTTGCGTGCTACTAACTGACATTGTGGGCAGGTCGCGCAGTATTTTCGAACATCAAGGCTAATACCAGGCCAAAAGAAATGCACTTCTATGCGATTCAATGTTTTCGTGGAACCCATGTGACCAGCTAAAGGGATAGTATGGGCGACGCGAAGAATTTCATTTCTATAGGCTTCTGGGACAACCACACGGTCAACATACCTCACCCCATCATGTACATCTTCCAAAAACTTGCGATGCATGAGCAAATCATTTTCAATGAAATAACTATTTCCTTCCTCGGGTGCTTTCTGAAGCGCCTTACTACGTGCCTTATCGAGCGTCACGTCGGTTCGCTGATCTTCGATAACCTGGCCCCTATTTCTATCCAAAATGTTAAGCAATAAATTCTCCATACCTGACTCTTCAACAACCCCCTTTGGACTTTCCTCGTCAATCTCGCCTCGCTCTGGTTCTTCAAAGAGTGTTGGTAGATCTCCCTTTCTCAGACCTTCCTTCTTCGTCTCTTTTTTGGACAGATTCCTAACTGCAAGTGCGTTTTCGCGATCCACTACTTCATCCGCTTGTTTCTGGGCTTCCTGTAATACTTTCTGCCGCCTAGTTAGCACAAAAGCTTCATTGCTTTCCAAGCTATGAATCGATGTATTGTTCTCCCATTGATCCAGGACATTTTGTTTGGAAAGGGTTTTACCGAATGAAGATCTACCGAGTAGACAGTCAACTGGTAACTTGTCTAATGCCCCTACCAATTCCCTATGCCTGCCATGTTCGCTTTCAAATTCTACCCATGCTAAAGGTATAACCAGTCGTTCACCTGCTGCAGTCAAAACTGTCATTTTCTCCCCGGTTAAAGAATCATCGCTAACAAACCTTTTATGGACAAGGGTTCTAGTACACCCAGAATCAACTATCATCTCTGCAGGTTTACCCGCTATCCTGCCTTTAACATTGCACGGTGGAAACTCTGTTTTCTCCGAGTTAAGGGGAGTCATACAGAGCAGGTACCCTTGGGAGGTAGGGTTGCGGGTCCTCCCACAGTTAAACGACATGTGCCCTTTCTTGCCACATTTAAAACAAGTTACTTCGGGCCTTGTATTCTTAACGTTGGGCGAAACGGGATTCTGCTTACGCGAATCATGCTTGCTTTCGGGTGGAGGCGCATCCTTTTTTACGTTCATTTCCTTCCTTTGTTTAAAACCCTGCCCTCTACCAAACGAAGCATATTTACCTGCGACGAGTGGTCCTTTCCTCGCTTGTACATGTAAGTTTGCTAGATTTCCAAGCTCTTCTGCAGTAGTTGGCTTTTGCTCTTTCAACCAAGCTCTTAGCTCTGGGCTTACCGCATCCAGGAGCCTCTCAATCATTATTTGCTCCAAAATCATCTCAGCATCACTAGCAGCCCCTGCAACTTCCATCCAACGATTCAAATACCTTCTTGTCCGATTTCCCCACTGAACAAAGTCTTCCTCTGGTTGTTTCTCTGAGGTTCGAAATCTGAATCTGTAATGGTCTGCAGTTAGCTGATAAGCTTTAATAATGATGTTTTTGCTTTCATGGTAATTTTGACATTTGGGGTCCGGGATCTCCAAGTAAATTGATTTGGCTTTTTCTGTAAGCTTAGGAACGAGATTGCCAACCCACTCACTTTCCGGAAGAGACTGCGCTTTCGCCGTCATTTCAAATATTCTAAAGTAATCATCTATGTCTTCCTCTTCCCGCATTTCTCTAATCTTCATAAACCTAGGCTTATTGGAACTCTTATATTGCCTTTCGGCCTCTCTAACAGCAAACTGTTCTTTCTCACTCCTAAGAATTCTAAGTCGTTCCTCTTCCCTGACTAATCTCTCTTCTTCCTCCCGCGCTCTCTGTCTTTCATACTCCCTTTTCTCCTTTTCGGCCTCCCGTTCTTCCATTTGCATTTTCCTTCGCAATTCCAACATCATTAGCTCTCGTTCTTGTAGTTGCACTCGTTGCTCGAAAGTCAAATTCCCCTCGGTTTCGATCTGCTCCATTTCTTCACCTCCCGTGAACACATCACCCGGATTAGCCATTAACTTATCATGCACCCTAAGCTTGCTCGCCAGCGTCTTAATCCCATCTTTGCTAGTGAAACAAATCGATCTACTATTAGCTTCAGTTCTTAAATCCTCCAGAGACCAAGAATCATAACCCGAGTCTTTTGCAGCCATAATTAACACTTGTGTGTTGCACGATTGTGTCTGAAGTGTGTGTACAACAAATACCAAGGGAATAGTATCCCACTCCTGACACCAAAAATGTGGCGTAAGCCCCGAAAATTCCCTTGACGATAGAAATGGCAAAACAAAGACTAATAACACCGAAACTAACAATGACTGAATACACGCACCCCTTCCCACAATCCCGCAACACACCACCATGAATTACAATAACTAATGTTTATTAAAGTATATATAAAAAAAGAAACACTCGATATTAACAGCATTAACACTTAAGTAAACTAATTCTAAATATTCTATAACAATTAATACAATTAATTACTAAACTATTGCGATTCCTAACCTAAACTTTAAGTAATTTTAAACCTATACAATAATAACAAATTATCTACAACAGTTCACAGTTCAGTTTCACTATCCGCGTCTCCTCCTAACCAACACCACACCACACCACACCAACCAATACCACAAACCTCTTCTTCCTCTTTGATTCCAACCTTGTCCCGCGCCTTTTACGTCCTTTTCTTTTTCTTTACAGCTGACGTTTTCTTCTTAGCACAAGGTCTTTGGACGATCCCAATTGCCACACAGCACGTTACTCTTCTCAATCCTTACGCCACCACTGACAAATGTGTTTCGTCAATTGCAAGTTATTTCTTGGCTGGCGCCTACCAATGGCTCTTGATAGTGAATAAAACTTTTCTCTTTCTGGCCACAGGCCCTTCACCTTGTCTCTCTTTTTCTTGCTTTACTCCCTCTACCGACAAAACTGCTACACACAACAACCCACTACAACTGTACAACTTACATTTATATATTTATGGTAATTTTTTCTACAATTAACACTTAAAACAAACGCTATAAAGAAAGTGACTGGAAAGAACACCTGTTACACGCTGAATTGTACAAATTTACATAATTCCTGAAACATACATCTAAACTACACAATACACTAAGAATGTTTAAATATTAAATAGTTAAATGTTACATGAGTTACGTAACAAAGTTACGTAACAATGAACGACAAAAAATCCAAACAACACACTAAAACAAAAACTTAAACTAAACGCAAACAACTACTAAATAATTTCGTGACATCCAGTTACTCATCAAGACTTACCCACTTGGCCCCGTGCTCGCAGTCCGTAATAATTAGCCTTAAAAAGCCACAGTAATCGAGTTGAGTAGTTCCGTAGTGGGCATTTTTTACTGACGAACTCGCTTATGAGGGAGGAATGGGCTAAAGAAAATGGCGTTAACCAAGATGGCGACTGAAAGTGATCGTGCACGCAGTCGATCTTTTCATTGTTAAAATTATTTTCGTTTACATTAGGAGTGGTAGTCCGTGGGTAGTCCGTGCCTTGGAGTACTCCGTGGGGCAATACGCGGAGTGGGGGTGGGGGAGTCAGAGGCTACTCCACGGGGCGGGTGTCAGTCTTTTCAACTCTCCCGTTTTAAGGAGTCTGCGCGTTTTGAGAATGATTTTGTTTATTTCATTCTTTTTTCACCTGATCCTGCTAACTATCTTTTGTTATTGATCCGACTGGATTCTGACTTTGTTTACACAGACTTCATCAGGGATTGTGACAAGATTTCCTGTTAAAGCAACTAGTTTTAAACTGGTTAATGTTGCTTTATTTAATTGCGTTAAAATTAGGGTCTGGATAGGAATAAAAACAGGTCTACAAACAAATACGCGCATGATTTAGCGTTACAAAATCAACAGGGATCAACGGTTTCACGTTAAATCACAATTTAGTGAATTGCAATCCTTAAAATCTTGTCGCTTCTGCCAACGTAATGGTGGATTTATGTCTAGCAATAAAGCTGAGGTTTCGTAATGCAAAGTATACATTTTTTTTAAATTGGCCATTCCGAAATTCAAAATAGAACTGGGACGAGTTTCAAATTTTGAAGTAATCGATAAATTGACACCATCACATGAAAGAAAGCATTGAGTTTAGTCATTTGACCAAATTTGATCCTTTTAGGTTGAACAGAGACCAAGTTATAGACCTTGAAACATAGCTCAAAATCCATACAAACGTCTCTTTTGAATTTCGGAATGGTCAATTCCGACGTAACCTGACTTCAATTCAAGGAGGTTTTGAACAATACCCGTCTCTGCATAAGTACTCTTGAAGGCTTAGAGAATCACGCTGAATTACAATGAAAGGCCAAACTGGCTAGTGGGCCGGTCAGGGTACAGACTTGAGATTACAGAAAGTGCTATTACTAAATCAATCACGACTACGACGACTATGACGACGACTACACTACAACAACAACTGACTACTACTACGAGGACGACGACGACGACGACAACTACGACGACTGCTAATAATTAGCAATTATAATAGCGACACTGAGGTGAATAATACGATGTTAAAGTACGCCATGACAGTTGAGGGACGTTCAACAGCCGCAATTTTGACATCACAAGTATCCAAGTTGTATTTTTTTGTTTTGGTCGGCTTATCCTGGCGTCTTCATGTCAAACAATAGGAGCTAATTCTGAGGTTATGATTAATTTCAAATTCCTATTTATTTTCACTGCAGAGAACTCTATACAAGAACTACACAACATAATATTCATAGAGACTAGGAACGTTAATTGGGCATCCAACGAGCGCCCGCAATATCTCGCAGTATCATTTGGCAAATTTCCAACATACATGTGATTAGATGTGTTCAGTGACAGTCCCCTTGGTAAACTGGAATATTTTGCTGAATACAAGCTAATACAGGCTCAGGTCCATTTAATAAATTATTTGTAGAGATACAATTACATCAAAAAACACATCGCAAATTGCTTCTACAGCTAATTATTTGAGAGACGTTTTTGTTTCAAAACTGACTTCATCACTTGAGGTGATGTTACAAGAGCAGCCTGCAAACAGGTGTGATTATTTCACTTTTGTTAAGCTGTGCGCATGCTTTGGAATAACATTAGTCATTATACTAACAAAAATGATCAATTATTTGTTTTTCGTTGAATGAAGGGACAACGCTGTCCAATGGAATCGACAATTAAAACGGCCAACTCAAATTTGATAGCAATTCTGACGAGTCTCGAAAAACAAAGCTTTTTCGCACCAGAGTGATGTGTTTACTTTATTCAGCAAATACATCAACCGAATAAAATACTAGCTCGTACCAACTCTGTTTTCTAGAACGCATTATTGAGCAAGATAAAATGTCAAATAAAAGATTATGCTGACCTTCCCGCTTTTATGATATAGTCACTTTACGTGAAATTCAGTTGCCATTTTGGACAGCTGGAGTACTTAGTTTCGTCCGTTGTCATGGCAAAACCAGGACATTCAGTTTAACCACCCTGCACGTATATTTAAAGTCACCTAGCTTGACTCAAAACTGACCAATAAGAATGTCGAACCGTTAAAAAGCTTGTCATCGCTAATTTCTGTAAGGTAATATTGCGTCCTGTTTTAACACCTGTAAACTGGGTACACTGCAAGCCTTAGTTGAACTCCATTAACCACAACAGCGCCTTGCGTCGACATACTCTTGACAACGTCTGACTGTTTTGGATTTTGATATAAGATGAAACACTTGCGTGCCTTGTTTAGATTATTTTTCTTGCTTGTTCAACTGGCTGGCTCGATTCTTCAGCATGCCACTGCAAACAATTTTGGGAGGTATCACCTTGCAAATTTCACCTACAATCTCCACGATTTTTATTTAAATGGGACTCTAATTTTTGCTGGTTTGTTTCCCATACATTACGCCCCACAAAAGAACACCATGTCCCAGCATTGCCGAGGGAAGTTCAACATCCACGGATTTGAAGAGGCCGTAGCAATGATCTACGCTATAGAACAGATAAACAGCGACTTAAAACTTCTTCCTGGAATCACCATCGGAGCAGACATAAAAGATTCTTGTAGCAGTGTGGAC
>OX419338.1:14419424-14471924 GCA_948470475.1 Galaxea fascicularis
AAATGACTACAATGTAAAGTAAACGGCCATATAATATCGGATATCTGTAGGTAACGTTCGTATAAAGGCATCTTCAATGACACCAGCACATAAATCAGTCAGCTGTCTCGGGAAAGGACCGGAGAGAGAGACTGAAGCGCTTTGTTTGATTCATTATTCGTTTGGTTTAATCTGTTTTTGTTGTTGTTGTTGTTGTTGTTCGAAATTTGGCTCTTGCATATTCTAAGCATGTTTTATTTTTCTTCAATCCGTGCAGAGCTGTTGTTGGAAGTGCGTTCCATGTCCCACCAATCAGATTTCCCACAACCCCGTGAACGGCTCATGTCACCGCTGCCCTGCTCATTATTGGTCGAACACCAACCACACTGCCTGCTTACCAATAATTCCAACAGCCGTCAAACTGAGTGACCCAGCCGGCTTAGCAGTTGGCGTGGTTACCTTTCTAGGCGTTTTGGGTGTCATTTCTATCAGCATTGTTTTCTATCGCCATGGCAACACACACATTGTGCGAGCTTCTAGCAAAGTTCTAAGCTATGTGATGTTGTTTGGAATCGTCCTTGGCTACCTGACTGCGGTTCTGGTATTGCTGGAGAGAACAGAGGCGCTTTGCAAAGCCGTGCTCTTTACTTTTAGCATCAGTTTTTGCATCGTGGTGGGAACGCTGTTTATCAAGACAAACCGGATATACCGGATATTCAGTAAAAGAGCAATGAGGAAAGGTACGTCTTAAATCACTTTTACGGCGTTGATAGGTAAGCACTTGTAGGAATCGTAAAGTCATCAGCTTGGCAGCAATCAGTTACTGTTGCAAGAAAAACGCCTACATACAATACACGCCTAAAGTACTAAAATCGTTTTAAATATATCCCAGAGCTTCGCTTCAATAACCAAAAATTTTTAAACTGGAGGGAACCTGGTTCAAAGACTCAACTAGGTATAAAACAGGACCTGACAAATTACGTTCAGTGCAACGGAAAAGTCAGAATTTGTAACCACAAAGAACATGTTTTAATTCTGAACATTAAGTTGTAGTCATTACCAACTAGAGTGAGGTCTTTACGGGAAAATCCCAAACTGCCACCTTGCCATATGTCGCTCGGTCACTGCAGGAAAGGCCAAGGTATGAGTTTGACTGTAAAGGCCGAATGTTTCGCAGTTCATAAGTGGTTTATTATATGGCTTCAAAAAAGTTAAAAGTACTAGCTTCGTCTTGTCAGTTTTGCAAAATTCGGAATCGGCCAGCCATCATTACTGGAGAATAATGTCCTAGCCCTTAGCCAATCAGAGCGTGCGTTATATCGGCTACTTGCACCAGTCATACAATAATTAAAGGTGGTGACATAACTTAGGCCGCGCCACTCATGTACCGAACCTAACTGACAAATTAAGTCTGGCAAAAGAGCGACGTTTGAATCAGTCCGGTACGGCAGTTTTAATTCGGTGCGGCAACGTTGTTCAAGTTCGACAAGGTCTGCCGTATTATTCGACGGTGGAGCGGCAATTGATTCATACGGTGCTCTTTTCATGTGCCGAACCAAATGCATTAATTATGACAATGAATAAATGTATAATGCCTTCTCCGTATATTAAATGACTTGGATGTTTAGTTTATCTTAAGCATGGTAAGGTTAGATAAAATTAGGGTTAGCTTGTGCATTTATGATTGGGGAGTCTCGCTGATTTTCTTAGCCAGTAATGAATACATAGCATTCA
The DNA here is from genome assembly GCA_948470475.1 of Galaxea fascicularis. Classification (NCBI taxonomy): domain Eukaryota; kingdom Metazoa; phylum Cnidaria; class Anthozoa; order Scleractinia; family Euphylliidae; genus Galaxea; species Galaxea fascicularis. The sequence goes on from OX419338.1 coordinate 14,421,138, forward strand.
TAGCTTTCTTCTTCAGAGCTCATTACAGCGAAAACAAGAAATATCATGAAAACAAAACAAAAACGAAACAAAACAGAACAAAAATGTATACTTTCTCAAAATTTTCAGGAACTCCTCCATGTTTGAGCGACAAATGGGTGCTCGGTTTTGTTGCCATCCTCGTTGCCATAGAAATAATCATCTGCTTAGTCATTACACTGACTAGCCCAGATGATGGCCTCAAAGAAGTCCAGTACTCCGATATGAATAACGAAGCCTTCGTACAATGCAAGCTCGCGTCCTACACCAACTATAACATGGCCTTGTGGTGGAGTTATAACTGTGGCCTGGTGCTCGTCTGTACCTATCAATCTTTCCTCACGAGGAAAGTCCCAGGCAACTACAACGAAGCTCGATTCATCGCGTTCAACATGATGACGATCTCTACGGATGTCTTGATGTTCTTTTTGTCCTATTACGGCACCAAGACCTACTACAAAGACATTTTGGTGAGCTCGTTCTTAATAGTCGCGGACACTGTAACAATTAGTTGCATGTTCTTACCCAAAGTTTACGTGATTGTATTTCGGCCACAGAAGAACGTCGAACAAAGTACGACAGTGACCCTAGGAACGTTGGACGAGGACGGATATAATGACGAAAGGAAAATCAGCACAAGGTCAAACGCCTCGACTGTGAGCTCTCTGTCTAATGGCAGCAGTGGTCTAGTGGAGGCGAAACAGGACATACGATGTGATGTCAATCACAAGGAGTGTGTAACTAGAAAAACACCCGTTACCTCAAACGGAAGTGCTAGTGAAGCCTTGCTCGTGGACGGCAATGATGAGCGTCCCACAGTGATTAGACCTGAGGACTCTAGTCTGAGCTCGCGAACTGTACGTTTCGAAGATGAACTTGACTTTGACTTTGCTCATTAGGATTCTTCAAATTTCGACGGCTCTTTGATACCCCAGATTGAACATAGTCGAAGGGAATCGCCTATACGATCGATATGATACACGAGTAAGTTTACAGGAAGCACAAACTTATCTAGTAAAAATATATACGAAAAATGTAAAATATAAACTAGAAAGCAAATAAAATGATGGCAAAATTACCTATACATTTGCATACAAATACAGTGTTTAAAACTATCCCTTAAGCTCAAAATTTAACATGGCGAATCTTAAGCGAATTTCTTGAGCCCGCTATGGTGCGTATTGTGTGTCTGGCAGCGCATCCCATATGTTTGCGCATGCTGCAAAGTAAAGCAGTTGGTTAAGGCAGTATTGTCCTTCGAGTATTTTTGATAATTTCTTAGTTTGGACAGATTTCTCACCCATACACCATCGCCTCAACAAATTACCCATTTATAGTAAATTTTATACGCTGATGTGAGTCATATATGAACTGCGGAAATGAAATCAAATGAAGACTGATCCGCGCAGTTGTGAATGCAATCATATAATTATAATTTTTCAGGATTTTCATTTATGAAATGCATATAATTGCGTTCACAACTGCGAGGATCAGTCTTCATTTGATTTCATTTCCGCAGTTCATCTATGATTTCCTTCATATACATCACTCGCATTCATCACTTAATTTCACGGGAACATGTCAACCTACAACTGACTTGCTCCCAACGTCAATGACTTCATAGCTCAGTTGGTTAGTTAGTTCACGAGGTCACGGATTCAAACCATGTACAGGTCGTCCTGAATTTTTTCAAGCGTCTTTACTCAATTGCATAATTGCGTTCACAACTGCGAGGATCAGTGTTCATTTGATTTATATGGTGAATGATATCATTTGTAGGGTGAACACACGATCAAAATTTTACTTTTCTTGAAACCGGCCCTTGTAATGAGCAAGGTGATCACTTCTTATGACTTTTCAGGAAGCCATCATTTGGAACATTGACTAAAACTTATCAGTAAAAGACGGCCATGTGATATAAAATTGTAAAAGATAACTGAGACTAAAAAAGCTTACTAGAGCATTTGTTTGGTAGAAGGTCAGTGGTTGCCATAAAAAAATCAGGTCACCTGAAGAATGACAAACCGTCAAAAATTGTTGACAGAAAAAAAAAAAAGGTTTTGTTCACCCCTACTGAATTGCGTACCGTTTGTAAAATCTCCACCTTTACGACCTTAACCATCGGGATATCTTCTTTATGTCTATGTGTGTGTCGTGTATATGTTTTGTTTACTACAAATTAAAGGGGCAAACGTATGACACGTTTTGATGTTGCAAAGCATGTTAGCATACCGTCACATTTTTTGATTACAATCACTGAGCTGGGACTGCCAGAATTGTATCTTGAGACATCTCACTGAGCTGTTTACTGTCTCCTGTTTACTAATCCCACCAGATTCGATGATTAAGGGTGCACATTTTCTGATATAAAAAGCAAACATTATCGTGCTTACCTTGTCAACAAAATATCGGTCTTGCTGGATTAACAATTGCGCCAAACAAACATTTAATCAACATTATTTGACAAAAGTTATGAATTGGTCAACAGTGATTCCATTCCTTCCTCACTAGAACAGGATTAAACGGGAATTCTGGTCAAACAGGTTATCCCAACCGCTTCCTTGTTTTACAATCGGTTTATCTGTCTTAAATGGTTTTGAAGAGACAAAAGGTATGGCGAGGCCGGTGACAGTTGGAGGAAAAAAAAATCGGCTGTTAAGCAACAGTATCATCATAAACGACAAAGAAAGCGCACAGCTAAGCACAACGCTTACGAATCTCGAAATTCAACAACGCAAAGAGATGTCGCGGTGGGAGAGAGAGAAAAACAAACTTAGTTTGCCAAGTATTAAAACTAAGAGTTGCGAACGAATTTCTTCCACGCCACTGGCTTCTCCGACGACTTCGCCTCTACCTAGCCCCGTGCTACGGCGTCGGGAAAGTGATATTCCCGCCTACGCAATGGCAGCATTGATATCTGAAGCTAGCGTAACTAAAACTGAACGTCTGCGTGGTGTAAACCAGCTTAGTTGTGGCTCTGAAATCACTGGTTTAAGGAGATCAAAGTCATCTCAGAATATTAGATTGTGTGCGAGTCCACAATCACCTCGAGCTTTAGGATCCGCAAGCCCTAAACTTCTCAACAGAAGATCTACAATGGGACAAGTCTCTAAGTTAGAGAATACCCGCAACACACCAATACCCACTGATTCAGAAAGACGTTTTTCAGCTGACCTTATACCGTCTATTCAAGTGGTGGATAATTCAAAGTCATTAAATGAAAGAGTCAAAAGATTCAATGAAAGTTTGCAAAACTTCAGCAAGGAATCCAACCAGGGCAAGAACAGCATGACCGTAGCAGAGGACGATCCACTACCTTCCAGGGAATTGTTAATACCACAGCGGCCTACTCCCCACAGGTGGAAATCATTACCCAGTATGTTTCAAGCGTCTAGTAGCGAAAGAGCGTCTTCGGAGAGAATGACACCCTACGAGGATATGAGAAGATGTAGGTACCTACGCATCCCTGATATACCCACACTGAGTGTTGATCAAATTTTTGACAAAGATGCAAAACAAACTGCGAAAACGGATGGAAAACAATCAACTTAAGAAGGACAAGATCTATTTAGTTGAATTAACGCATCATTTGTCAAATCTGTGGATATTCACGGCGGCGTGTGTTGCTGAAAATAAGTTGGTGGTCTTCAGCTAGGGAGTGCCGGTACGTTATGTTTATTGAAGTTCATTTTCTTATAAACCTAGCGGCTGTAGGAACTGTTGCCTTCATAAATTTGCAGTTTCTATCGGAAACAATACACGTTTTATTTCCTATTTGTACGTTTCGAACCGGCTTCGCAAAGGATGTTAATATGAAGAATCGCCACTGACTGGCTAACACGAATCAGTCTATTCTCTGAGCGGTCAGATGTGTCTGATTGTGTGCCGGCTTGTGTTGTCTGGGTACTGGCATCGATTCTTAGCTTCTAATATCTTAATTCCATTTTACCTTTTGAAGTTGCTATTGTCGGTGATCAGTAATAAACTTAGCTAGTCCCGAAATCTAATCTAGTCTGAATCTACCTATGTTGATCATACTCTTTGCCTCCCTATACTGTCTATACTGCTAGCTTGATTCAACTCTGAATCAGTGGTGTCCTTCCTCAGTTCTTTATTTTCTAATAAATAAGGTTTTCAAATTTGACATGCCCACAGGTAGCTAATGCTAATCTGGGTGGGCCATGTCTTGACCAAAGAAAGTAGGTAGACAAGTTTCCTGGAAGAAAAATGTACAAGTGTATCAATTATTTAATTAAGATTATGAGTTAATGAGCACCATATTCAGAGAAAGCGCTATTTTAAAAATATCTTATTTTTACAGACATATTTAAGTCTGCAATAATACAATTAAGCTTACGACTACATTCATTACTATTTAGTCCTTACATTGTTCGAGTTGTGCTGTGAGTATTGTTTTTCTTAAAAATAGTACCGTCGGTATTATGTGTTGTTATAAAGTTCTTTATCAGACTATAAACTACCACTTAGTCCGGTTTATTGATGATTTGGACTGGATTTTATTGTTTAATCAAATGCTGAGATTTCCGTGCGCAAGCTCATTGAAAATGTTCTCAGAACCAGTGCTTGACAGTCAATTATCCAGTTATCAAATTTATCATTCACAGCCCCTTAATTACTTTAGAAAAGCCCTGACCTTTTTTCTGTAGAGCAAGCCTTTAACTTGAGTCCACTTGAGACAAGCTGGTTATTTTTGGATAACGACTTTCGAACTCATTCGAACATGTGCAATCTTACCCGATCGGCTTTTAAAGGTTTTATAATAGGTAGAGTTCTTTCCAGGCTCGGGGTTCCTTCTCATTCTCAAAAGCTTTGGATCCTGAAAACAATGTGAGCTCAGTTATGTCTTCATTGGGTTTTTGTTGGTGGCAGTCCGCCCGAGAGGGAACGGTTTTCACCTTCCTGGTATTCAAAGTAGGTCAGGGAGTCATAAAGAAGGACAAGGGCCCATTGAGATGGATGTTTAGCCATAACGGGTGCCAGTTAGCCAATTATTGGAAAGGGCAGCACAAGTTGAACAGACACTGCGTGAGGAAATTAAAGAGCACGTTTACTCTCGCGTTTCATTGAGGAGTCACACTGATTCAGTAAAGTAGGAAATTAAATAATTTCATCTCTAAAAAAAATGAAAACGCCATTTAGGAGCTAAGAGAAGCTCTAACAATGAACGAAAAACTTACCAAAAAAAGCTTTTGCAGAATTTAAATAAATTATGACAGGGTTTCGGGTTAAAACTTGAGGATAAGTCTACAGTTGAATTCCAGCTCTTTTTTTACGCTTTGGTGACCCGTACTGGAATGTGTGTATTTGCACGCTTATTTTCTGACTGAAAATACCGATGAACAATGTTCCTTGACGATCAATTCAATTCAATTACTTTATACACAGTAAACGAAATCATCATGTATGAAAGTAATATTAAGAACTAATGCTAATGACAATATTAGGAACTCAAGGTATGATAATGAGTGATCAGTGCTTTCCATGAAAGCCGTGGATTAACTTTTTTTTATTTTTCTGAACAGTTTTATTTCACAGTGAGGACGAACACTTACACTACTTACAGCACTTATATTATACTTAACCATACTTATATTACTACTTACACTGTACTTTACACTACTTATATTTGTGCTACTTACAATACCTATGTTACAGGTGTGATTGTTGCGATGTCTTGCCAGTAAAAAAAATATATATATATTTATAGAAAGCTGGAAGATGGTTGTGCTAGGTCAAGGAGGTTATAATCATAGTTACATTTAAACAGTTTCTTGCCGCCAACGTTTACGTTGGTTAAGAATGACTTTGGTATACACTACCATGGAGCATCCGAGTTAGAACATAACCGTTTGACCCAGTTTGACTTAAGTGCCTTGTCGAAGAGAAAAAAGTCTTTCATGTCCAGGATGGATTAACTTTTTATGTACACATTTTATGAAAAAATCTGGAAAGAAATTCTTGGAAGCAAACAAGTGTTGGTACGTAGTAAAAGAATATCTCTATTCTCGCAATAACGATGAGGTATGATGCATCGTTATCAGACATGTTTGGGATCGGAAGTATCAAATCGAATGGGGAAAAATTCGCAAGAGCATATGGCAAATGGCTTAAATTTGATCGACATAGTGAATCACAAGATCAACGTACGTGAATTCACAGACTATGATATTGACTATTGCTAGTTATTTAGCTAAAGGCCGGTTCAGACGCCGTACTTTTCATGAGCCTAACTTAATTCGAATTTGGACCGACCCAAATTAACAAAAGTACGCCTGTTGATTTAGACGTTGAACTTTATTAGCAGTTCCATAGCCGTTCCCAATACAGTTGCAGGAAAACTAATCAATATTGTCAGTGATTTTGAAAATATATACCAGACTATAATTTATGTATTAATTTCGGCACATGAAAAGTTCGGCGTCTGAATCAAGGCCGTTCCAAAGTCGAAATTCACAGCCAAGCCAGGCGAAAAGAACGCCTGAGCCGTCCCAAATTAAAATGACCGTTCCTAATCGATTCAGACGCCGATCTGTTCACGTACTTAATTCTATTAATTAGGTTCGGCTCATGAAAAGTACGGCGTCTGAATCGGGCCTAAGATTATTTAGGCCAGAGCAAAAGATTGAACCTTCAGTTTTCGTCTGAGGGTCGCAGGAAGAACAAACAAAAAACCAGATTAAAAACTGATAGATATAAGACGCGATCGATATCCTCGTTATTAACTTAATAACAGAGTTTAACATCCATTCAGAAATAATAGCCCAGAGATAAATATACCGCACATGTGCCTCAAAGTTTAAGCCGCGTACGACACTGCTACCGGAACACAGTGATGAGATCACGTAAATGTTGCTAAGGAATAAAAAGACATTCAAAAAATGGCTGTCGAAGTGTAGGACATCTTCCTCCCTCTCAGTATGCTAAAATGCGACTTAATAATTTGTCTTAGCGGCACTGTTTATACGTATCAGACAGAGACGAAACTGCGAACATGAGCCCCAGCGTTGCCATGCTGATCACAACACTCATGACACACACGATCCCGACGTTCAGTTCCATTTTACAACCACGCTGTATAGCCCGTTTCCAAAGGTACCAGAATAAAGACAAAAAGAAGAATATAAAAGGAGCCCCACAAAAGAAATCGAAGCTTGCAGTCAAGCCGTATCCCCACTCATATTTCTTTGTCGAACAACGGACGAAATAGAAGTTGGCAATAACAGACTGCGGAAAAGCCTCAAATACGACTTTCATTGCGTTTATCTGAAGAATTCTGGCGTCATATAAATTTTCTGCGTCACAGCTGTCTTGGGTGGCAATGCGTCGCAATTCGCAAAAGTGTACGTAGATACGGCCGAGACTAACAAAGCATCCCGTGATCACGAAGATAAGCAATGCTTCAAAGACAGTTTTTTTATGATCGTTGAACAATTTTCCTTTGTGATATTCCACTGTTATGGCGCCGTCAATAAGCTTGTCCGTTATTTCAAATACTATCGCACAGGTCGTGTATAATGAGCATATCCCACTGCAGTTGGAAAGGCAGGTATTAAATAACGAGCGCATAGCATTTCGAAATTTCGTCTTCAGGCTTTCCCTCGAGTTACACTCCATCTTAATCGGAAGAACTGTGATCCTCCTCAAGTCACGTGGTTGTCACCTTAGAACAAGCTTGAGCGCGAAATTCAGTCCGCACGGTCGAAAAAATATATTTAATTATGCCTGCAAAACAAGCGCGTGATTTTCAGGAGGAAATATACGAGATGTACATTTTGGCTAATATTATTAAGGCTAGTATAGTATGGGTATTTTTTCATAATTATCTATTTACACACTATTAGCAATTACACTCTTTTTTTTTTTATAAGAGCCTTTTTCAGTTAGAACGTTGAGGCTGAGGTTAACCCAAATTTTAAAACATAACCCAGGCTGAGAATCAGCTAAGAACGTATTTTCTACGTTCACTACAAAATAAGAACGTTTTCAGGCTCAAATCGCGAAAAAAAAAATAAGAACGTCGAGCTTCCAAAATTAGACGTTCTTATATAAAAAAAGAGTGTACTAGACAATGGCGCATTTCAGCAGAGTCCCAGGCGATTCTGTGGTTTGTCTGTAAATGGTTTTCAGTTATGTTATTGCTGAGGTCACCGTTTCTCGTCGCTCGTTTGTGTTCAGTCAGTTTCAAATTCAAGTTTCTGCCGGTCTCACCCATATAGGTGGCCGGGCAAACGCAGCACTGCTTCCTGTCTGTCTTTTGGTTCGTCTTTGTCCTTAACGTTCGTCAGTAGTTGCCGTAAAGTTGTGATGGGGTTTGTGAGCAACACAGTCAAAGGTTGTCGCACTTTGTAATAAACTTTCAAATACCCTTTGAATAGGACGTTTGGTAGAAATTATATGACATAACTACTAAACTGAGAGAACAAAAAAAAAAGCGCCTTCGTCTCCACGCTTCTCGCAATTGTTATTTCAGAGATATCGATCACACAGCTTGCCTAGCAATGATGGAGTGCCATCAACAATTCCACTTTACAACTGCCACTACCTACGAACGACCTAATGGACTAACTGAACCTCTGCCTTACGTCTACCTTCTTCCAGTGCAACAGCTACGATACCTTACATCAAAGGCACATCCAAACCAATACACGCATCCTACAGCCCTACATCTTCCGTGTTGCTCACAAACTCATCACAACTTTACGTCAACTACTGACGAACGTTAAGGACAAAGACGAACCAAAAGACAGACAGGAAGCAGTGCTGCGTTTGCCCGGCCACCTATATGGGTGAGACCGGCAGAAACTTGAATTTGAAACTGACTGAACACAAACGAGCGACGAGAAACGGTGACCTCAACAATAACATAATGTTGTGCCGCGTAGCACTATAAACACATACAAGTGGTGGAACAGAGAATTAACTCTGCACTGTAAATTAAAGTGCTAGTAGAAACCCATGAAAACCCACTGGGCGTTAGCCCTAGTAAAGGGTATCAGGGAACCACACGAGGCAAAGAAAAAATTCTTATGACCTCGGTGGGAATCGAACCCACGACCTCCGGATTAGATCTACCGTTGCTCTGCCGACTAAGCTACGAGGTCGGACAGAGAAAGTAGGGGATGATTAAGATGGTGAATCGCGGCGAAGAGAAAGTAAGGGTACATATATATAATGTTGTGCCGCGTAGCACTATAAACACATACAAGTGGTGGAACAGAGAATTAACTCTGCACTGTAAATTAAAGTGCTAATAGAAACCCATGAAAAACCCACTGGGCGTTAGCCCTAGTAAAGGGTATCAGGGAACCACACGAGGCAAAGAAAAAATTCTTATGACCTCGGTGGGAATCGAACCCGCGACCTCCGGATTAGATCTACCGTTGCTCTGCCGACTAAGCTACGAGGTCGGACAGAGAAAGTCGGGGACGATTAAGATGGTGAATCGCGGCGAAGAGAAAGTAAGGGTACATATATATAATGTTGTGCCGCGTAGCACTATAAACACATACAAGTGGTGGAACAGAGAATTAACTCTGCAGTGTAAATTAAAGTGCTAGTAGAAACCCATGAAAAACCCACTGGGCGTTAGCCCTAGTAAAGGGTATCAGGGAACCACACGAGGCAAAGAAAAAATTCTTATGACCTCGGTGGGAATCGAACCCACGACCTCCGGATTAGATCTACCGTTGCTCTGCCGACTAAGCTACGAGGTCGGACAGAGAAAGTCGGGGACGATTAAGATGGTGAATCACCGAGGTCATAAGAATTTTTTCTTTGCCTCGTGTGGTTCCCTGATACCCTTTACTAGGGCTAACGCCCAGTGGGTTTTTCATGGGTTTCTACTAGCACTTTAATTTACACTGCAGAGTTAATTCTCTGTTCCACCACTTCAACAATAACATAGCTGAACACCATTCACAGACAACCACAGAATCGACTGGGACTCTGCTAAATGCGTTACATACAGTACTAATTACTACCAACGGATAGTACTGGAAAGCTGGTTTACTAACTTAGAACAGACACCACTATAAACCGTTGCTTACAACTTCCCGCACCTTGCAAACGACTTGTAGTCGACGACATAAACAACGGACAAACAGCAGAGTGACCGACACACGCGTACAGAAGTTAATCTAACAAAAGACGGACCGAAACGCACCAATCACTGTTGACAACAGACAAACAACAGACCGACTAATTTTACTAACAATAGACGTACACACACTAGACTAACAAAGGAAGGATCGAAACGCACCAATTACTGTGTACAGTCTTTACAGCTAATGACAACTAGACTTAACTGACACTCGATCAATAACATCACGACTTCGTTGATTAATTACATCAACGACCAGAGTATTTATACCATCTACTGACGTTACACAAATCACTTGACTCTGATGATTACTTTCGCCCAGGTTGTCGAAACGTCAGTCAATGTCACCACAAACGGTCCTTCTCAGGACTACACTCGCCCGGACGGTCGTACTCCACTTAATTATGATACAAGCTTTAGTTCACCTGGATAAAGATAATATTCAGAGATGTAAAATTTCATTTCAATTGATTATTTACCAGCCCATAAATCACACTTTGAGAAAAATACGCTTCATATAGGCCATTTCCGAGTTCATGTCTGCCTCCTCTTCAAAGCAAGTCTAAGTGCGAAGTTTTTGTGATGGTAATTAGTTCTACTTTACATATGAATGAAAACTAATTTTCATAACAAAAACTTGGCACTTAGACTCGCTTTGAAGAGGAGGCAGACATGAACTCGGAAATGGCCCATTGGAGTACCTGGTTGTTTACCATTTACATGAGAAAACCGGTTGGTCGACGGTTTGTACAAATGGTAAGCAAAAATCCCCAATGAAAAATTCTGTTCAGGATTGGTGTGTACCATTTGCACAACACCTACTAAATAACACGTGACATGCATCAAAATTGGAGTAGGGCTTGGAACTAGTGAAAATCACAAATGGTACACATATTTTCCGTTCGGAAATTTTGGACTACCTCTCATTCCATCCGAAATTTCCGGATTTTTTGGGTAAATGGTAAACAACCCCTGTAAACTAGCTTATGGCTAACAGTATTTTCCACATTATGTAGAGTATGTCAAAGTCGATAGAATGGGAATGTGGATGCTAGTACCTCTTATAAAGCGTTCCGAATATAGAATATTTAGCTTGAAGGGAAGATTGTTTTGACCCGGATCGACTTGAGAAAAGAGCGAAACAATTCAGTTCGTCTGGAAATCTTCAATTAAAAACGTAACTGTCGTTTCTCTTCTAGTAAATGGCCTGTTTTGAAATGAAGAAGTACGCTTAATGGATCAGCTGATCGGAAAGAAATAACGATGGAAATCAGGAGTGCGAGCATTTATTTCGTACGCTATCAGCGAAAACCAACTTCATTTTCCAGACTTCGACCTTGACAATCGATACTTCGTAGACTAAAATGACTAAAATAATTATCGCCAATACGAAATTCTAATTGTGGACTCTTGCACTTCGCCCTCTACGAGTGATTCCACGGAAACATTACAATCACTGGAGAAACTGACTCTCTCGTGGTTCGAGCGAAATGAGCCGAATCGGCGATGTTTACCAAGATGCATTGCGATTGTAGTAGTGATTTCGGATGCTTTCTATATATATATTATATATTATATATATTATATTTATTTAATCTTTTTTTCTGTAAATATGACGTAATTCAACCCTTGGGTTGCACAGTTATATATTCAATAAACTATCTAACTTTTTTCTTGACTTCAATCCCTTACAAATATTGCACCTGCATTGTACGAATCTTGACGAGAGTGTCTAATTAATTGTCGCGTGTTGCTAGTCGCGGGTCTAGAAAATTGTCGCGAGTCCAGGAAAATCTCTTCTTCTTCACAGCCGAACTACATTACTTGTGCTAATACATTTATTCACTAGCACTCTGAAAGTTGAGTCAGACACTAGCAGCAAATTTTCCACTCTTGGAAGTGGAGTTGGAAGTTTCCTGGCTCTGAGATCCTGGTCGATTTCTCAAAATCGTTTAACTTTTATTTTCCTTTTATATCAGTTGACTCGCCGTCAGCGGGCTTCTGAAAATAAACAGATCCCTCTTCTTTTTATACCCTGGCTTTATATTTTCAATTTTGTTTAGTAGCATAACCGCTTTAAGTTCATTTGTAGTATTCCGGTTTTATTTTTATTTTGACTGTTATTTTTTCTGGCTCGTCTTAACCCGTGGCTCGCTCGAGTGGTCACGTGACCAGCACAGAAACAATAGAGGGGGATTACAGCAATAACAATAAGTCCTCCCAACGATCCCCTGCTTTGCAAAAATTATTGAACAGCGAATAGTCAGAGAAAAGACATGAAAACTCTATTCTCAGCAAATATTTTCCTTTTTTTCTGGCACAATTTTTTCCAAAATTTAAGCAATTCCAATTTGAAATTTGTTATCAGCTAATTATTTGCTGGTATTTCCAATGCTGCAGCTGTTAAAAATCGTGTTTACTTTTGGCAAGGAGTTCTCTTTGCGAGAGTTTTCCAAATGTCAATCCGGACTTCGCTTGGCTTTTCTTCAGCCAATTATGTACCCAAAAACTGAGCGACAGCAAGGAAAACGAGTCAGTTAGGATCCAAAATGAAATATTGGACAGACCAAGGAAGCTTCTAAAATTGAAGAATTTTCAGAGGGAAAACAGCATCCAGTTACACAGCAACGTCCGAAGAGAGCGCCTGCATGATTGAAACCTTGCCAAACCACCCGAGCTTTCCTTCACCAGACCAGTTAACTATAACTAGACCAGTTATCAGACCCGTTAACAATAACTAACTATTATATCTTCAAGCTTGCTCTCTTTACCTATAAAGCACTACGTGGTCTGGCCCCTGATTACGTTGCAAATCTGTTAACTTTCTATAAACCTGTCCGCACCCTGCGTTCCTCAACGTCCATCAATCTGTCTGTCCCAAGATCTAGAACCTCCACCTATGGCGACAGATCCTTTGCGTGTGTATCCCCCAGGCTCTGGAACAAACGTCCTGATTTTAAAAGATATCCCAAGACCTGAGATTCCTTTAAAACCAGGCTCAAGACACACCTTTTTAAAAATGCTTTCAACCTATTGCAAATTTTTAATCTTATTCTTGTAATTATTTTAAATCTTATGTAAAAACATTGAGACTTATGTATAATGCGTTTTTAAGAACTGTATTATTAATATTATTATTGTTATTATTATTATTATTATTATTATTATTATTATTATTATTAAAATAGCAAAGCCAGCAGAGCTGCTCTTAACATCCAAACCCTGATTCTCACCGGTTCAAAGAGAAAAAAAAAAGACAAACAATTCGTGTTTGCTTTCATTTTTGCACATTAATTACGGCCTTTTATTGGTTAGCAAATCAAAAGAATACAATTATGCTCGCACAACTTTATTTCGGTTTGTGCCTCTGATTGTGATTGGCTGGAGTAATTTTTCTGGTTCTGTTCTTGCGTAACAATGAAGAACAATTTTAAAATATATTCACACACAAGCAGAAATGAATACAAAAAATGAATACAAAAAAAAAACATTTCACAAAACTCGAAGTTAGCATAACATAAGCTCGTCGAGGAGGGAGGTAAGGTGGAAAATGACGGGTTCTCAATGGGAAACTGACTGGCAATCCGATCCAAACCAGCTGTTAAACTTGAAGTATTTACATGAATCGATGAACGGGTAAATGACACATTACCGTCAAAGGCGACAACAGGAATTAATGGCTTGTTTATTGACAAAACGCTTCCTTTCATCCATTGATGTAAATTATAGCAGTGAAGGTCGCTGGGGAAGGGATACTCATGAGCATGCATTTTCTTAAAACCCCTATATACGCTATATAGATATGTGCCGCCCCAAAGAGTATGGTTTTTGAGCCGTTTTGGCCTGAAAACGGGTATGGATTTTGACCATTAAGGTCTTAAATCGGGTATCGCTTTCAAGGGAACAGCGAAACCATGTAAATGGAATGTTTCAGGTCTGAAATAGGGTTAGGAGTTGGAGAACTGGGCGGCAGACCCCTACCAAGTAGTCCGAGGATTCCCCCCCCCCCCTCCCCCTCCAGGGACTTAAAGAACGGCGGTTTTCATAGTACAGAGACGCATAATCCGTCTGGGACGACATTTGGGCAAACATTTGCAGTGTGTTTGTCTACTTCGCCTAGTATGAAGACGTGCATGAGACGGATTAGTATATACTAAAACAGTGGATAGCGTTGATATTAAATATCCACCACTTAGCCACCTCCCGGAGGGTGAATAGTTGTAAATTATGCGTCTGCATCGACGAATTATCCAGGGAAGTTCGTCTTCCAAGACGTACTAAGGGGTATAGTTCGCCAAGACATATAACCTGTCTTGTGCCGGCTTTTCCTTATACTACACGAACTAAACAGATACACTACAAATGTTTGCCCAAGTTCGTCCCAGACGGATTATGCATTTCAGTCTAGTATAAAAACGGCCGATATACACAATTGTTACGACGAATAGGGACAACACGCGAAATATTTATGAACAGGTCCCTTCAAATATTTTGTTTCTACCCTTAATAATCGCTCGTAATTTGTTAGTTCCCCAATGAACTAGGCAATCCTAAATTTGAATTATTTTTTTTTTGCACTTCAAGAACTGTACATTAAACTTCACATCAAATTGTACATCAAATTGTACGTCAAATTGTACGTCAAAAAATACTGTTGGATGCGACAACTTCCAAAAAAACTACAAACGCACGTGTAATTCCCCTGGGGAATCACATGGTAAACAGAAACCGGAAATGGTAGCCACACCGGCCCCTAAATGAGAATGTAATATCAGACTCATTTACAAACGCCTGGGCTACCTGTAACACAAAAACACAAATGTCTTAAACTGTTCATGGGTTCGTAACTACCCCTAAGCAATGTTCAAACAATGTTCAGAACAACTGAAAGTCTTTCATATAGTAAAGTTTAAGCTTCGCCGTCCATCTCCAGTAAACACAGTTTCGTCACTGGGCGTGTAAGTAGGGTAGTTGAAGTAATCACAGGTTCTCCCTTCCGTTGCCGTTTGGCACGTGTTGCCACAGTAGAACTTGTCTTAACTTTGGCGGTGCGTATCAAACCGTCTCGGCTCACAACAACTTCCAAAACTCGTCCAAGTGGCCACTTGCCTCTTGGAAAGGATTCATCCGTCAACAGAACCAGGTCACCAACCTTTAAATTCCTCCTTGTTTCGTTCCACTTCCTCCTTTCTTGAAGTGTGGGCAAATATTCACGAGTCCACCTGCGCCAAAACACGTTGGCTAAATATTGAGCTTGGCGCCAGGCGCCAGGCGCGCTTGCAATTGTTATCATCCTTGCTAAATACATTTGAAGGCAAAGCTGGACACGGTCGCAGGTGCAGCAAATGATTGGGGGTCAGTGGCTGATCGTCCTGGGGACTGTCACTATTGCGTGTGAGAGGTCTAGAATTCAAAACGTTCACTACTTCAGCCATCACAGTCGACAGGACTTCATCTGACACTATCTGTTCCTTCAGTATGGCTCGCAGAATTTGTCGCACTGATCGTATCATCCGTTCCCATATGCCGCCCATATGGCTAGCCGCTGGAGGGTTAAAAATCCATTGAATCCCCTTCTGACTACAAACATGGTCAATCTTCTTCTGGTTCCACTCTTCTATGGTCTCCTTCAGTTCTTTGTCTGCCCTTGTGAAATTCGTACCTCTATCACTTCTTATTTGCTCTGGATACCCACGAATGCTAATGAATCTTCTGAGTGCATTTACCATGGAGTCTGTGTCTAAGGAATGTGCCATTTCAATGTGGACAGCACGTGTCGTTAGACAAGTAAAGAGACATCCATACCTCTTTTCGCGAGATCTACCGTGCTTCACTTCAAACGGTCCAAAGTAATCAACCCCAACATACGTAAATGGTGGCTTGTCAGGGGTAAGCCTGTCACTGGGTAAACTTGACATGAATTGCTCTCCTGGGCTGGCCTTTCTCCGCTGGCAGTCCACACAACTTCTCAACACACGTCGTACTGCAGACCTGCCTTTAATCACCCAGAAGGTCTCTCTCAACGACGACAAAACGCTTTCTTGGCCCATGTGCCCCAAACTCTCATGATAATGCTTGATAATCAAATGTGTTACTTGGTGCTTGTAAGGTAAAATGATGGGGTGCTTTCTTTCATAGGCGAGTGGAGCATTTACTAGTCGACCTCCTACCCTTAGGAAGCCTTCCATCAGTTGTGGGTTTAGCTGATATAAGGATACTCCTGCCTTTTGAAGAACTCTCTTAATACAATTGCCTCCCTTGTAATTTCTTGCGGATGAAAGGATTTCCATGACCTTTGGAAAAGACTCTTGTTGAACTCGCTTCAAAATCTCCCCTTCAGCTTCCTGCAGTTCGATTACTTTCAAATATCCGCATTCCAACAAGGGTGATTCTTTGGAAATTGCTAGAACGTCACTTGAAATCAACAAGTTCTTGTTTCTCAACTCAACTTTGGCTTGAAGATACTTTCTGTAACGTAGTAACCATGCCACCGCAATTTTCAACTTCCACCAAGAGGAGTAACGTGACACAAGTGTATCCAGAACATGGCTTTGGGCAGTAGCGGTGTAAATCTGAGCTTCTTTTCTAACTTCAGGGTCGTCATCAGTCAGTGCCGGTATTTCAATCGAACCTGGCCAATGGCTTTCATCTTGCCAGAGAAACTTTGGACCCTTCAACCAACGATTGTTGTTCAACATACCATCCAACTTAAGACCCTTCGAGCCGTCATCCGCTGGGTTATCATCTCTATTCACGTAATGCCACTCAGAGGGTGAAGAGCCATTGTGGATCACCGTCAGCCGATTTGATTCGAATGTATGGAATCTCTTTGACTCGTTATTGATACACTTCAACACTGACATCGAGTCGGTCCAATAGTAGACTCGCTGGATTGAAACATCCAATTCTTCTCGGATCATCTTGGAGAGTTTTACAGAGATTACAGCAGCGGTAAGTTCTAATCTTGGGATCGAGATTTCGCGTATAGGTGCTAACCTAGCTTTTCCCATCACAAACGCACAGTGAATTTGATTGCTAGCATCTTTCAAACGGAGATAACCGACTGCTGCGTATCCTTGGCGCGACGCATCTGAAAAGAGGTGTAACTGAGCCTCGTCAAGTTTATCAAATTCTCTGGGTTTAAAGCAACGGTCCACTTGAATCTCGCCCAACTTGGGAAGGTCAGCCAACCACCGCTTCCACTAGGTTCTCTCAGTTTCCTCAATTAAATCATCCCAACCAAGTCGCTTTCTACTGAGTGTCTGCAACATCAGTTTGGCTTTCATGGTGTAAGGCGCAATGAATCCTAGGGGATCAAACAGAGAATAAATAGCTGAAACCATTCCTCTACGCGTCGTGGGTCGTTGATTAACAACTTGCAGGATCTTCTCTGAAGCCTCCCACACAAACTTGTCTTCTTCAGTGTTCCACTTAAGACCAAGAGCTGTTTCTGTAGGCAATTTCTCTAAGTCCAAGTTCACAACTGATTTTGCTCTCTCGGATTCTGGGATGGTCGTCAGCACCTCTCTGGCATTGCTATACCACTTGGTTAAGCGAAAACCGCCTCTAGAGAGTAGTTCCCGTAGTTGAGCAACCAACACGATTGCTTTCTCATTGGTACTCGTCGACTTCATCATATCATCCACGTACATGTTGCGTTTTACTGTCTCCGCCGCCTCCGTTTCTAACTCTCCCCCACAAGAATCAGCGGTCTTCCTCAAACAGAAATTAGCAACACTGGGAGACGACGTGGCTCCAAACAAATGTTTTACCATGCGATACTCCTCCATTTCTCCAGATAGATTTCCGTCAGGCCACCATAAAAATCTAAGCGCATCACAATCTTTGGGTTCCACCAACACCTGAAGAAACATGCCTTCCACATCGGCTACCACTCCAACAGACTCCTGCCTAAAACGACTTAAGACACCCACCAGCTGATTTGTCTGATCTGGTCCCTGTAATAACTGCTGATTTAAAGAGGTTCCTCCATACCTAGCAGCACAATCATAGACAACTCTCACTTTGTCAGGCTTTAGAGGATGAGTTACAGGATGGTGAGGGAGATACCATACTGGTCTGTCTTTCACCTGCAACTGTTCTTTCGGAATCCTTTCAGCATGCCCCCTTTCAATGTACTCAGCCATTGCTGTCTTGTATCTCTCAAACAAGGCCTCATCTCTCTGAAGTCGTTTCTTTAACAGCAAACCTCTTCGCTCTGCAACTGCCTTGTTATTAGGTAAATATGGTGGATCGCAACGCCAGGGTAGGGCGACTTGAAAGTGCCCGTCTACCATCCTGAGACTTTTCTCCATAACTTCTAAGGCTCTCTTATCTTCTAGTGATGCACAAACTTTAGTCTCAACCTCACAGTTCTCGAAATCTGTTTTCCACAATCTCTCCAACTGTCTGTTTAGCTGCTCATCTTGAGCCTGACTGTCGATTTCATCCATTAATGAACGATTCTCAGTCTCTTTAATGTCACACACTGACTCTGCATAGATTTCTCCAGGAACAATTCTTATACCACGATCTCCATTGTCTGTGCCTTCAGGAAATGCAATGTCCACCCTGGAACCATCATGAGAAACACGATCTTGTAAATCTAACCCACTAGTACAATTAACAGAGTTCTCCACCAAACGTAAGAAGTTGGCTGAGCGGTCTGCAGTGTAGTCTCCTCCACCAACAGGACCTATCACTGTCCATCCCAAGCTATACCTAACTGCAACTGGTTCCCCATCTCGGCCAACACGACACTCCATTGGTAAGAACAGACTCGGCTTCTCTTTCAGCCCGATCACCAACATGACTCGACCAACGTCCAACTGTTGCAATTCAATGTCACAGAGATGTGGCCAATTTTCGAGGTCCTTCCTCTTTGCAATACAATTCTCTGATATTGGCATATCCTTGACTGTCCTGACATTTGACAGCTCTACAGACACTGACTCGTCCATTGACATCACCACAAGGTCAATTTGTTCGCTCTCTACTCTGGTTGAGCCGGTCATGCCCGATAATGTGAAATTGAACTTCATACCACTTGTACCTAACTTCTCCTGTAAAATTTCATGACAAAGAGTTACTTCTGAGCCACTGTCTAACAAAGCATATGTCTCAACTGGCTCCAGACTTCCACCTTTACTTAGGACCTTTACTGGAACTACACTGAAGACAAACTCGCTCGGCGGCCCCAGTAGCAGCTGTTACAGCAGCTCGTTCACTTGCTACTCCACTTGAATCATTGCTAACATTACTTTCCATCCCTTCTTGACTCAGGGTGCCTTGATTGACGCTCAATGCACTGGGATCTGCTGGAGGGGGGTGCAGTAATGTGTTATGCTCTTTGTTACAGCCATCCACCTGACACTTGAAATAAGTTTTCGGACATGATCTTGCAAGGTGACCAGCTTGCAAACACTTGATACAAAGAGATTGTTCCTGCACTAGCTTCCACTTATCTCGGATAGGCTGGTTCTTAAATCTTTGACATCGCCATACTCCATGTTGACCATGACAAACGGCACAAACTGGCCTTGACTGGTTCCCTCTATGCAAGTTCCTTTGCTGACCTCAAACTCCACTGGTTAATGAGGTAATCATCTTAGGTGCTCGAGCCCGCTGATCCCTCTGCCTTGCATTCTCCTTCGAGGGGCTTGGGGTTAGATCCTCTCCAAATTCATTGTTAACAAGTGCGGCTCTTTCCTTCAGAAACTTTAAAAGGTCTGCAAACTTTGGCCTTGAACCTGAAGAGATAATTCTTCCCGCACATTCAGTCCACTTAACTCTTAGTGACAATGGTAGCTTCTTGTTCAGCTCTCTTAATGTGTTCATATGATTCAAGTCACTGACATATTCAGAGCCCATGCCTGAAAGTGTTCTACTGGCCACCTCTAAATGGCGGGAAAACTCTAACAAGCTTGTTCCATCTGCTTGCCTCAATGGGCGCAGATTCTCTAACTTCCTAATGTGTGCTTTGGCTATAATATGAGGAAGTCCAAAATTTTCCCGTAATGTACTCTTGGCCACAAGGTAACCTTCATCTACTGGCAGGTTCACACAGCTTTCAATAGCATCCCTTGCTTTTCCAAAACAGTGCTGGATTAACAGCTGCAAGCGTTTCGAATTGTCCAGATTCTCCTTTTCTAAACAAGTTTCAAAGTTATGAATAAACGAGACATACTTAATGGGGTCGCCATCAAAACGCATGTATTCAACCTTAGGCATTGAAACTATCTGACCCAGAGCTCTTGCAATATCTTCTGCGACTCCTTGCCTTGGTAGTTGAGCCTGCACAGGTAAATGCTCTGCTATCAAACAAGTGGTGTCTTGATTGCAACATTCAGAGGGAACTGGCAATGATGGCTTAGGTAATTCTGGCTTTAAGTGCTCAACTACAGTTTGTGGGCATGTCTTCTGGTGTTCAATTGCTGCCTGCCTACCACACTCTGTTTTAACTCTTGGCAATGCTGTGCTGGGCTCTTGAATAACTGGAAATGGCTTCACAGCTGGCAGCTCTTCCATAGGTGGGCCTATTACTGGTACATTGCTTGTTTTGTTATCATCCACTTCAAGGGCGCCGCCCACATTAGCATCTTCAGGAACAAACTCTGCCAATCGCTCCTTGTGATCCTCACCATTGGCGCGTGTACCTTGGCGGTCAACTTCTTCGAAAACATTAAGGCTTACTGTTGCCCGTTCTTCCTCCATTTGAGCTTCCATAATTTCTTTAGCATACTGTAGCTCAGACATTTTCCTCTTTAGCTCCTGTTCGCGTAACACTTGTGTTGTCTTAAGCTGAGCGAGCGCAAGCTGTTCCCTTTTCTTCGCCAGGGCCAGTGATACAGAACTTGAACTTGAAGATCGGCTTGTACGGCTTGACTTTCGTGAAAATGGCATTGCTCCTTGATCTCTTTCGGATTTCCATGACTCAATCTTACTATCAAACTTCAATTTCCGCGCCATCTGCTCCTTGTAACTCACGCGGGCCTTTTCGAGTTCCTCTGCATAATCAATTAGTTCGAGACACTCGACATATTCTTCATGCGTATTCACAAATTTTCGCCAAACGTCGTCATACGCCTTTTGTTTTAATTTAAGATCCTCCAAACCTCCCTCTTGATCCATCAGCTGTTGAATGACTCCTTGTAATTTTGTAAGAGTGCCAACATAACCTGAGCGCGAATGAAACAATGTTCTCGCCCTTTCAGCTCTATAACTTTCAAATCCGAACAATTTACTCGGTTGCTTCGTACGAGAACTTCCCCTCAATTGGACAGGGCTTTTAAATCCAGGTTCCGACACAGAATTACGCACATTTCCTTGTTCAGCACTCTCAACAGCAGGAAGCGACCGCACAGACATCGTTCCAAACACTGAATCATCCACACTAACGCTGAAATTCCAAACGCGAAAAACGGCCAGCAAAATAACAAATAATCGCCGTGTCATAAAGTAATGTTCTGTTCAATCCAAAGTTATGTTCTCCCTGAGAACTAATAATCGAAGACAAGCTCAATCCTCTCGCGAAATAATGAGTAAACAATTTCAAAGAACAAGTTGTAATCCAAGCACGTCGCCGCTAAATCGACGAACAAACAACAACATTCGAGAAGTGGCATCCAAATCCCATAAGATCGCTCTCCCTGAGAACTAAATTCCAAAGCAAATGACGTCCAAGACTTGAAACACTGTTCTCCCTGAGAACCAAATTAAAACGGCGATCCAAAACGTCGCTCACGAATCCAGAGAAAGTCAAATTGTTCCAATAAATTCACGTTGCGTTCTCCCTGAGAACCACAGAACCAAACGCTTCGTCGCTCGCAAACTTGTCAGACAGCAGTATTTTTTGACTGTTAGTTCCCCAATGAACTAGGCAATCCTAAATTTGAATTATTTTTTTTTTGCACTTCAAGAACTGTACATTAAACTTCACATCAAATTGTACATCAAATTGTACGTCAAATTGTACGTCAAAAAATACTGTTGGATGCGACAACTTCCAAAAAAACTACAAACGCACGTGTAATTCCCCTGGGGAATCACATGGTAAACAGAAACCGGAAATGGTAGCCACATAATTCGAATCGTGGAGCATAAATGTCTTGCGCGTTTCAAGACTTTTATCAAACTTAATAACCTGGCAGTCAGCAGTAGGAAAATTACAGAACCGTCTGACTGTCAGTGGAATAAATTATCTAGAGAAAATTGACCATTCTAGTTTCCAACGTATTATTAGGTAATTTTATGTAGAATTGCTAGTTTATGGGCTCTGAACGTAGGCGAGTGTGAATGACACCACGCAATTCGGGTTTTGCGTGGATTAACTATTTTTGCAACTTTCACGGTCGATTTTCGCTTTGTGTTTATCTACCCCTTTTGCTAACTTGGCAAAGAAAATGACGGCGATTGCAATTTCGTATTTGTCATAGCGTTGTCAAAGGTCGACGATAGCAGTCAGTAACCGTCAAAATACTCTTAAAATTCGAATTCCCGATCACTTTATATATTATAGATGGCGGTCGCATAATTAAGCATCTGTGACCATCAATTTTTATTAAGAATTAGCACAAACGCCAACGATAAATTTGATAACGTGGTCATAATATTCCTATACTCCTGCCACCACCATTTGCTGTTTTTGTTGTTCAGCAGTACAGAAAAACGTGCTGCTGCCTCTTTTAATGATATGGGTATTTCGTTGGCAACTGCTGTCCTCCCTCTTAACGAAAGTATAAATTACCGGCCGGCATAGGCAAACTGAGGTTTGGTAGTTACCTGCAAGAGGTCCCCCGAACGTTACGCTCGGAGTGGGCAGTAACGTAAAATATCTCGAGAAAAGAAAACAAATTAATTCAAGAGGCAAGTGTTGTGTCAGCACTAAGAAGGACGTTTTTAGCCTACTCTTTTTCAATTCGTGTTTGCTTTCATTTTTGCACATTAATTACGGCCTTTTATTGGTTAGCAAATCAAAAGAATACAATTATGCTCGCACAACTTTATTTCGGTTTGTGCCTCTGATTGTGATTGGCTGGAGTAATTTTTCTGGTTCTGTTCTTGCGTAACAATGAAGAACAATTTTAAAATATATTCACACACAAGCAGAAATGAATACAAAAAATGAATACAAAAAAAAAACATTTCACAAAACTCGAAGTTAGCATATCATAAGCTCGTCGAGGAGGGAGGTAAGGTGGAAAATGACGGGTTCTCAATGGGAAACTGACTGGCAATCCGATCCAAACCAGCTGTTAACGATGAAGTATAAATTACCGGCCGGCATAGGCAAACTGACGTTTGGTAGTTACCTGCAAGAGGTCCCCGAACGTTACGCTCGGAGTGGGCAGTAACGTAAAATATCTCGAGAAAAGAAAGCAAATTAATTCAAGAGACAAGTGTTGTGTCAGCACTAAGAAGGACGTTTTTAGACTACTCTTTTTCAAAAAGACAGTGCTTGCTTTTGTCAAAGAGAGCGAAACCTTTCATTATCATTTGACATTTTGTGGACACCCGAAGTTTTTTACGCTGAAGGGTGACAGGTGTACCGATGGTATGGCTGTTTTATTCTGAAAGAACGGAACTCACAGCTTCGCTTTCTGAAGTTTTGCTTGGGGTACGCGTTACTGTGTAACTTCAGTATTATAATCATAGCATAAGCTTCCGTTACCAATTGGACTTTGAGATCCATTTCTTGCAAGCAGAGTAATTCCCTGTTGGGCGAGCAAATGACCACTGATTCTGGAACTATCGTGGTCAGAAAAAACATCAACGGATCCTTCTACAGCGGTACATAAAGAGAATTACAAGCGGTCAATGTAGGTATCGCAAGCATTGGCTATTCTATTTTTGCTTCCTTTAAGTTTTCTTGTGTCGTAGTTTGAGCTGGGTAATTTGTTCCAGTTGAACGAAATGGAAATTATGTCCGCAGACCGGTTTGATCTCTAACGAGATCACAAATTTTGAAACATAATTGACTTTCACATTTTTATTTTTATTTGGAAAATGATTCAACCAAAATTTTGCCCTGAAACTGGTTATATAGATCATTATTCTCGAACCAAAAGAAAGCTTTTTGTTTTGAAGATCCTCACTTGTCTCAAAGAGCCAAAGCTGATTTTATAGAGCGCGTGTCGGCGATGGCGGCAACGCATGCCAGGTACTGGCACCTGTTTCGCTGTCGAGTCATCTGAGAATCTTTCTTGTCGTCTCGCCAGCGACTTCTTTTCTGTTCTTACTCCGTAAGCTGAGTTGACCTTTTAACAGCGGAATAACAACAATTCTTCTTTATATCGTCGAACACGAAGTAACTAATAAAGAGTTACGAGTTACTTATAAATATGTAAAGCAACTGGCTGAATTTGAAGAAAAGGACGTGCAGCTGGTGTAGTTTCCAAGGCAACAAGCAAACACAAAGAATGATTGAAAAAACGTAAAACAAATAACTGAAGGCGACGTTAAGCACGAGCGGATAGCTTAGTTTATTTCTGAAGGCACCGCAAGTAACCAAATTTGCGAAGATTGAAGTCACTTTGTTAAGTAACCTACACTTCATGTTATTTCCCCGTCTTAATTCAAATACATCAACGTGATAAAATCCCAGTAGAAAGCAACGGAAGCATGTCATGAGAGTGAACTCGTTTTAAAGGCCAAGGCCGTTCCATCAAAAATAATCTGCGGAGGTGCAAGCTGGCCATGCAAAAGATCCTAGTTACAATTAGCCTCGTAATATAAAATATATACACCGTGTTATTAATCACCGCTCAAATGATAGACACATAGGCTTTTCTGATGAACGTTCCGATAAATGTCAGTATTTACAAAACTTCGTCCGTCTCAGAATTGAGGTAGATTCCGGTGAAAACAAGTGTGTTTCTCGCGAAATGTCATCTGAGGCCCCGTTTATATGGAGAAAAGTTGTCCCGGGTAGAAGAGTCACCTGCTTAACCGAGCTACCCTGGGCGAACCAACTTTTCCTACATTTCCTTACAAAATTTGGCGTACCGTTTACGCGAGAAACAAAACGTTGACTTGACTAGAAGGATCACTCTCCTAGCCGAGCCAAATTTTCTCCATATAAACACTTTGGCTCGCCTAGCCGGGTCAACTCGGTCAAGGCGAGACAATCAGAGCATGCGCGAGCGCTGTTGTCAGCTCCTGGCTTGGGTAAAGGGGTCAACTTTTTTCTCATATAAACGCTCGCTAACGTTGACTCGGCTGGGAGGGTGACCCTCTTTCCCGGGACAACTTTCTCGATATAAATGGGGCCTGAATCTTAAACCAGTGCCAGAAACGCCGAGCAACAAAGTTAAAGTTATATTACTCCTTGAACACGCTGGACTTGGGAATAGTGTCTTAAACTTAACCGCTGCAACACTTAGAGTACTTATTAGGGCTTTTGAATTCAATTCTAGTGTAAAATGAATGTGGCAATTGACAAGAAATCCTGTAACGGTGGAAACACAACCATACAAATAATTATGATGACGGTGGTAATGGTTGGATCCATAACTGGAAACAGCATCATTTGTGTCTTGCTTTTCCGCTTTAAAACTCTTCGAACAGTGCCCAATATTTTGGTTGCCCACTTAGCTGTCGTCGACATCCTTAACGCAGCTACTAACATGCCACTGATGATCATGTGGTACATATGTAAGGTGCCTTATCTTAGGGGCCGTTTCGCCTCCTGGTTCATTGTATCATGGTACGTGCTTTTTATGTTCCTGATGGTATTCAACCTGACCGTTCTCACAATGGACCGCTTTGGAGCCATTGTCTACGGTTTCCGTTACCACTCGTGGAAGACCCTCAACAAGGCGAAGGCTGCTGTTGGCTTTGTTTGGCTTCTAGCAGCGGCATACACGTGCGGCATGTTCTCACTGGGATTCCAAATTGATATTGGAGACGCTCCAGTGTTAATGTACAGAATGCACTACTTACAAAAATTTGGAAGACATTTTATCTTGCCAGGATATATTGTTCCTTTCATTATCATGTTGATTTTCGGAGCAGCTATATGGTTCAACGTGCATGCCCATAGCAAGCGAATTGCACCATTCAGTTCTGGAACCAAACAAGTCAAAAGTGACGTGAAGACCGCCAAGACGATCGGCTGGACAAGCGCTGCATTTTTCCTGATGGGCGTTGTCCCCATGTTGTTGCACAGAATGGCCAAAGATCACGGAACATGGCCGCACTTCCTTGCGTATTTCATGATGCACTTAAACAGCATGGTGAACCCCATTATCTACTCACTTAAGACACGGAGGTAAGAGTCCACTTAGTAATGAGGAACTATGAGGTTACAAGGCTAGGGTTTCTATGGGTAATAATTAAAAACAGTTTTTTCGATTATAGCCGGAGAATTGCTTTCCAAGAAAACAAAAACAAAAAATGGGTTACAGAATAAAATGAACCTTCAGTGAGAACTCGGCCGGGTGAGGACCGAGCACAGGTAATAATTTCCGCAAGGATGTAATGGACTGCAATACCTTTACATTAGAGAAAAATCCATGATTTGGCACCACAAAAAAGATTGTAGGCATTGCCGCCGCCAATCAGGCTAACTGACTTCAGTGAGATACTGTCTGGGGCTCCCCTATTTGGGATTTTAAACATCCTGATTGCAGTATGATGTCCCACTTGAGTAATCGGAAAATATCAGTCGATCTTTTTTCTTTCAATCACTATGAATACCGATCCGAGCTACCCGATTTCCAAGTTCTTCTAGTCTGTAAGAGAGGGACCTCAGTTTGACCCTACCCAAACTACATCGCAGTTATCGAACTGGGAAAGAATCAACGATTTATAGATAACGAGCAAAGTTTTAGTGGGAACAAACGGTCTAACTTGTTGTTTGTTAGCAGATTATCTTAGGTAATCTGATCAACACTGTAATTAACAGTGGTTGGACCAAGAAAGATACTTGTCAATGTAGAGACCAGAGAAATTAGGTCGCCTTTACTTTCTGCATCATGTTTGCATCACCCATTTTAAGTTTGAGTGGAAACGTGAGCAGACTTTTAGTTAGAACAAACAAATAGATAATCGGTCTTTGTTATATTTGGAATTAACTTGTTTGCAACGAGCCAGTGCCATATTAACTGTTAAATTTGTAGTATAGGCAAATTGCAAAGAGCAATGCAAACGTTTTGCTCCGAGAAACGTAACGATACGAATCAATTTTTTCACTTCTTAAAGGTTTCGCACAGCCTTTTGGCTGCTCCTGAAGGACCCTCGTGGGAAGTCACAGCCTTATGCCAATGGCAGCAGTACATAAAGACCAACTTTACAACCAAGCATTTAAAGTGCAATGGGGATGAGGTCTTATGTTAGTATTTTTGGCCTATGATCCGGGAAGTTTCAGTTCGCCACAACCACAACAATAGATAGATAACACAGTATTAATGGTAAAATTCCCTAAATTACATTCACTGCAAAAACAAGAACGACAAAACAATCTTTCAGTGTGCTTGTGACGAAATAGATTTTATAAATGATAGATAACAACTTGAACCAAAGTGTCAAACAAAATCAAAAGAATGCTTGCCTTTTAGAAAATAACTAGGCCTAGATGTTTTCCTTCACGACACAAATTAGAGTAAGCTAAAGGTTTCATTTTAAGAGGAAAAATGTCCTCTTTCGTCACGCCGGTGTAAAAAGATTTCACTTCAAGATTTCCCGCGGATTCACAAAGCGAAACCAATGAGATTACAGGATTAGTTTCCGTGCCCTCTTGGAAAAAAAAAATATTGGCCCATACGTTATCACAGATCAAGGCAGGTGCAACAGGACCGACAAAACCAGACCTACATATCCATAACGTCCCACACTTATTATTGTGATGTGAGCCGATTGTTCAGCTGGCCATGGCCACCACGTAATAAAGTGCTTTATTTAGCTGAGCTGTACTGCTTGATCAGCGTTCGCTCCGACGCAGTAGATGGTTGTGTTGTCGGCGTACATAAACAGTTCTCCCGACTTTCCTGAAAGCTGTAGATCGTTAGTAAGTGCGAAAAAAGCTGGTCCTAGAATGGAGCCTTCAGTGAGGCAATCTGGAAAGGTCTCCGATTTGGTTCAAATGACGACTGTGATGTGGCGTCTGTTATTAGGGTAACATTTTAACCTGGTTAGAAAGGATTGTCAAAGATTCCAAGACACTGCACGTCAAATACAAGAGTACCCCAAGACCAGAGCACTCAAAGGGTGGAAGAAATTTTTTTCCACCACCTTCATTAGGGGAATTCGTAGGAACGGCAGAACATTTCAAGGAACTTACGACTTACAGTGAGATAAAATTGTGGATGACACTATTGGTGCACGGTTTTCTTCACCGTATAACACCATAACAATAAAAAACTCACACCTTCCCCTTCCAGTCCGCAACCAAACCGCTGGAGATGGGAATCGAGGCGACGTAGTTGGAGCGTTTGAAACAGTGAAGCTATGTTACACTATAACTAGCCTACACTTTAAACCGGAAAGGTGGCCCGCTGATGGAACCATAACCTTTTCCCGGAAGTCCCGAGAACATTTCGGGCCCGAAAAGTCATTTCTAAAACTGCAATCCGCTTATTCTAGAAAGCCGGTCTTTTACTATGATTTTAAGCTACGAAAGGGCAAATTTGTTGCAAAATTTCATGCCTGGAGACGTTTTCGTTTTTAAGATACATAGGAAAATATGGCACTCGAAATAGGCCCGAAAAGTTTCGCCGGGGGGTTTCGAGAAACGCAGGCCACAGGCTCCTAATATCACCAGTGTCAAATCTGTTGATCATGGAGCTTGGTAGATACCACGCACGTCATGATTGGTTATCTGCTTCTAATTTCCTTCGATTCGGTCAATCTAGTTTTCATTTACTAGTGTATTACGTAAGCTCACTACATGCATAATTTACTTCTTCCTGTTTGACCACTGACTGTTATTCGTTCTAATGTAATAAGTAGTATTGAACTACCGTTGAGCACCAAGCAGACTTCTTCTTTTTTCCTTGCACGTATGATCCTTAACGTTTTCAGTGAAGTAGCAAATGCCGTCCAAAATCCCTCTTGCCTGATAAGTCCTGTCTCATATCACCGAAAGCGAATAACAAAAACAAGCCGCATTGAATAAAAAAATAAAAGCAATCAAAAAGGTAAAAAAATGGAAATGATCATGCACTTATTAATAAATGCAAAAGTGGAACAACCATAAACTTTCTGTTACCCCCACTTCGCGTTTAGTTCATTTCCTCAAGGTTGGGTGATATTGGCTCTCTTTCAGTTTTAGGTCTATTGTCTCAAGGAGAATCGTGTTAGATCAAAACTGCCTGACCGTTTAATTACCAGTAATGATTATATCTTGAGATGCTATAAACGGTGTAGGCAAGATTTAATTCCAAATATCAAAAAAAAAAAAAATCATCGACTCTATTATTTATATTTTGCATTAAATTCGACTGTTCATTGTTTCTTATCAGCGGCAAAAAATATATAGAATAGGAAAAACATTGCCTTAGGGCTTTCATTTCATTATGAGATAAATATGGACAGGTGATACTGTATAGTTGCATTGCAAACAAGAGCGCATTTCCTTAAAGACAGTAAACTCTAACTTGAGAAGACGATTGCAGGACGTTAGGATCGCCTTATGGTAGGTTAAGTATCTGAAAGTTATCTTGCAAGACCTTATGTTAAACTTTTCGTAGGACTGGATCTGGGCACTGATCCAGTTGTCAGAAACTACATCAAGGCTTTACGGAAACAGCCAAGACGTGATATTTGTTCAATTCCTACCCTGTCAAACGTGTCGCTGAGTAAGAACAATTTCTTTCTCGTTATTTTTAAGGACCTGTAAGCACCTCCCAATCAAAATTCTTCCTTTTAAACGAGAAGTGTCCTCTTGAGATGACCAAGCAAATAACAACTTGGAAAATTTCATTTCCGACCTGAGTTGTCATCGAACAAATAACAAAACGTACTTTTACCTCGCATGCTTTTGAAAGGCTGTTGTCAAAAGCTACGGAGGAGACGATGTTATGACATAATTCTCCTGGTTTTGAAAATTTGCTAGACTGTGTTCAGCGAACAGGTAAATTTCCTGTATGTGATGCAAGTCTGATGCAAATAACAGTAACACTTATTGTCGCTTGCTCTCCACGCGATCATTTCTATAGAGGTCATTGCGCTCTGATTTCGTTTGATTCGTACTCGAAAAGCACACGTTGTTTAATTCGAAGAAATTGATTGCCGTCGTAATGCCGTCGTAATGATGTGTCCAGCTCTTCTGTTTTCTCATTTGTCAGTGAAATGTTAAATCAGTTACTGATGGAAAACAGCTGAAGACAGCCACATAATATATGCTGTTTGACTTCAGTTTGCAAGAACGGACTCAAGTCGAGAAGGAAAATTTTGTTTTTTCTTCCGCAATTTTTTTTTTTCTGGAACAAATGCCAGATTCGACGACGCCTGTCAGAGCGAATTTTTTTGCTAACAAGCAGTAGCCATTTGGACTAAAGGCTTCTATATATGCAGTAAGTTGCATGACGAAAAACGATACGGGTTTTGCATAAGCGGTTAAAATAAACCGGCAAAAGTGTTGCATGTATCCAAACTAGGCAGTCGTAGCTACAGAACTGCAGATTAGTTGGAATCGATCCGCAAGCACTGCAAATTTGAAATCACAATGTAGATAACATTATATCATAGTATCAGCTGAAGATTTTAGTTTGTTGGTGGATTGTTTGGTTTATTTTTTCGTTTTGAATACCGTTTTCAGTGTGAAATTGTAGCTACAAGGTTCTGGGGTCATTTTTACTGCTGAAGGAATGGATTTGGCTTTACAAACAGTGAGCTTGCTTTTGCCCCTTTGAACATGGCTAGAACTTTTCATACAGTGGCTCACGAATCCTTGAAAGTTTCCAAGGATAGGGAGTTGAAGTTGCAAAAGATAATCCATTTGTGATATAATATCATGTCGACAAAATATGTATACAATAGTCACAGATCAATGACAAAACGGAGCGAGATGTTAACTGGCAAAAAGTAGATCGCAGATCCAGGGTTTTTTTGGTAGAGGAATCTTGTGATTTTTGACCAAAATCTGAGGAAAGATAGAGTAATAAAAATCATTCGGTTATCTCATTCTTAAAAGAAAGGAGGAATTAAATTCTTGACCAAGGCTACTGGACATAACATGGAATTCTTATCGCTTGGTTAAGATTTGCATAAAATTTCAATCACAACCTCACCGCTTTCCTTTTTCCATTGATCAATGCAAATGACAATGATTAGAAAACAAAACAAACTTCCTGTTTGGTTTTCGTGAGATTTAAGATAAAAACACGTCCAGTAATTAATCGACTGTCATTTATGACTCCATTTAGACAAGAATTAATTGTCTCAGAGCTTCTAAACTATAGGGAGAAATGTTATTTCCCGCGCGTCAAGCGACAAATGTTTTAATTTCATTAAGGGGTCAAAAGGTATTTTTCTTAAGTGAAAGCTTAAGCTAACAAAGTTGCCTTGTTTATCTTTCTCAACGGCTTGATTTATTTTAGATTCTCCGTTCTCTGACTGATAGATGTACCACGGCGCCACTGATGAGTCCGTGAGTGCCACTTGCTGCGTGTTAATTGTGAAGAGATCGCTGCTAAAGAGAATTCAATACAAAGTGAATTGCTTGCCCTCAAGTCATCTCATCGGAAGGGGAAACAGAAACAAAAACAACACAAAAAGCAAAGGCCAAGCCCAACAAAACAGTAGAAAAGAGTAACATTTCATTTGCTCACCCTCTTAATTGCGTAATCAAACGAGAGTTCGTCGCATTTCGAGAAGGGACCAGATACGTTGGAAGATTGGAGCTGATTTTTAAAGTGAAATAGTAGAGCAAAATGAACGTGACAACCCAGAGGGGCTCTTGTCACAGCAGTGACGCGTCTATTCATGTCATTTTGATTGCAGTGGTTATGATCGGATCCATAGTCGGGAACAGCATCATTTGTGTCTTGCTCTTCCGCTTTAAAACTCTTCGAACAGTGCCCAATATTTTGGTTGCACACTTAGCTGTCGTCGACATCCTTAACGCAGTCACTAACATGCCACTGATGATCATGTGGTACATCTGTAAAGTGCCTTATCTTAGGGGCCGTTTCACTTCCTGGTTCATTGTGTCATGGTACGTACTTTTTATGTACCTGACGGTATTCAACCTAACCGTTCTCACAATGGACCGCTTTGGAGCCATTGTCCACGGTTTCCGTTACCACTCTTGGAAGACCCTCAACAAAGCGAAAGTAACTGTTGGCTTTGTTTGGCTTCTAGCAGCGGCATATACATACGTCATGTTCTCACTGGGATTCCATATCGACCTCGGAGACGCTCCAGTGTTGATGTACAGAATTCAATACTTAAAGAAATTTGGGAGGCACTTTATCATTCCGGGTTACCTCGTTCCTTTCACCATCATGTTGATTTTGGGAGGGGCTATATGGTTCAACGTGCATACCCACAGCAAGCAAATTGCACCATTCAGTTCTGGAACCCGGCAAGTGAAAAGTGACGTCAAGACCGCCAAGACGATCGGCTTGACAAGTGCTGCATTTTTCCTGATGGGCGTTTTCCCTATGTTGTTGCATAATATTGCTAAAATTCACGGCACTTGGCCTCACTTTCTGGCTTTTTTCCTAATACACTTAAACAGCATGGCGAATCCTATTATCTACTCGCTGAAGACAAGGAGGTAAGATTTCTGCTATTTCCATCAAATACCTCTTTGGTGAAAGAGACAGATGAACACAAAATGACTTATTGGTAGTTGAGTTGCTTCCAGATAGAAGAACAATATAGAATGACAGTACTGTCATCATGAAAGAGTGATTAACGTCATTCAGTGTCCTTAAGCGGCTTTCTTTATCTCCTTTCACTCCTTTCATGCCAATGATACGGATAAAAATTGTCTATTAGTGAGAGGGACGACGTTGTGATATTTAGGGACACAACTCGAAATGCATGATAATATATATGGTGCATATTCCAAATTTTCTATAGCCACATTTTCTAACCAATGTTTTTCTTTCATTCCCAACAGGTTTCGCACAGCGTTTCTACTATTCGTTAGAGAACCTCGCGGGAAGTCACAGCCCTACACTAAATCCAAACATCCCACAGAAGTAAACTTCGGAAGCAAAGCTTTTATGACAAAGACAGAGGAATTTATCCTCAAATGGTGACCACGTCCGTTTCTCCGCCACACGAATAAAAGAGAATGGGTGTTGATTTTTTATATTTGCGAGCGGACAAAGGCAGATTAGCAATGTCTTTAAACTGTCGCATATGTTTATGCACTACTTGACCAAAAAGAACTAATTTCTAGCTGGAATCGGTTAATGTAGAAACATTTCTAATTCACTGCGCTTCGTGGTTAAAAATGTTTAGCTCTTGATGTCCACGATAACTGTTCAATAGGAAAGCGTTAATTAACAGCTGTGAAGCTGCAAAGTAACCCTTTAAGTCCTACAGCATGTATATTCTCCACACTGTTCTTCATGCATTTCCTCTGGTAATAATGAGCAGAATTTATTAAACAATCAAGACCTGTGTTACTTGTTGATCACTTCCTTATTTGTTAACTGACCTTTGTAAACCCAAATTGCTGAAAGTCACGTGAGTGAAAACGCTCTATCAGGAGAAATTAAGCACTGGCCACTCTGAGGGGGTTAAACTGTTAATTCATCACTTTCACGGTAACATGTGAACCTACAATTGACCTGCTCCCAACATCTGTGCCTTTATAGCTCAGTTGGTTAGAGCGTCGCACCGGTATCGCGAGGTCATGGGTCCAAACCTTGTTGAAGTCCTGAATTTTTTTTCAGGCTTCTTTACGCAATTGCATATAATAACTACCTTTAGCAGAAACCCCAGCTAGGCCACATATAGTACGACCGGACCGCCTGTGTTCTCACGTATTGCATTTCAAGTTTAAAGTTTCACTCCACTCCTGTGTTCGCCTTCACGTGGTAGGGGGTAGAGTGTGAACGGTTTAAATCCTAAGTATCCTTACTTTTTTCAGTAATTTGACAATAAATAGTCTGCAGTGCTAAGCCTCTCCGTCGTATAAGGAGTTATCAATACAATATCTGCGGTTTTAAGTTATGACACCACGGACCCAGGTTTAGTTGTCACGTGACTCACATTGGTGGTTGATGCATGTTTACTGACAGAACCAGTTCATAAGGTTTATCGCTTTTAAGTGTTTTTCGAGCTATTTTTCTCAGCAGATATGATATGAGGGTGAAGGGGAGCCTCTCAAAGAAAACAGAGGCGAGAGACGGTTTCATGCTGACTGTGGGGCTAACGATGCTTCCTATTATTCAAGAAAAACAAGAGAATAATCTATTTGAACGCAGTAACAAAACCACTTATGATGTATACAAGCTCAGTATGGATATCGTGCAACAAAGAGGCACTCGAGAGAGTTCTCCGCGTGCAGAAACGGGCCGCACGTATTATTCTTGAAGCACAACGCACCAGCCGAACAGTAGCATTGTTTAACAACCTAATCTGGATCCCCTTTTACAGTGAAGCGCATATAAAGCGATGTGAACTGGCCTACAAACGGATAAATGGTACTCTACCCGACTATTTAAACGCATCTCTTAGAAAAAACTCCGATGCTCACTTTCCCTCACTTTTCCCCCTTCATAGAAACATCTCGGAGGGAGTGTGCTCCTTTGCCGTGAACTGTAAAGGGTTGGAACAACTTGCCTCGATCACCAGAGAAAAGGAGATAAGACGGGAAGAAATGAGAAAATGATTGAATGGTGAGTCACTTATCTGTGGTGTTTTTGGTTTTTGTTATGGTGTTAGAGGAGTACGAGCATTTATTATAATTATTATTGTTTAGTTTTCTTATTTGTAAGATTGATTTTGAGTTTGATTTGCACCAAATAAACTGTCTTTCACCCCGCATTTTCTGAAACAAGATTTTTCATTAATTTCGCAAAAATCTATATTTAATATAATTTCCATGATATGTTCATTTTCGTTCTCCGCATTGCGTGCCTATATTGTGTAACTGTTGAAAAAAAAACTAGCCAAGAGAAATTTATCTTCTTCTATCTTTTCTCATCTAAAGTACAGCGTTCAAATATACACCCTCCGTAACTCAACGCTCAGGTACCTCGAACTAACATTGATTTCCGCAGGAGTTTCTCCTTATTACACATTTACCATTCGATATCTCGAAGCCCTCTTCCAAAGTGTAATGCGTTAAAACATGCTCCAAAAATTTTTATATTAATCGAGTCAATTTTAGAAGCATGTAATACTTGAAACAACTGCAGTATCCCACAATAGTGTTTTTATGGTAGGCATTGCGTTTGAGGGGAAAGGGCGGCTGTTTTTACTCTTTCAGTTCGTACTAAACCTGACTAAGCACGTTGTCTTATAGCAGTCACTGAAAATACATGTCTAAACGAA
Source organism: Galaxea fascicularis (assembly GCA_948470475.1). Taxonomy (NCBI): domain Eukaryota; kingdom Metazoa; phylum Cnidaria; class Anthozoa; order Scleractinia; family Euphylliidae; genus Galaxea; species Galaxea fascicularis. Next base: position 14,456,731 of record OX419338.1, read on the forward strand.
ACATTGTATAGTTTCCGGTCGTTTGTTTCCATAATTCGAACTCCCGCTAACTCGAAGTTTTTCTGGTTTCCCCTAAAGGTTCGAGTACCTGTATTACGTTTCGCAAACAAGCCATGTTTTGCGCGACGAACATCATGACCACCGTTGCATAACAAGGCATAATTTATGCTTGGCACGATGCTCATTTCAGGCTGTCGCTCATACCTAATCAAAGGGTGTGTATGGCTAACTCGTGGATTAATTATTTTCGAAAAGTAAGCCGACATGGGTCATCACAATGGCAAAGATCTCCCACTAGGGAGAACTGGAGGGAGAGAGAAGGCTAATTTCGTTCTTTTTCGGTCGTCACCTCCCTTCCCAGTTCAGGGGCGTCCTATTTTCCTTTGGACTGACTGCGTACAATAGCACAGGCCATACTAATAACTAAAGATAGAGACCGTGTGATACGAGTTGGAGTGTCTGTGTGCTCCAAGTTACCCCATCTAAAAGGGGTCATCTCACCTACCTGGGGGCCCCCACCTCCATGTAAAGAGGCCCTAAGATAATCAGTTTTTCTGTTCTTTCTACCATAGGTATTGATTTCGTAACGCATAAGATACTGGTAAAAGACGTTAGAGAGCTGAAGGTGCCCATGATCTGGGGGATATCATCCCCAAAAAATTTCTTCAAATTGCTGTCTTCTCGTTTTTAGTAAATATGTGTAGAAATGAAAAATTTAGTTTATCCCTCTCCAGTCGTATCGCTAAGGTACAGTGTTTACGGAAATAGAGGGGTAAAACAGTGACACGGTCAATGAGGTTACAAGGAAAGGCGAGAGTTGTATTTTTTGGACGGGTAAACTCTGTTATAATTGCATCAGTATGAATTAGGGTGGGTGCTTGTGTATGCAGTGGTAGATCTAGGGGAGGGTCCCCCCTTTTGTCAAACGCAATGCATCAGTAACTTCTTGTATTACAAGTGCATCAGCCCACCTACCCTCTTGTGACACATTATATTTAATTTTGCTAAATACGTGTATCTTGACAATGAATCCACTGTGTTAAACTCAATGAATCTTTCTGGGTAATTTCTCATATATTGAATACCAATTCTATGAATGTTCATATAATGGCTAGGTTCACCATACAGTTGATGAGATACTGCTCTAAAAACAGTCACCTGCATCCCCAACATCTAAGATTTGCAAGCCCTGTTGGTCTAATTAATCTAGATTGCAGCAACACACAAGCATCAACAGGACCAGCTGGGTTCGATTCAGTGTTACCTGAAGTAAATATCTTTGCCCTGGAAACACAAAACTTTTCTTGTTGCTTATTACACTTTACTGAATAACATTTATTTAAGCCACAACCATCATTACCACAAAGCACTGCATATCTATTTTTATGCTTATTATAGTTCTTGTTGAGTCCCACAACAGTAAGCTGATGGTTAGCAAGTATTTATTCCAACAGTCCTAAAACTACACAATCTAGTTGTAATGTAAATTCGGAAATCCTGATTGGCTAGAAAGTTTTTCATTACAGACGAGTGTGGTATACTATACAAAATATAACGCATAACTTCTCCGGTCTCCGACATTCTGAATGCATCATTCGCTGATCAGAAACTCCAATGTCCTGGAAGGATGCCGACGTCACACCTCTGATGAAAGTTAAGCCAGTGACTACCATCGCCAAGCATATTCGACCTATCTCCCTGACAACGGCTCTGTCCAAGTTAGCGGAGGACTTTGTGGTTAGCAAAATATTGGTCCCGCAGTCTTGGAGACGACTGATCCTAACCAGTTTGGAGCTATCCCAAACCTCAACCCTACATGCCCTCATTTCAATGATGCATACGTGGGCGCAAGCAACGGATGGGACTAGCTCAGAGGTGCGGGTGGTGTGCTTGGATTACAGAAAGGCTTTCGACCTGGTAGATCATGGTATCCTAGCTGCCAAAATTCTGGGTTTGCACATTCTCCGCGGAATTGCCCGTTGGGTTTGCGACTTCCTCATGGATAGGCGCCAGCGAGTGAAGCTATCTAGCGATTGCTTCTCCGAATGGGGCACCGTTCCATCAGGCGTGCCCCAGGGCACAAAACTTGGCCCTTGGCTTTTCATTTTGATGATCAATGATCTCCACGCTTCTGGATCTGACGTATGGAAATACGTGGATGACACCACGCTCACCGAAGTGGTTCCAAGTGGAGGTCAAAGTGGAATGCAGGTAGCTGTTAACGCTGTTGATTAGTGTTCTGCAATCAACAAGCTCCAGCTGAATGCGGATAAGAGCAAGGAACTCGTTATTGACTTTAAGAAGGTCAAACATCATTTTGACGCAGTTACTGTGAACTCTCAAGAACTCGAACGCGTAGATAGTGTTAAATTGCTAGGAGTTTGGTACCATCACCAATACGTTCCAATGTAATCCAAAAGGCCAACAAGAGAATATACTTTCTTATGTTACTTAAGCGTGCAAATACTCCAGTACACGATATCATTTGTTTCTATCTTACTTGTATAAGGCCCGTCCTAGAATATTGTGCCCCCCTGTACCATTACGCACTGCCTGACTACTTAAGTAACGATATTGAACGCATTCAAATATGTGCACTATCAGTTTCGCCAGGCCAGTTACGATGACCGCCTGTCAATGTTCAACGTGGCATCTTTAGAAGACAGATGCATAGATCAATGTAAAAAAATTTAGATTCTACTGAACGGTATCTAATCCAGATCATAAGTTGCATCATTTTCTCCCTCCCAAGAACTATTGTCATTATAACCTCAGACGACAACGCCACTTTGCAAATCCAGTCATGCGTACCATGCGTTTTTCTAGCACATTTCTGCAATCTATGTGCAGGCGTTAGCAGTTTTTTTGTAAAGTATAATTCATTTTAAGTATAATTTTATAAATTAGAATTCTAAAGTATAATTTTGTAGATTTTTTGAAATTAGTACATTTTCATGTTTTGTATTATTTTGTATCTATCTAATGCATTTTCAGCAGGACTTGTTGTGGAACATTTTAAGAATTTTCTTACATTGTAATCTCGACGGTTCTCTGTCACGACGGGCGCTTCCATATTTATAAGTAAACTTAAACCTACTTCGTGAACGTTCCGATGCTTCTCCAACTTCATTCCCGCTACTGTTCAGGTTTAAAATTAAATCATTACACAAGTCTTCCAACCGACCTTTGTTGTCCTGGTTGGCCACACTAGTTCTTTGGTTTCGCACCATTGATCGACTCGTCAATTCAGTGCGATTTGTGCTAGCGTTTGTTGCGTTTTTAGTACCTCTTTCGTTTAATTAAGAACTGCTCGTTTCGTTCATATAATACTCACTACCATCAAAGCTTAACACATCAGCATGAGATTGAGTCCTTTTGACCCCCTGTTAGCTTGGGGGGTTGAAGAGCAAATTTATGCTCATCTCTTTGTCGTGTTGCGGCTGGACGAGTCAATAGCTCATGAAATCCAGTCTCCAAGTTTGCAATCGGCACGGTAATAGTCTGAAACATTCGCAGTGCAGTTGAAAACATGTGAAAAATAGCACGCTCTAAAAAATTCGCAGTCCACTTGAAAACATGTGAAAATCAGCACGCTCAGCGCTTTCTTTCAGGAACGATCGATCTACGATGTTTATCGGGCGCTTTCGTGTGGAGCCGACTGATTTCCGAAAGGTGTCCCCATCTGAGTGATACATTTGCATATCGCAGTAACCACGAGTTCAAAACGAGGTCATTAGGTAACGCAACTAGACCTAATTTTTCAATTCTTAATTTGAAAATGGGTCACAAAATTGTATTGATTACTGGTTGTTCCAGTGGGATTGGAATGGCAACCGCTGTTCTTCTCGCTCAAGATACTGAAAAACGCTTTAAAGTTTACGCGACGATGAGAAATTTGGCGAGGAAAATGCAACTTGAGGAGGAAGGCAAAGATTGCCTCGGAGACACGCTGGTAATCAAGCAGCTGGATGTGTGTTATGATGACTCTGTGGACAGGACGGTCAAAGAAGTGATCGAATCGGAAGGGAGGATTGATGTTCTAAGTGAGTGGAGAACATGAGTTTGCGTAAGCATCGTCCGCTTAGGTTAGATTACAGAATACCTGTCCTCTTACATTAAGCGTGTATTAATGCTGTGGCTATATGCCCGGCAGCCGGGAAGGGTCTAAAAAAAAACTAAATGTCCGGCATGCTTTGAACTAGCCTTTCGAAAGTGTCCTATCTTCGTTCGGATTTGCCAGGCGATGGGGAAAAGGAGAGTGGCTTTGCAGGTAACTGGTTTGGCTCGCGACTCACGGGCACGGTTCTCGCTCATGCTAAATCTCGGCAGTCTGAAAATTCAAAACAAAACCACTAACGGTATTCCAAATGTCTGGGTGATTAAGAACATGATCGTTAGCTCGCAACTGACTTGAATAAAGTTTGCTGAGCAACTATTTTTCGCCAAAATTTAGTGCTGTTTCATAGGCTCAGTACACGTCAAACCCCAGTATGACGTGATACTTGATGGTCATGCCTGACGTTGGAAAATTGTCACGCACATCTGTTTACAGTGTATCTGCGCCAGTGAATCATTGAGAAATTACTCAAAACTTGCTAAGCATTTAAAGACTAAATTTTGTGGAAATCCCGATGAATTTTTAGACTGCCGGACATTTAGCCTGAGCGAGAACCGTGCCCGTGAGTCGAGTCGATGTTTGCTTGCTTATCTCAAATTACTGTCCAACCGATTAGAAACCACTATACCGTATAGTGGTTTCTAATTGGTTGGACAGTAAAGTCGGGGACGATTAAGATGGTGAATCGCAGCGAAGAGAAAGTAAGGGTACACTGATATATATGTTGTTCGCGTAGCACTATAAACACATACAAGTGATGGAACAGAGAATTAACTCTTTAATTTACACTTCTCTGTTTCATCACTTTTATTCAAGTCAGTTGCGAGCTAACAATCATGTTTTTAATCGCCCAGACATTTAGAATACCGTTACTATAGTGGTTTTGTTTTGAATTTTCAGACTGCCGGGATTTAGCCTGAGCGAGAACCGTGCCCGTGAGTCGAACAGAGCCAAACTAGTTACCTGCGAAGCCACTCTCCTTTTCCCCATCGCATGGCAAATCCGAACGAAGATAGGACACTTTCGAAAGGGTAGTTCAAAGCGTTTCCTTCAAATCTATAAAAATGTCTGACTGCCGGGCATTTAGTTTTTTTAGACCATTCCCGGCTGTCGGGCATATAGCCACAAACTCCACAGTCAGTCTATCGTGGTTATTCGGTTACAACGCGTGCCATTTTTATGAGAAAAATCCCCTTTCCCATGGAAAATCAGTGCCAAACTCGGGGTGCATCTTATAGACAAGTATTTTGTTGAAACTGTTTCGAAAAGTCCCAATTTCCCCCCTCATTTTCATTTTATTATTTATTTCATGACTCTGAGTATACGCGGGAAAGTTATTTGCACAACCTCTCTGCGACAGGGAATTTCACGTAAAGCACTCATTCTGTAAGCACTCACTCTGTGACCTTTGACATTTTAGGCACGTCTGAAGGAAATTTGCAGGCCTGAATCTTTATTTTCAAGACAAGAAATTATAGTGTTCCCGCAGAAATAGTTATGTTTTGAGATAAAAATTACAGCTTTAGGCCAGTCGATTAATTGCTGAATTATTGCGAATTGTTTTTTCTATGTATTAGGGAGCCTTAGCAGTAGTATATGTTCAGCAAAGAATAAGTGCATAAGCCCCGTTTCCGCCTAGGTGATGCCAAAGTACTGCCTTGGTGCCTAGGTAAATCATTAATATTCAAACTGCCTAGGTGGATAAGGTAAAATGCCCTCCTCCATACTAATAGCCGGGTACCTTCCTCTATACTAATGAGTGTCACTGTTATAGATTTGAAACAATAGGCTTGCCCGCTGCCGTAACTTAGTTTAATAAAGAGAACATTTCAAGTTAGATAACATCTTACTCATCTACACAGTACCTTTAAAAAAAAATCCACAAAATGGGATTGGGGTAGCTGGTTGTCATGGGCCTAATAGAACCTTGCTATCAGCAAAACTGCGCCTTTGGTGCTTAACTAATAAAATTTGTTTATTTTGCAGTTAACAATGCCGGCGTATCGATGTTCACTATTTTTGAATGCATTCCGATGGAAGTGATGAAAAACGTGTTCGAAGTAAATTACTTTGGTACTGTACGTTTAGCCAAAGCTGTGATCCCATATATGAAAGCTAAAGAGAACGGCCACATTATAAATATAAGCAGCCATGCTGGAGTGGTTGGGTTTCCAGGTGCCGAAATTTACAGTTCAGCCAAGTTTGCGGTAGAAGGTCTGACTGAGTCACTGGCACCTTCTCTGCGCCAGTTTAATATCAGGTTTGTTAGTGATCTCGTGCCTTAGATACCCGTACATTTTTCCTGTCTCTGAGCGTTTGTGGGTACTCTGACGAAAATAGGCCATTTTCGTATTCTCGGTATTGAACTGGATCTAGCATGAAGTGGAGGCTCTTGCGGGGGAATCTTTTCATATGTAAATGTAGCCCCCGCAAGAGCCTCCACTTCATGCTAGATCCAGTTCAATACCGAGAATACGAAAATGGTCTATTGGACTAACGATCTTTCACCTGCTGTAAAGATGGCAATGTTGACAACGATAACAAATCTTGCTAGTTATGAAAATGCTGGCGTTGAATATGATGAGACGATAGTTAATATATAACGACGTGGACGACGATATTAACGATTGCTGATAACAAAGGCCACAACATGTGATTCTCTTAGCGTGTGGCAAAACGAACTTACAGTGTAAAATTACGAAGACTTTGTTCCATCGTTGTCTACATTTTTTGCAGCCATCGTTAAATGTAAATGTCATGAGCAGTGAAAAACTGATACTTACTATCCAATTTTCAGTGGGCCCAAAACAACAAAACGGGTACAATAATTACAGTGCCAGGATACGAGAACAATGCAGAACAATACGTAACGCACATTAGTATACTCGGATCTTAGATGCACAATACAATCAAATTTCGCTTGGTACTCTAATTGATATAGTAATGCAGTCGCAAAAAAAATTACATTAAAAAAGAAAAGCCTACTCTTGGTAGAACTTTGGAAGTGCTTTTTCAGCCGTAGCAATTTCCTTCAACACGACGAGTCTTTCGTGCAGCCGCAAAAGGAAACTCCGAAAACGTAGCCCGTCCTCGCACCCACTAGTGCAAAACATATAATGTTTTCCAATACGAATACAGTAATTTAGTGCCCACCCCTTAGCTGATCTCTTGCAACAACCGCACAAGATTTTGCCTGAATTTAACGAGATTTGTTCCTGAGGTTTTTTTTTTTTTTCATATTACCAATTTTGAAACTGAATCCAGAAGGAGACAGTCTCGTTGCAAGAAACTTAAAGGAGGTTTAGCGTTTGGTTCTCGCTCTTGCAAAGAGTACAGAGGTCGTTATCCTTTATGCCATCTCGATATAAGCTCGCTTGAGTAGGCAGTATGTTTTGTAGAATTTTGTACTGAAATATTTGAAGCTTAACTACTTTTTTGGTTTTAAACGGTATAGTAAGCTACAGACCTTATGAAGATCACTCTTAGAGAAACCATGTCTCAAAATCCTACTTGAGCTCCTTCGACAATGCTATGTGAGAAACATCTACATTATATATATTCTGATTTTTTTACACTCCTTTTCCCCCAGCTGAGCGGAATAGCATTAACTAGACCATAGTATGTAGTAAAGAGCGTTTTCAGATTGAGAAAATTATGTTCGTTCAGCAAATCACTTATGTAAATGAGATTGCTTGTGTACCAATCCTTGTAGAACACAGGTTTCTTGTTGATCAAATTCTTAAAGTTGTTCCACAAGATTTCGGAACTGTAGTTATGGGCATCGGATAGCGAGCTCGTACGGGTGGAACCTTCTATGAAATAAATTATTTCGTTAGGACAACTGTGAGGAGTACTCGCTTTCTTTTACACGATCAGGAATGCTTTTGTGGTCGTATTTTCTTTTGGTGGCACCTTTTATTAATTTGCCAGTGTTATTGCCTTTGAGAGCGCCATCTTGGGAAAAGAAATCAATGTCATGATGTCATTCTACAGACATCGTATTCCGCGTAAATTATGCCATTCCGCAAGGCATGCCACATGCCATTCCGCAAACTCGTTCCTCTTTTTACCCTCACCGGGTGGTGTGTTGGTAATATCATTGGCGATTATTATGATGATGATGAACATTTTCTTGACTTGAAAGACGTTACGCTAAGAAAATATCTCGTTATTTGAAACAGTATTTCTTCATGTTTTAAAGGTGCTCCATTATTGAACCAGGCCCTGTGGACACTCCAATGAAAGACGTTACTCTATTAAACGAAAGTGTGGATATTTCATCCGCTGACGAAAAGACCCGTGCCATCAAAGACAGAGTATTTACCAGATTTGGCCAGTACTGGGCCCAACCGGAAAAAGTGTTGAGCGCGAGGCAAGTAGCAGAAGTTGTTAAGGAAGCAATCCTCAGTGACAAGCCACATTTCCGTTACCAAACAAATAAGCATTACTGTCCTGACGAAATTTCAGCAAAGCTGGCTGATGTCACGGGCAATAAGTCAATTGATATCGTCACCAAACGATTCTGCGCAGAGTAGTGTCTTTTTTTTTTTATCTTCTTTTTTTGTTGTTTTGTTTTAATGCCATTCAGGTGCTAAAGCTGTACTTTTAAACCCAAAGTTCGAAATGCCATTGGCTAGCCTTTTTTCATTGAACTGGATTTGAAATAGTTAACGAGTTGTCACAGCCAAATCCTATCAGTCTTGTGAAAATGTCAGTAGCAGGATGGGGGAGGGGAGTTAGTGAGTGACTATAAGGCTATGCGGACCGCCTAGCTAATCCAGCTAACATGGTGTTTTACCAATGAACTGATTTTCCGATTACTTCCAAAACTCCTTAAGCATTAACCTCCCTTTTTATTGAAAGTGGTATCCTTCCTTTTTTTTCTTTTCGGCAGCAAACCTGCCTTAATGGCCTTACAGATCTCTCTGTTGAACGAAAGCCAAACACACTCAAACAAATTTTGTACACAGTAATCTACACGCATCACCGCAGCTGAGCCAGTCGAGACATTTCCCTTCCAACGAAATTTAAATTGGTATTATAATCATCACATAAATTTCACGAAGATGACAGGATTATCGCCTTTGTTCTCACACATAATTAACCGATCTTAAAGGGATTATGAGCAACATTACTGGTTTATGAATGCTACAGTAATCGGATTAACTTCGGGCGTACGGGCTTATTAGGCTTCAAACGTAGATTTCTAACATTATAATCTTGACAATAATGTAATTTGTCAAATTCTTAACATTCTCGGCGATTGGTCCGTACCACGCATGATATTTCCTGACATGCGTTTAACACCTGAGGTCTCTGACAGAGTAGAGTGTTCAGTCTGGAGTATTTGGACGAGTTGATAGGGCAGTTCAATAAAAATTAAAACGATGAGTTACCATGTAGAGCGATACTACAAATGATAACACATAAAAAGCCTGAAGGGAGTGTGCATCTCAGTCGACTTTCAACAATAAGTAGCAACAATAACTGTCACCGTCTGGACAAGTGTTTGTGTTATTTTCTCAAATTTTCCTTAAATTTTTCTTAAATTTACTTGGCAGTAAGGGGGGGGGGGGTTACTTCCACAAAAATGTGGTGGGGGTGTGTGGCACGCGTCCTGAAACTCTCACCCTTACCAAAATCTGTGATTTTGCCCACCCTATTTTAGACCTGATCAAAAATTTGATATCGTATTTCGGATCAGCCTTATAATTAGTTTCCTAGGTCAGACCAATGTTATAGGCAATGTTTATAAGTTTTTATTGAGTAGGATACAAAACTGTACAAAGTTTCCCAACCACATCCTCTCGGCAAGTAGTTAACAACAATTCACCGAAGTGGAGATGGCTACTAGTAGATGTTATCTAGTAGTTTGTTATCAATCCCCAGCGGTTAATGAAGGAATGTAATCGTATTAATCGCGGTAATTTACGATAAACTAGATCATTGCAATAGGAAATGAGCGGCTTACATAGGTGTTAGATCGCAAAGAAACTAATTTGTTTTGCCAATTTGAACTGATTCCTTCCGGACATAACTGTAACTTAAGCGTTTACGCATGGTAATGATAAAACTATTGATCATTGTAATTTTAGGGCGGAACGGGTATAACGTGTGAAACGAGTTGAACGATTGTAACGGATGAGCGAGCGGACGCAATAAAAAGAAAAGCGAAAAATACAGTCCTGAGTGGTTGTCGAACCGGCGAGCGCGGAGGTATTCTAAACGCAGTAGAAAAACTGGAAAAAAGACGTAGTTTTTCCAATATTCAGTTACACTCTTTTTTTTTTTTTTAATAAAAAGGTCTTCTTAAATTACCTGGTATAAACACGATGTCGCACCAACCAACTGCTGGTAAATTTACCTTTAAAAAAGTACTGAACAGACATAGAGGTTCACAACGCGAAATAAAGTCACCAGATTTTGCAGTGAAAACGCAGACAGTTCATTTGTACATAGTATAAAGATGTTCTTAACTGACTCTCAGCCTAGGTTAAGTTCTAACATGTTCTTAAAATTTGGATTAATCTCAGCCTCAACATTCTTATAAAAAATGTTCTTATAAAAAAAATAGTGTATTAAATTTCAGAGCAAGCAATTTTCCGGGAAAGGCCATAAATCGCCTGGTCTCGGAATAGAAGCTGAGCATTGTATATGGCTTGCGTGCTCCCTCATGTCAAAGGGTGATGCATTTGTGATGTAGGCGTTTATATAAGACAGAGTTTTGCTTGAGTGTAGGTTAACGTTTAATGCCGTTGGCCTTTTAGAACATCAATTGGGTTATATTTTCTGCTTGGATACGATTTAACCTAAATACTTATACTTTTCGTGTACTACTTAATAAAGACATACGTGAAATATAAGATGGAGAGCCACATGGTGCCAGAAGCAGTGGGTGGATCTTTATACTGTACTTGTCTGAGTATCGGCCTGGCTTCAGAAGCTAGGAACAGGTTTTGTTTCTATTAAAGAATGAATCTCTTTTACGGGCATTACCACTCTCCAGTGAAAATGACGAAAACGTCAACTAGTTCATAAACATGAATTGTATTTAGGGCAGGAAACCACTATCAAGCCATCAACGTATGAAAGCGTGACATGCTCTCAACGAAAATGTTTCAAGGATGTTACTAAAAGTTCTCTGACCCGAGCAGTATTATGCAAGGATTAATATTCGCCCGATGGGCATTATCCAGATTATCGGTTTCAAGAAATAAGGATTACCAAGAATGACTAAATTGACTTGAAAACATCAAATATTTTCGAACGATGATACCTAAACTTTATCCTGGACTTGCGGATATCGATAAAGGAATATGCCCCAACGAGGAAAACCAACTTGCGGATATCGCCATAAAGGAATATGCACTAACAAGGAAAACTAGTTTCCAGGGCAAATTAACTTACAAAGCAGATTTTCCCTCCAGCTTACAGTTTAATTTTAAACCGGCACCTGGAAGGAGACTGACTTACCAGGTGTTTGATCACACGTCTCACGAAAAAAGCTAAAAATGACTTGAAAAAAACTGTATTTTTTTTTCCTTTTTTAGGGTTTAGTCAAGTAGATCAACGGGACGTTTTCAGCTTTTCCAGGTGATTGATGATAATTCAGACTTTGTCTCAAAGGCAGATATAAATAAAGGAATATTATTTCACAAAATTAAATATACACAGAAATATCAAATTAGCATTTCCCCTCCAGCTTATTCATTAATTTTCAGCGCCTGAAATTAAAGGATTGGATTCATAGGGCGACTTACGTTACAAACGATTCTCAATTTTTTTTTTCGCTAGGATACAGCGAAAAATGAAAAAAAGGCGCCGACACTGGCCAATTTTCCTTTCCTCCTAAGTGTTTAATTTGTGCAACAAATTAGCAAATTCTGTCCGATTATAATTATGGAGGTGGAATTAGTTATTCGATTAATGTGAAGAAAGAATACAAAACTATTACAGTGGGTAGTTTTCGCAGAAAGAAAAAAATAAACTTCTCTTTACCTTGCGGTAATTTGGAAAATTATGTTTAAAATTAGTTCTCTCAAATATAATTTGTTTGGTATACGTGATCGATATTGCAACATCTTTTTTTTTTACGACAGTAATTGTTAATTTTAACAATGTTGATTTAATGCACGACCTGTATCATTGGCTGAGTAACCAGACATTTACAAACACATGCATGTGCCATTTTGCATGTGCCATTTTGCATGTGCACCCCTCTATGAAACGTTATTGAATTTCACCGTGTGGAAAAAACGCAAATTCCGTGACTGCTCCTATATCGTTTAATTGGACATTTCAACTGCCTCTTGTGAATATTCGATGCTTCTGCTATCTATGTTGACGAACATTTCAAGGAGTGGTGAAGAGCATGGACTCTTTCAAGATAATAGCTCATGCTTTCGCTTCCCCGTTTTTCAAACAGAAAATGTCCCACGTTTTCTCATCGTATTTAACTGCGCCTTTAACGTCGTACTTTTAGTGATCACGATCTTTGGGAACGTCTTAGTTTTAGCAGCTGTGTGGAGAACACCTTCTCTTCGTTCGCCATCTATGATTTTCATCTGCGGCCTCGCGACGACAGATCTCGCTGTAGGTGTTGTGGTCCAGCCTCTATTCTTGTCCATGGAAGTGATTCTACTCGGGAACTCAGCAACATATGACTGTGCGTTAGGGAACGCATTTATTACAGTTTCATACACTGTGTGTGGTGTATCCCTCGCCACAATTACAACTATAAGTGCAGATAGACTCTTGGCACTTAGATATCACATGAGATATGCTAGCATAGTAACACCACGGAGAGCCTTCCTTGCTCTGGCGCAAAATTGGCTGATTAGCGGATTTTTAGCAAGTCTAATATTGTGGGCTCCTAACTCGGTATTCCTCATTGTAATGGCTACGGCAGTGGCCATTTTTCTTTCCTTTTCAATGTTTGCCCATGTGACTGTCTACCGCATCGTTAGACGACATCGGCAACAAATAAAAGCGCAAGCACAGTGTGTTCAAAATGAGAGACACTTAAACCTTCAGCGTTTCAAGAGAACGTTTGCCAATGCTTTTCTAGTACATTACTTTCTTCTCATTTGTTATACTCCTTTATTCGTAACGCTGTTGCTGACAAGTGGCGAAGAAAAGATTTCTTCCGAAACGTGGAGACGAAATCGAAGCGCTATAGCATGGAAATTGACTAGCACGTTAGTCTTTATGAATTCCGCGTTGAATCCATTCATTTACTGTTGGCGACTGCGCGAAGTTCGCACCGCCGTGAAGAACACTCTTTTGTGTTGGAAATAACTTTGATGCCAAAAACTCCTTGGTTTTTTTTCGCTAGGCTACATTTAGATACTTTGGGTGTTATTTTTATTAAAGCACTGATATTCATGTATCGAAATATCGGTTACTTTGCAGTGAGAGGTAATTCTTGCTCTATATTATCCTTGCCAGGCAAATATAAAAGAAAAAACGCTGAAGCTACGACTATCGTATGGAGATTCGGTGTCCGATTGGCATGTGAGACATAAATAAAGTGGCACGTACATGGGTTCTGAAGGATTTTCGAGCCGGAAAAGCAACCATGATTACTTGGAACTTTTTTTCAATTACTTCTGCTCTTCTCGCATTACTTATTGCTTTTTCTTTCAATAGAAATATTTTTAACCTGTGCCAATACTCTCTTTCTAAAAAATTCGCGAGTAATGGTTGCACAGTCATGCGTATCTTTTTGCTTGTTTGAATTGCAGTGTTCACGGTCGCTAAAGAAACGTTGCAAATTGCCCAACTCGGAAGTTGGTGGTTGGATACGTTGAGTTGTTGTCAGTGAGACCGTGCTAAAACTAAGTAGCTGCCCGAAAGCAATTTTGCGTTGACAAGCAGACCGTCAAACATTGGAAGAGTTGAGGAAGTAGGAGCTGAAGTTGCTTCCAAGAAACAATATGCTGTTAGTTGTCACTCAGTCAACAAAACATACAGGACAATTAAAGGAGTGGTGGATATTTTATGTTCATACTCACGTAGTCTAGGAAGAGAGCCAATGAATATCCCCTTAGCAGTTTGCATTTTTTAGCAGGTATTCAATTTAACTTAGAGGAAGTATTTCTTAGTAAGTAGTTTCTTTAATAAGGACTTTGTAACAAAAATTAATGATAAAAGGGAACGAAGTTTCGACCTCTCCGAGGACATTTTCAAGTTCGCAGAAAATATAAAAAAAATTAGCATACGTATATTACAGTATAAAAAGCGGTTGAGAATGTCACGAGAGTTAGAATGTCATAAAATTGAATGAGAGACTTAAAACAATAAAAAAGCAAAATATCGACTGAGCTTAAAAGAACTGTCTAAACAATAACTCCGCGTTTAAAAATCTATTTAAACAAATAACTTCGCGTGGATTGAGTCACACTGTTTGTTTAGCGTTGGTTTCAGTTTTTTGATAAAAAGCATTTCAAAAAGAAGACATATCGAGTTTGTTCTGGCACTTCCTTAAAATTGAAACTTAGCGTGATGTCGTCCGGTTCCATATCGTGTTCCTTTCTGAGATGGTCTCCATCCACATCAGAAAGGGGATACTTCTGTCCATTTCGTCTGATTAGGTTTTGCAGCTGAAAATACAGATCTGTTCATTGAATTCCTGTGATTGGCTTCCTTTTATAGTGGGGAGGTTCTTGCCGTCGTTGATATTGTCAGCTGTTTTACAGTATGGGAAAGTTGTCTAATTTCGAGTTATTTTCATAGCCACACTGTCTCAATACCAAAACACCAGGAGCCCAGCAAAGCACACCATTGGCCAGCGGCAGACTAGAGTGGGCATCACGCCTGACTAATAATACAAATTATGAAATAGCTGACATGGACACTTTTCCTCGACTGGAATTCACGCTTACACATCACACTAACGGGCAAAAGCTGAAGCAAAGTGTTCCCTCAACTATGGCCAACAGAGAATGTATTTCTGTTTCGGCTGGTGCCGGTGCTGAAGAAAAAAAGTCTCGCTTGTTTTTAAATGAAAAAAAAATTGATTTTTTGCCGTTCTCTATCTATTATCACTCTTCTAAAATATTTAAGGTCTCGAATGCGT
>OX419338.1:14476924-14481924 GCA_948470475.1 Galaxea fascicularis
GATGCGTACCGAACATTCCCAGAAAACGAAAGTTATACCTTTATGAACCCTGCCCCTTTCGAAATTTCGAAAGGGGACAGTTGAAGACTTTGGTTGTTACTTACTGACTTCTGCATGTTACCTTAAATTAAGCTGCAAATCTACAAACGCTTACAGGTACCTTCCTACTGAGCTACAGTTCCTACCTAGCCATCTACCCAGTAACCTAATGACCTACAGTTATTCTTAACTCTACTCCGAAAATCGCCTCTGCGTACTCTTCTATGAGATTCACGCCTTCCTTCATGCTTTACACCTAATTGCCATCATGTTTGTTTTTTCTTAAGGTATCAGCCAACCCAACGGGGTTGCGCGCGGATCGTTTTAGCGCTCTTTGTTTGAACACAAACCCCCATAAACCGCATATTTTCTGAAAGCTGAGTAGTTATGCCTACAGCTAATTCCCTTTAAAAGGTAAAAAACTTTAATGCGCTTAAAAAAGGAGGAGGTTTTTGTAAAACTAAGTGTTTTCATTCATTAAGTTCCACGCTCACCAAAAACAAACGGAAGAAAACGATTAACACGGCTTTCATTTCGTCACACGTTTTCCTAAAAAAAACGTGTCTCAGATTTCTGGAAAGCGCGCTCGTTTTATTTTTACAAGCAAATATATTCGGGGATGAGAAATTATTCCCACCGCCAGTGGAAAATTGGCTATAACTTTAAAATGAAAAGACAAATTAAAATTCGCAGACACGGTTTTGTAGGTGAGCTATCTGACAACAATTTGACCAAATTTCAGCCAAATTGATCCAGGGGCTGCCGACTTGGAGTTCAAAATGCATGCGGCATCTCGCCTAAATTTTGATTTCGAGAAATAAGGAAAAATAGAATTTCGACAATAATAGATTAGCGTCAAGCAAAATTGTTTTCGCTCAATAACTTCCCGTACGAAAAACATTTTTTTTGTGGAATTTTTTTAAAATGAAAGCTACTCCCAAGATCTATCGAAACATATAGAAATCCAAAATTATGAAAAACGGTCAATTTTGGGTTGGCTGATACCTTAAGCTGTAAGCCCACGTCCACGTAACGCAATGTGAAATGTTTACTTTGCAGTTAACAATGCTGGTGTGAACATCTTTACTGTTCTTGAGTGCACGCCAATGGAGGAGATAAAAAATGTGTTCGAAGTAAATTACTTTGGTATTGTACGTTTAACCAAAGCTGTGATCCCACATATGAAAGCAAAAGAGAACGGCCACATCATAAATATAAGCAGCCATGCTGGAGTGGTTGGGGTTCCAGGTGTCGAAATTTACAGTTCATCCAAGTTTGCGGTAGAAGGTCTGACTGAGTCACTGGCACCTTCTCTGCGCCAGTTTAATATCAGGTTTGCGAGTAACGAGAGCCTGCTTTACATAGGTCATGACTAATTGATAACCAATTATTTTTTTGTGGCCGCGTAGGCAAAAATCTAACTGTTGATGACCACACTGATGAGGTGAGCGTGACAAAGATAATGATGACAACGACAGTATATAATAATGGCAATAGACAATAATGAACAATTTATTAAGCAATAGTTAACAACGATGATGATGATGATGATCGGCACAGTGATTTTTTGCTGTAAGGGTAATGACCATGCAACATATCTGGGATGTGATGATTGAGATAATGATGACGATAATGCAGAGGGAACGCAACGGCAACGAGAACGCCACATTGACGATGGTGACGATTATATGCCAACTGCTGGTAAATGAGTACGCCTGTACATTGGACTGATTGACAATATTTTAAATTTAACGCTGTATTATATTACTGACAGCTTCCTTTTTGTTTTTTAGGTGCAGTCTCATAGAGCCAGGCCCTGTAGATACTCCTATGAAGAAAGCTGCAGAAACTAACGAAAATGTTGAGCTTCCAACCGTTGACAAAAAGACCCGTCTTATCAACGAAAGAGCGTTCACCAGATTTGGCGAGATCTTGGCCCAACCGGATACGGTGGTGAGCCCGAAGCAAGTAGCAGAAGTTGTAAAGGAAGCAATCCTCATTGACAAACCACATTTCCGGTATCAGACAAATAAGAACTACTGCCCTGACGAAATTTCAGCAAAGCTGGCTGATGTCACGGGAAATAAGTCAGTTGATATCGTCACCAAACGATTTTGCGCAGAGTAATACCTCAGTCTCGCTGATCATTTTTTGTTCATTAACATTGTAACTGCACATTAACCTGAAGTTTGAAATACGGTAGATGAAACTTAGCAAACTGTTACTTTCTAACAAAAAAACAAAAAAAAAATACCAGCGTTACTTCGGACGACTTTTGTTTTTGGAACAGTATCACGATTTATCCCAGCAAGGTAGAGTGGGGAATGGAGTAAACGTCAGCAGGTTCAAGGTACTTCCGGGGCGTAAGCAGAATTTTGCAGAGGGGGTTACATCAAAAGAAAGGTTCCATCTTCGCAAGCAAACAAGCCATGCGACGAGCAAAAGCGATAAAGAAAACAAACAAAGAGAAACGGTGAGAGGGGATTGGAATCTTCACTCTCCCCCCTTCCCCCCCCCCCTCTCCCCTTTCTTTGTACGCCCCTGGACTAACTTGAGCGCAAGATTTTCTTGTATGGAATTAGAAACGAACGGTTGGATTACCAATTAAATCCTCGGCTGCAAATCATGCATTCAGGCCTAATTAAGTCAAATTTTAACATAACGTCAATGGCTTTACATGGTGTCTGAAGGATATGAGTTCCAATATTTTTCAAGCTCCTTTACAATCAATGCCAATAAACTAAACCACTTCTGTGTTTCTAACAGCACATCTTAATTTCCTGTAACCATCCCTTGGAGTGCTTATTCGGGTGCTACGAATTTATGTAGTTTGTCTTCATTTGTGATAGGATATATTATTTCAAGGGGATCGTTTATGTGTGGCTGGTGTTTGCAAGCATCACCACCATCTCAAATTAAACTGACTTTGTCCGTCGCCAAAGATGGTCACAGCGAGACTGACGAGGCAGTGAAGGGGGAGGGGGTGTATTTCATGGTGTATATAAGAAAGAAGAAATCTATTCAATTCTAGAAGTAAAGCGCTGGGTTGATGGAGCTTCCCCTTTTCATATAAATGCATATAAGTCCCATGTTTGTTCTAAGTCGGCATTCGACTTTAGAGAGTGAGTCCGTTTTCTTTTCTTAGTTTCTTTTTTTGTCCTTTCGTAATTTCTCCTTTACCAACTGAAGCAGACGCGGGACGAGAGGTACGCAGGGTAGCCTTGTTTCATATGCTTGACCTATGGAATGATTTATTTAATGAAGGTAAATCGGCGCATACATTACGTGCAAGGCCTGCCAGCCGATATTTAGTAAAACCACGTTAACATTAATGGTCACTTCATAGCGTCCTTAAAGAAAATGGCAGGGCCGACAGATGGTTTGAGAGAAATTAAGAAGTCTCAAAATAATTAACGTTTCTCGTTCGAATGTTTACCAGTCGAATCAGAAGTTACATATTCCTTCCCAGTTTGGCGGCAGGTTTGGCTTATTGAAAATAGCAACTTATAAATCAAATGATATTTCTTACATTTCTTATTAAATCCTCTATTTGCGTACCACAAATTTGACTATCGAGTAGATGAATAACTTGAAAAGGTCCTTTAATTTCGATCTCCGAGAAGTTATTACTATTTTTCTAAACGTCTCTCGTTTTGACATCTTTTCATAAAATTGAAGTAGCTAAATTTAACGTGCCATGCTCCTGTTTTGTTTTCCGGAGCAAACTTTCCAACGTTTGACATTAACAAAGCGGTAAAAGTTGCAAATTTCCACCAAATTATATTCTGTTAAGCAGTGCATAACCTACTGAAAAAACATCAAATAAATGAATATCAATTTTATTTGAAGATGATGCATTAAAATCGTTGCAAAGCCGGTTTTAATAACTCATCTTCAGGATATTGCACGAGGAAACTCTCTCGAGATAAATGCTGAGGGTTCAATGAAAAGGTCTCGGTACCAATCAAACTACGCGAAAGCTCTTTCCGTTTAATAAATGGTGTCTAAATGAATGTAATTGAAGTGTGATAGTTTGACATCTTAACAAAATCTTGCGCAAATAGGAATTTCAATTCTGGAATTAAAAGGACCGTTTTGATCAGCGTTTCTCAAGTACTTAAAGGACTAGGATTTTCATTTTTTGCGCATAAGTACCACGTAAAGATGGTGTTCCTACGTTTTCTTACTTTATCGTCGTTTTTGCTTGTCTGTAGCATTACAGGTTTTAAATCAAATGATCCGGGCCCTATTAAGGTGAGTCACTTAACTCAGGGGACCAATGTCTTTTTTTACTTTCTTTCTTTTTTTTTCTTCATCTTAGATGGTGTCAATTTATCGAATGGTTTTATATGTATACATCCTGGCCTATATGGTCGGGATAGTATTAAGCGCAGTATACGTTTTGGTAGATTTAAGAAAGGAAATATTGAAGCACTGAGTTAGCTTTTTCTTTGGTTTAAACTG
This sequence comes from Galaxea fascicularis, assembly GCA_948470475.1. Lineage (NCBI taxonomy): Eukaryota > Metazoa > Cnidaria > Anthozoa > Scleractinia > Euphylliidae > Galaxea > Galaxea fascicularis. The sequence goes on from OX419338.1 coordinate 14,481,428, forward strand.
TATAAAGGGGAGAAAAAGCACTTTTAGAGATCATTAATGACGTTATTTCGGTGTGGCTTGTTTGATTTTACATTTAAGCTGCATGTAATTCATCGACCTTGTACGCATTTGTTGTGGACAGTTTCATTTGTTACACTGACTGGATTAAGGTATTTATAATCACCTAATATCTCAAAATTCTGATGCCTACCTTCCTTCGAGCTTCCATGCTTCGGTACTCGTCCATCTACCGTTTCTTTCTTTTTGAGTGGGATCCTGGTCTCCATGCCTCCCCACCGATACAGATGTTTGCACTGCCGCATCCTCACTGATAAAAGAAGGGTAATAATGATATGCATATGCTCTAATCTAACGTTTGTTTTTTGCCTTGTTTTGTTTTAAAAATACTCTGAATACTGTTTAACTCTGGTTCGTGATCCACATATTCTTTAGCCTCGTAGTCTTGATAGTGTGGCTGAACCACCACCAACCTTACCATCATGTCCGAGCAACTGCAA